>JANVCC010000077.1:13420782-13645743 GCA_025345505.1 Todiramphus chloris collaris
AGAAGAGAAGAGAAGAGAAGAGAAGAGAAGAGAAGAGAAGAGAAGAGCTGGGCTGAGGAGGAGAATCCCTGAACAGAGCTACTACTGTTCTCACTCAAACCGGGACACCTGTAAACTTTGAGATCTCTAAGGGTGTCGGACCTGGGATGGCCACGGGACAGGGAGCATCTCCACTGTGGATGTTGCCACCCCACAGACAGCTCTTTCCCTCCGTTATTGCCAGCTAGAGGCATGGTGGAGCTGCTGGGGAAAATCCAGCAGCCTGCAAAGGGGGATGGGTGAGGAGGAATGGTCGTTTTGCTGAAAACTGAAATATAAATATTTCACCTAGGTTTTTGTTTGTTTTTTTTGTTTTGGTTGGTTGGTTTGGGTTTTTTTTTAATTTTACTCATGCTTTTCATTGTTGGGATCTATTCTGCGATCACAGAATCACAGAATGTTTGGGGTTGTGTCCTGGGCTTGGTTGGGTTTGTTTATCACAAACAGCAGCTGCAAATGGGCAGGGCCACAGCCAGGACAAACAACCGAACCAGCCAATGGGAGAGTGGATCCCATGTTGAGCCATGCCCCTATATAAGGAAAGGGCTGGGGTGGGGATGTCTGTTTTCAACTTGCTCCGGTGCAGCTGGAGCGGGGAAGGTTGGTGCCTTGAGCGAAGGTAGAGGCTTCCAGCTTCTGTTACTTGCTTTGTCTCTCATTTCATTAGTACTGTTGGTTTCTTCTCTCTTTGTGTTGTTCTATTAAACTGTCCTTATCTCAACCCACCAGGGTCTCACCAGCATCCACGGGGGTCGTTCTACATTCTGGTGTTACTACTCAATTAGAGGGTTTCTTATCAGCAGAAGATAATGGAGTATTTGATTTCATTTCATCAGATGAGGTCTGACTCAGGATATGAAATGATCTAAACTGGAAACGTGCACATATGTAACTAGCTGTTATTTTGGGGCTGATACCTGCATTTTGCTATTAAGAGGGTTGTTTGGGTTTTTTTTTTGCTGGACACTGGTGACCAGGCTGGTCTGAGTTACCTGGTAGCTCATGAAGTGTCTCAAGGTAATTGAGACAGTTTAAAATTCATGCCTGTGTGTGTCTCTGACTGCCTGGGTAGATATATCTTTTAAACTACAGATTACCTGGCACATTTGAGAACTCTGTGTTATGCGCTAGTTTATTACGAGCTACGCAGTAATGCTAATTGCACTTATAATTACCATCAAGTCTGACAGAAGAAACAGAGCGTTTAAGGGATGTGATTGTGATTGTTCAGCAAACACGGAGAAGGGCCAGATTTTATGTTACAGCAAAGCTGATGCGTCCCAGGAGGACGTGCTGGCTGGAGCAGTCTCGTGTGGGCTGGGAGCAGCACAGGGGCTGGTGCAGCCATCTCCAACCCTTTCACTTTAATCATGGGTCTGCCTGGAAAGTACGTGAATATAGCGCTGAACCAAACCCCTCTGGGTTGACTGTGCTGATCCTTCCGTTGATCCCAGTGGACTTTGGATCAGATCCCAGGACAGCAACACAAGTTATGGAATATTGGCTGCTTAATATTCATGTTTCTGTGCAGATCTCATTAACTGGCCTTGCATTAGCTCCCCGATGTACAGGGTAATTGGATACTTTTCATTTTCCAAAGAGCACATGTCGACCTTCAGTCAAATTCAAACAGATACTTTAGGGTGAGATTTGGAAAGCTCATCTTTGGAAAAATGAAAGTTGTAGAGTGTCAGGCAATACAAATACCTTTATTTTCTCTCTGTTTCTGAGAGTTGACTTCTGGTTCAGCGTGTTAACACCTGCAAAGAAAAAAAAAAGTTGTTTTCCCATGTTCTTGGCAGATCTCTGCTCAGGATTATTTTAGATCGCAATGTTTTGCTTGCTGATAGATGTAAATAAACCCATAGGCTCCTATTCCCCTTTGATAAAAGAATTGATAGCATAAAAGATGAAACAGCATCTCTTAAAGTTTGCATACGTTGTGCAGTTGTGAAGCTTTCTGAAGTTTACTCGTGCAAAAATGAAAGTAAACTAATGTTAAGTGAAGTTTTGTGTTGTATTTTAATAGGTTACCAGCATCAGGTTATTAAGTTGACTTATTTTTCCAAGTCCTCCTTATGGATACCTGGTCAGTTTTAAAAGCCAAACAAGGAAATACCTCCATATATAGCAAAAAAAATGATGGGCTGGAAGCACAGCTGATCAGGCAGGAGAAATGGTGGTAGTGTTTAGCAGAGGCTTCTGCAAACAGAGCTGTTACTTCTACAATAGATTCCTGACAAGTCCAGAACAAATATTCTGACAGCGAATCGACTTCTCAATCGTGTAAGCCAAGCACTTGGAGAAGGGAAAAAAAATAAAAGGCTTTGTGTTGACTCAGTCAAAGGTTTTCTACATTGTTAATAAACTCAGATCCTTCAGTCTTCAAAAGAGCTATCTCTGAGTTCTTCAGCATAACTTTTGTGTTCTCATTGCAGGAATTGGTTAATAGCAGAGTAATCAGTTAACTTATACACATTTAACGCTGAAGAAAAGCCTTTCACAGACTGCAATGGGCTTTGGATCCACACCTTCAAATAATACTTTAGGCATTAAAATGTTTTCACATGAGACATTATTCAAGATCTCCCAGTCTAACAGCACCTGCTGGTTTCAGTCAGGTTTGCTATGGTAGTATCAGCCTTTTAGGAAATGCTGAGGGTGGAAAAATCACAGGAAGAATGGAAAATTCAGGTTTCTGAAACCACTTGTTTCCCAATGACTACACAGTAAGTGTGTATTTTCACAACACCTTTCTAATCCGGGCCACCGTTGGCAAGGGGATGGCTGTAGTTTTCCGTGTTTCATCACACACCTTGTGCTTCAAAAGAGGTTTCTTCTTCTCCCGACTGACTTTTGCCAGACATACAATGGTATTAAATGAACAAATATGGGGGATTTTGATGTTTTGAGTCAGAAAACAAAAAGGAAAAGCCAAAAGGGACTCAAGAGATGGTTCATCCACAGAGCTCGTGTTACCTCTAAGCAAAAACACATTCTTCTAAATACTAAGTTAGACAACAGTCCTGCTGTGACAACAGCAAAAAGCAATGCTTGATTCACTGGAAATGAGGAGGTCTTGTCTGTCTAGACTGCTTCTGGAAGATTGATTAGGAATTCTTAAAATGTCTCTTATTACCATTGAGTTGGTCTCATTTTGCCTCCTTTTCAGTGGACAAGAACAACTGGCTGCTGGGTTTTTCCCCTTGCAACAGCCTCCCTTACTCTTTTCTTTTTTATGTTAAAGAAAATCAAATCTTTCAACTTTTTCAGAAAAAATCATGGGGTTTTTTTTTTAGTTCAAGTCTCCCTGCCAGCCTCTACGGTTCATCTCTGACCTTTCTTAGATTATGTCATCTCTTTTGCAGCAGTCACAATACTGGCTCATATTTGATGTGTCATCTTCCAGCTCCCAATATGTTTTGAAGCATCACTGTATGGAAAGCTGCTCCCCACCCCAATTTCACCTTTCTGAATGTGTATCATTTTGTCAATTTACTTCAGTAATCTTGAGTTCTAGTTGTTTGGGGGGGGGGCTTCCTATTTGGTGGCATTTTAGCTTTTACAGACTACTCTCTATTGCTGTATCCAAGTCATAAATGACAATACTGAATAGATTTAGACAGAGAGAAGATTCCTGTGGATGCACATTGAATTATCACCAAGTGTAAAAGCAATTGATTAATTACTTTCTGAGGGTAGAAAATACCACTTTTTCCAACAAACACCCCGTATAATTGAAATTCTGTCATTACAGCCAAAGATCCTGTAGAGGCTGGAGTCACTCACTGTTCATTAAACATGTTATTTACGTGTGCATTAAGGTTCCCCATCCCTAGTGTTTATCTGCCAGCTACATTCCTGTCGCCTTCATGGATGTTTGAAAATACACAGAAGTAGCTGACCTCAGCACTTGGACACATCTGTCTTTGTAGAGCACTCCATAAATGCCACATTTCAGTTAGAAGCCCAAGACAAGAGGCTAACGCTGATTTTTCCAGATGTATTTTCATCAATTGGTGGTGGAAGCTCCAGGCTTTCGAGCTCATGCTCAAGTAGTGTTTGCCACAGTAGCGATCACTTGAATTGCTCTTGTCATTACGTTCAGAAAAGGATGAGACCGATCACCTGCACAGCCTGTGAATTCAGGGTAGAATCTGTCTCCTTTAACTCCACTCACTGAAGAGCTGGGTGTCTTGATATTTAATCAATGAATTACCTCACTCCCTCTCTAGTTGAGAGAGGCCAAAGCACCCAAAGGCTGTTCAACCCCATCTGAGTTAACACCTCAAGAGGATGAATCATCCTCCTGAATCACATCTATCAACGGATCATGTAAGACAAGCCTGGGTGACAGATAGGCTCTGAGTGTGGATAGTCACCCTGGGGAGAGATGAGCCCAACCATCATCGCTCGCTCTTCAATCCCATGCAGCCCTTGCAGGACAGGCTCAGCCCGCATGTTAAATAATCCAGCACATTTGTTTATGGATGGGCACAACATTTTTGTTGGGTAGGTTTATTAACCCCCCACAAGAGCTTATTACAAAGTTCAGCAAATGACACCCAAGAAAAAAAAGACTTCTTCCCAAATTTCTGTGCTGCTTCAAAACAAGAAGATGCGAACTGTGCCCCATTAGCTTTGTTTTTTGTCGTCTTCTCTCTGGCTTTCAAAGCTTTGCACATAAGGCAACTGGAACCGCTGCCGTATTCTGAGGCAGGTGACATTTCTTTATCAGATGTACTAGACAGTTGATGACTCTAGTAATGCTCTAATTATGTGTAGTGAGTTGTCTCTAAGTGCTGTAGGAGAATGCTTACTGCATCATTAGCCACCTTGTTGTTTACTAAATGTCTTTTATAATACTACAGGGGCCCAAATGAAGGTTGTGTCAGTGACTGCCTGCTCCATTTCTATTTTTAGGGATTTATAATTCAACCGTTTATTTTCACTTCAGGCTGAAATCCGGCTTACTGATTCTCAGCTGAGAATAAACTTAATTACTATCTTTTACATTTAAAAGAAAAGATCCGTGTGGATGGATTATACTGCTGAAGTGTGGGGTTTATTTAATATTAGAGGAGGCAAAAATTTCTTTTTGCATAGAATCATAGAACGTTTTGTGTTGGAAGGGACCCTTGGAGGTCATCTAGTCCAACCCTCCTAACGTAGTTGCTCCATCATAGAAGGCCACTAGGTTGGTCAGGCAGGACTTGCCCTTGGTGAAGCCATGCTGCCCATCTTGAATCACCTCCCTGTCTTCCACATGTCTTAGCAGAGCTTTTGGGAGGATCTGTTGCATGGTCCTCCCAGGCTTGGAGGTGAGGCTAACAGGTTGGTAGTTCCCAGGGTCCTCCTTTCCACCCTTTTTAAAACTGGGTGCAATGTTTCCCTTTTCCCAGTCGCCAGGGACTTCACCTGACTGCCAGAACTTCTCAGATATCATAGAAAGTGTCTTGGCAGCTACATCAGCCATTCCCTCGGGACTCTGGGGTGCTCCTTGTCAGGTCTCATGAACATATGTACGTTGAGGTTCCTCAAGTGGTCATGAACCTGACCTTCTCTTACAGTGGGAGGGACTTTGTTCCACCAGTCACTAGAAATTACTATATTTTATGGTTCCTTAGACATTATTTTGTTTGTGGTACGTGTTGCTGTGTTTTGCACAGCAATAGCAATTTAAAAATATCAAAGCTTTTAATTGCTCAGGATGTTTATTTTTTGCTGTCTCCCACAAAGGTGTAAAAGAAATTTCCAGAATAAAGTGTTAATTTCATGCTGTGCATCCTAAGCACAGATCACAAACCGTGAGCCAAAAGTAGTTTGTTTGGGGTTTGTTTTTGTTTTGTTTTTTTTTTTAAATATGAATATATTAAGCATTCAGATTAAAAAAAAAAAAACTCCAAAAACTATTTTGAAAAAAATCCCTAGATAGATGGAAATGTCAGTTAAATGTGTTCTGTGATGAAAAGAATGGTTATTGCCCTGTGCTAGCTCTACAGCTGCCAGCAGATCTAAAACAAAATTACCACAATTTAAAAATCACACAAAGAAGTTATTGGGTTTTTACAAACATATCGAAATGCGATCGGCTGCAACAGGGTTTGTGTTGCTGGTGGAGTAATTAACGTGGCAATTTGAGGCATTGTTTGGCAAAGTCTAATCTTAGGAATATTTTGTCAAATGTTATAAATAATCTAGAAATAGTCTGGGAGCATCCTTTAATGGCTGACTCAGCTGGTGCTTCCCAGAAAATTTTTCATCAGCACATGACTACAGAGTCATTAAAAAAAAAAAAAAAGATAGAATTTTGTATAATTTTGCAAAGGAATTAATCCCTGTGGAGGACTGCCACGGTTAAACCGCTGCCACGGTTAAACCACTGCCACATTTAAAACACTGCCACATTTAAACTGCTACTATGGTTAAACCACTGCCACATTTAACTCACTGCCATGATTAAACCACTGCCACGTTTAAGCCACTGCCATGGTTAAACCACTGCGACGGTCAAACCATTGCCATGGTTAAACCACTGCTACATTTAAACCACTGCCACGGTTAAACCACTGCCATGGTCAAATCATTGCCATGGTTAAACCACTGCTACATTTAAACCACTGCTACATTTAAACCACTGCCACGGTTAAACCACTGCCACGGTCAAACAATTGCCATGGTTAAACCACTGCTACATTTAAACCACTGCCACGGTTAAACCACTGCCACGTTTAAACCACTGCCACATTTAAATCACTGCTATGTTGACCACGTGGGAAGCGTTTCACATGAGGAAGAGCGACAAGGTGAGTTACCTCATCCAAAATGCAGGTGCTTGAGGAAGGCTCTGAGTCAATGAAGTCTCCCATTAGAAAGAAATACTATAAAAAGATAAAGTACAGGGAGTTATAGAGCTCAGGAGCCATCCTTCTCTCAGGTAGGATGTTGGCCTGGGTGGGAGGGTGGTCCAGGACACAGGAGACCTGGTGCTGCTCTTGAGTCACTTGATGTGGCCGTGGGACTTGGGGCACGTCCTTCAGATGCATACAACTTATAAAGACTCTTGCACCTGTCAAAATCTTCATGTTGTTACCTTCATACGTCCACAAGAAGAATGGAGAACAAAGTAAAGGCAGAGCCATGCAGAGCATAAATGCATCACAGCGCAAGTGGAAACTCTAGAGCAGTCTGAAGCAGGTGAGACGGGAGCTGGTAACCTTCTCTCATCTCATGTCTTGGGTCTCTACAAAGACCTGAGTGACTCTAGGGAGCATGGTGTGCTGCAGGAAGACCTCCCTGTGACGGTTCAGTGCCCTTTGGAATGCATTTTACTGTTCAAAAATGGTGGGTTTTGGGTGGGAAGAGATAGTACCTAGGAGATCAAAAGAGTGACTATATTTTTATCATGAGTTTTCAGTAAGCCAGATAAACTTAGAGTACATACTAGATTAAATAACTTCATTAAGTTATTTAATTAGCCATCTAAAAGCCTGGCCAGAACTTTCAGTCATAGTCCTCTAAATACAGGCACTGCCCTTCTCATCCTCCACTCCTCCCAAATTATGCAGCTTTAGTTTTCTCCAATGACCTGAGTAATGACGTGGCAGGAGGTTTCACAACAAATCTGCCATTATCTTCTGTTTGTTTGTTTGTTTGTTTCAAAATAGATTCATAAAAATGTTTTTCCTAGTGTTTTCGATTACAAGGGAAAGCTGTACGTCATGCGGGTGCCTCGCATAATTCAACTGATAATCTCAGCAGTCAATTAAATTTTAAATGCTTCTCCATTAAATACTTATTTTACCGCAGTAAATAATTTAACGTGTTTCCATTTAAAAGTGTCTCACATCACAAAGTTTTCAATCTTCTTTTTTAATAAAGTCACATCGTCCTATTTATCGAAACCGAAGTAAAAGAACTTTTGCTTAAAGATTTTTCTTTTTTTTTTTTTTTGGCTGGTGCATTTGTTGCTGGTAACTCTGCACATACATTTCTATTTACCATCTTAGTAATATGTAAAAATATTAGAAAGATAAAGTAAAAAGCCACCCCCACAAACCTGAAATCAAAAGAGGAAACTGAAACGCACTGACACTTTAACAAAACCCTCCATCAATTTCTGTCCTGAGTTTCTATCCAAAATGTCACAATTGTCACGATTGGTAATGAGCAGTAGAATTCAAGTCCTAGAATTACTCTGATATACTTGGATAACTTTCCAGAACAATCTTATTCAGTGTTGAATCTCTCTATGCTTGATTTTGCCCCCAAATGCACTTAATTTTCCGTGGACTTTGAACAAGGGAACCTTGACCTAAGGTGAGAATCATTAAAAAGTCAGTGTTCACTGGGTGTTACTTCTCATAAATAGACTGAAAGCTGAGATTTGCCCCTCTTCAGAATGAGAACTGCCAGGTGACTGGTGAGAAACTGGGAATTAATTAGAAAAATATTTAGGGAAGAATATATTTACCTGTCCTTTTTTCTCCTTTTAAAAATTTTTTTAACATTTTCCTAGAGGGGATAAAATCAAAAGCAGCTTAAATTTTATATTGAGTATCTAAAATCTATAGCAGGTACTAATGACATAAGAAAGGACTATAAAATATAGAATCATAGAATTGTTCTGGTTAGAAGAGGCCTGTAAGATCATTGAATCCCACTGTTACCCCAGCACTGCCAGGGCACCACTGACCCATGTCCCTCAGCACTACAGCTCCATGTCTTGGAAACCCCTCCAGGAATCAAGGGGACTCCATCACTTCCCTGGGCAGCCTGGGACAGCCCTGGGCAGCCCTGGAAGGGAAGAAATTGTTCCTCATGTCCAACCTAAACCTCCCCTGGTTCAACTTGAGGCCATTTCATCTTGTCCTATAACTTGTTATGTGGGAGAAGGATTAGAATAAAAAGGCAGTGCTGCATGTATGATATCAATAATATCATGCAAGTAGAAAGGTTGATCTTAAAGTCATCTGTGACCTTGAGTGTGTATGTAAGTGTGTATGCAGCAGTACAGGGCAATGCCAGCATTGAGCCTTGTCCAGAGCAGATCACAGTCATAGAATCACAGAATAATTTTGGTGGGAAGGGACTTTCAAGGCCATCCAGTCCAACCACCCTTCATTGAGCAAGGCCATCTGCAGCTAGAGCAGGGTGCTCAGAGCCCTGGCCAACCTCCCCTGCAATGGTGCCAGGTATGGGGCAGCCGCCACCTCTCTGGGCAGCCTGGACCAAAGGCTCTCACCACCCTCAGTGTACAAAATTTCTTCCCTTCTCTCCAGTTTAAATCTCCCTCTTTTAGTTTAAAACCATCACCTCTTGTCCCATCACAACAAGCCTTGACATAAAGATTGTCCATATATTTCCTCTAATATCAGGATAACCAATGTTATTACCACCACTTTTGCCTGTTGCAGGACTCCAGAACAAGCATAAACCTTTTCCTGTCCTTTTTCCTCATTTGTTCATTAGAACAAGGACATCTGAAACCTGGATGATGCAGCAGCACTGCAAAAATTACAGCTCTCATCGCTCTGTGAGCTTGGAATTGTTTGCGGCACGCAGAACAGGACCATGCCCATTAAGATTCCTGCTCACATCCATGGGTCTTAGCCTGCTTAAAACTTACAAGTCAGGCTGGGAAAGGTCAACACCAAAAAAGTTGTTTGTGCTGATGGTTAATAGACTAACGAGCTTTTACAATTATGTAAATGGGCTGGAAAATATTCTGTAGACAAGGATGTGCTGCAAATTTGTTTCGTGTATTTATCTCATTAATTTCATAGCATGAGTTGTGTTTTCTGAGCATCATCCATGAGCATAAAAGGCTTATCCTTCCATCATTGTCTTCTCGTCCCCTTTTTTTGTTACAGGCTTCGCTGGCCTGAGATTATCATAAACTCTTTGGAGCAGGGATATGTATTTGGACAGCATCCTGCATGGTGGGACCTGCTCTGAATTGGCACATTGTCACTATGAAAACAATACTCAATAGCAATCACATGCAACATATGGAAAATCATGGTAAGAATGCCTTTAAAGACTTTTAATTAGATATGATTATGAATATAATGTTGTCCTGCAGAAAACATGACTGAAGACCCATGAGAAACTTCATGGGTATTGCACCAGCTTAAAGGAAACTTGCTTTTTTCTAATTAGTTTGTATTAATTGAAAGTTTTTTGATAAGTTAGTCCTACATTAAAAGCAAATCTTCATGTTAGCATTCCTAGCTGTTGTCCTTAGGCATTGTCCTATGGAATAATCAGGGGTGTATAAAACTTAAGGTTCCCATACTCTGAAGCACTTTATTTACATTTTGAGTTAAAACAATTGTCCTTACGGATAAAACAGAGGAATTGCTCAGCAGGGATGAAAAACTCCTTGCTCTGTCAGCAGAGGAGGTGTTTGAACAGGGGATAATGTCCCTGGCTGGACCAGAGCAATGCTGCTGAGCAGAACCGGGGGATTGCAGGCACTCAGCGATGTCCATCAAGCAGCAGCGTGTGGCACTACCAGACCCACTCCTCTCTTACACGTTTTACACTTACTAAACCCTTTGCAATAGTCCAGGTTGAAGGTCACAAATGTTATTGAAAAAAAAAAAAAAAAATCCACAACCAAAGTTTATTTATTTATTGCAATTTCACCGATGTTGGCCATAGAAGTACTTTGGAGATGACTGGGTTATCGATTGGATCATATCCTCTTGTGTTTTCTCTACAACCTACCACTGGTAGCTCTTTAAAACCAGCAGCAGAGACCTTGCCATTGTGGTAGAAGATGCCAAGGTTCATTTTCACTTGGTTGCATGGACATTAGCATTTCATTTCACCCCAGGGGTACTCTTGAAGGGCCTGTCTGGGACTTTTTTTCAATATATATTTCCTGCTTTGCTTACTCCTTTGGTCAGCTGGGGAGGTGGGGAAGTTTTGCACAAAAAGGAAAGCTCATTTTTTTCTGCTTTTCAGATAAATGGGGTTTTATGACAGAAAATGCAAGCTGGGGAGTACAAAAAGGGCATAACAAGGAAGAAACTTGAGACAGAAAAAAAACCCTCTAGGCTGCTGAGAAAGCAGAGCTGGTGAGTAAACACTGCTAATCAGGAAAGTAAATAAGTATTTGACTAGGTAGGAGTAAATAAGCTTTACAGGATAATCCGGGACAAGGTTTTAATAGTTTCTGTGTGCATTTTGGTATGCAAGAGGGAAACGGGAGAGCTGGCTTACGCTGGCTCTAAACACAGCTCTTGGTTCATGTCACCATGACCTTGCAGCTCCCAGGCAGCCCCATTCCAATGAAAGCTCTTGCACAGGCCATGCTATATATTGTGGACATGGCTTCTTCCACCACCACTCTTTTTTTTTCCCCATGTGTCAGGGCTGAAATGCCAGCCTAGGCTTCCCCAGATGTCCTGATGCTATGGGACAGGGGGAGATGCTAATGCCCTTCATGTTTTTGCTGTCATGGGCATGTAAAACCAACTGCTGAAAACCTGGTGTGAGTCGTTCTGAGCATTCATTTCTTGTCCATGAACCTCCCAGGCCAGTAGCAGTTTGGAGTCAGCCAGGGCACCTGCCCCGTGTTGGCTCCAGGTGTATCCCATCCCATAAACATCATACTCAGTATAAAGGTGGAGGTTTGGGGAGGTTGTGGTTTTCTCCTTGGGCTCCTCCTGATCTTGTTCTTCTGCTTCTTGCTCCTGAGGATGCCTTCCTGTTTACTGTGACCACTCCACATTAACTGGGATGAGTATAACTTCGTTCACTTTATGCTGGCATTGGCATTAGTTTGACTACTTCATTAAATCTGTTCTCATTTCAACCTCTGGGTCTTTTCTCCTGTTCTGAATCTCTCTTCTTGGCTGGGGGGTGGTCGCTGGGTGATAGAGTAACTGCTGTAGTTTAGTCCTGGATGTGGGTTAAACATAGATTATCTGGCACCCAATTTTTATTTGGGGTTAGATTTAAGTAGCTCGCCCAGGAGAACTACAAGCTTTAATTTGAAAGTCTTGAAGAACTGAAGTTTTAAGGGATTTGACCAAGTTCTTACAAGCATTCATCAGGGTGGTGGTGTGGGTGGGATAGTTGCTGGGTGCAATTCTCTGATATTTGTTGCTAGAGTTGCTTTTGGAGCTGTGGGGGGCTTTGCTACTGCTTGGTTTTGGTTTTATGTGGTTTATTGCTTCTGGGTGTGGGGTTAGAGGTGCTGCTCTGCTACCTTCTTTGCCATTTCATCATGGTCTTGTAAGTTCTACCCTAACTACAAATATTTCTGATTTCTATGAAATGGTAGTGGGCAAAGAGAATTTGGTGATAAATTTAAAAACCAGCTCATGAGATATAAGCTCCTTAGCTTAGCGTGAGGCAGTGGAAGCTCCTGTTCTGTATGACAACCCAGCAGCATGAGCAGTGCTGATGTTTCAAGCAGACATAGGTGGACATGTCCCTGGCACTTGAAGCCTCCTGAGATGTGTGGACACACCTGCATGAACTATGAGACCTGAAAACTCATGGGGTCCTAAAAATCACCTCGATTCCGAGCTGTGATAGTCCATGTGCTGCCCATGAAGAGATAATTGTTCACTGCTGCTTAAAGTGCTTTTCTTTCCGTGACTTCCTTCTGTTTAGTATTCACACAGAGCCCATTAAATGATGAAAATGGTGGATTTAGGGTTTTGGTGGTTTGGGGTTTTTCATTCTCACTTTATTTTTGCTTACACAAAATAATTATAATAGTCCTTTAAAAGCTGTTATTCCCCAGGCCAGGAAAACACTCTTTAGCCACCTGCTGTAAAGAGCATGTTTCAAACAGCGTTTTCTTTAAGGCCAGTAACCCTCGCTGCTCCGTGGGTTATGGCTGTGCAGCTGGAGCTGTGTCCATGCTCCTGCCCACCCTCCAGTGGTACCTGCCCTGGAAATTGTTGGGCTCCTGCAAGCTCTGAGCACTGATTTTTGCATGTGGGATGGCTCTGGGCACAATGTAAGCCTGGGGGAGTCCCCAGCCTAACAGAGGATGCAACCTAAAGGCGTTAGGAAATTCAGCTGTAGCAGCGTAATTCTGGAGTGGGAAGGTTTTAACCCATGCTGAGTTCAGATCCTGGTCCCCTGGGTGGTATGAGGATTGACCTTTACTGGGAGACCAAATACAAGGATCTCTGCTATGGCACATAAGCACTGGTTTATGATTGCAGACTTCACGGGGGAGGACTGAGCATAAACCCTGCAGCTTGAGACAAAAGAAAAAACTTTGTGTGCAGAGCTGCTGAATTTTCAATTTCAGTAGCTCAATGATTTATTTATTCAAATGCCCTATGCACTTTATTTAAGACTCTGTCTACAGCTTCTAGGATTTTATTTAACATTCAGACAAGCAGAATAGAATGATCAGCTTCAAGCTTAAAGGGTTTTTCTTTATCCTGTCGATAAGGAGGTGGGGGGAGGGAACCCCAAACAATGAAGAGAGAAGAATTAAACTTTTGGGGTATAATAACTTCTTGGCAGAGACTTCATACCTGTCTTAGTCCAATTGCAGAGTTGATACAAATATGTTAGCATATTATAAGCAGAAGAAATTCTTTAGTTATATCACCGTATGCTGCTATCACACGGACTCCCAGTGAAACAGTCTGGGACTGGAGTGAGTGAAGTGCTGAGCACTCTTCCATATCACGTCCTTGCTGCAGGTGGCCGTATTCTTGTTCCTTCAGCCTTTCAGAAGACAAAAGGGAGTGCTGTGGAAACACTGGCTCTCTTCCAGGGTGGGAGGTTTCACACCAAATTTACAAAGAAGATTTTGGAGAGAAGGTTTTGGGTTTGCTTTGTCACGTCCCGCCTGGGTTGCCCCTTCCACTGGAGGGTTCTTCTCTATTCTTCTCCCATGATGTTCAGCGAGTTGTTGTTGTTCACATCATTGCCATTCGAATCCCACACTTGGCATTAAGAAATTATATTTAGCTATTCTGCTGAAATAAATTGTAGATGTCTTCATTACTCCGGGCCACCACCTCACCTGTGAGGCCACCAGGTCATGTCCCAGGTCAGAGGATGAGGGGTCAGTGTGGTCTCACAAGGACATTTGTTTTATGAGTTGTTTTGTAACACACTTGTGCCCTATTATCTTTATGTCAATTCCTCAGCACGTTGCAATCCTCAGCAGTTACTCATTTTATAGGAAGGAGAATTAGTGGAAGAAGGTCAAAGAAGATTAATAAGGGACAAGATGTCTAATAACTACACAATATTAGACAAAAATAGAGGCGTGATCGCTGCTCATACTGTGCTGTTTGATCTTATTACCCTGCATTAGCTGAATCCATAATTTACAACTTTAATAAACTCCCAACCTCTTTGGGCCAAGATATACGTTGCTGTTGGTTTTATTAGCTACATAATGGGAAGACATTTTATGCAACATAATTATACCTCATCCCTTCTAGGATTTTATTTTTTTTTTACGATCAACTAAAAAGGGACAAAGTCAAACAAGCTACAACCCTGAGACAATGTGTGTTGACCTTCAGGTTTCCTGTGTCACAGTTATTGCCATCAAGAAAAGGTCACCCAGTCTTGGAACAGATGTCAAAGAAATGGAAGGCTCCAGGTACCAAAGTTCAAATATTATTCTCTACAAGTTACATTAACCACAAATTTGTTCTGAAAGCACAGAAGAATTTTAGAGGGGGGGAAAAAAAGAGATATTGTGCAGTTCCTAAATGCAACACTAAAATGGGACTGGTGAGAGTATGTGTAATATTCCCAGCTCTGCCTATAAATTCAGAGTGTGATTTAAGTATAGAATTTCAGAGAGAACTAACCCTTTACCTTGCACTTCCACAGCATAACTTGGAGAATCCCAACATGGTAGCACTTCATTACCTTTTTCGGAGTTCTGAGGTAATTACATGGCTCCTAATTACAGCTGTAACTCCTGTTAAACTCCATGAAACTTTCCCTCTAGGGTTACTCCCTGAGGTGAATGCTTTCCATCAATCCTTTTTATGTTTATGAAGCTGAATTTTCAGCTAGTCCTTGTCTGTCTTCTGATGAATGAAATTCAAGGGCAACAAAAATCAAACTTACATGGTCAGCTTTTGCACTTGCGACCAAATTGCCTGGATAACTTTCTTGGGGTGGGTATCTGACAGTCTTATTTGTACCCCTAGCCAGCTGGACTAATACTAAGCTTTTTGACTCCTGTTTCAGTGGATCTGATACCCTTGAACTTGATTTCGTGAAGGCAAATTATACCCACAGTCCTAAAATGGCCTTTTCATAGGAAATTCTGCCACTTTGTATCTTCAACCTTCCTGGCTGCTTGAAATATCTGTAACCTGGTGCTGCTGCTGACTGGATTTAACTGATGTGAACTCTAAGCATTATCAAAAGTAATTAGCAAATAGGATCACATTATTTGCTTGAACAGAAAGACACAATCCTCCTGTCTTTCTTCTATGCCTTAGGTGTCTTAATTCAGCTCATCTTAGCACCTTTCTCTGGCAAATGTCAGTGTGCTTCTTTTAAGAGCTAATATTAAGAATGTAATGGGATGCTAAGATGTTGGGGAGACTTTTCCACGCTGTCCTTGGCTTTTCCAGTCCACTCTGGTCTTCACTTCCACCACTGAAACTCCTACTGCCTTTTTCTTAATTTGTCAGACAGCCTATGTGTCACCACCCTGAATAGGTGAGCTATTTTTTCTCTTGTGTACATAGCAAATGTGAGCAATACATCTCCATCTCAAAGGCCTTTCTGGCCTCATCCATCCATCTACCTCTCATCTCTTCCACAGGACAGAGCTGTAGCACCTGCACTCATCCAGTGAACAGTGCTGACAGCGGCTGCCGGTGCTTAATACACTGCAACAAGCTCTGTTCTCTGCTGCAAAGTCACCTTGCTGTCCTCGGTCTTTCCCCGTACAATTTATCTGCTGGGATGCCAATAAATAATTCCTTCATTTCCATGCTGGTCAATATGATTTCATTCTTTCTGCGATTTCTTTCTTTACGTCCGTTTGCTCTTCTCTTTTCCTTAGATTGTGTGTTTTGAAGGGGTTAGAAGTCACTTGTGTGTATGGTTAGAGTCCTCTTCTTCAGCCAGCTGCAAGCCAAAGACCACTGCTGATGCTCAGGAGTAATTGTCTTGGAGAATTCCCATTCGTATGCTGTAGATTCTGGAGGTGCTTTTGAAAGTACCTTCAACGGGCACCTAAAATGCAGGGCAGACAGAAGACAGTCACAAGCTTCAGAGCCAGGTTGTACCTGGGGGAGCTACTCTCTGTTCCTTTACGTTTCATACAGCTTATTAACTCCTGATTATTGATTGCCTTAAGGTACAGTGGGCTAAGCTTTTTGTTAATTAAGGAATATCTGGCAATTTTCTTTCCTTTTACGCAGCACATACATTCTTAATATCCTTCTTCCTCTCAAGCTATAGCTTGGGTGTTGGATGCACCAAATGTCTCCCCTCTGGGGCTTGTAGCTGTAGGTGCTGTGCAGTTGGGAGGGCTATGGCAGGAGGCAGGGAGCCACAGCTGTGACAGGTCTTGGAATCATGGTGTGTTTTGGGTGGGAAGAGATCTTTCCAAGTCACCTAGTCCAACCCTCCTGCAGGGAGCAGGGACATCTGATCAACCTACTCTAGTTGCAGAGCCCGGGGCAACCTCCCCTGGGATGGTTCCAGGGATGGGGCAGCCACCACCTCTCTGGGCAGCCTGGCACAGGCTCTCACCACTCTCAGTGTAAACAATGTCTTTCTTCTCTTCAGTCTAAATCTCCCTCCTTTAGTTTCAAACCATCACCCCTTGTCCTGTCCCAACAGGCCCTGCTCAAAAGTCTGTCCCCGTCTTTCTGCCAGGCCCCTTGAAGTCCTGCCAGGACCCCAGAAGGTCCCCCCTTGGGGAGCCTTCTCCTCTGCAGGCTGAACCCCCCCAGCTCTCCCAGCCTGGCTCCCAGCAGAGGGGTCCCAGCCCTCCCAGCATCGCTGGGGATCCTCGGGACGTGCTCCAGCAGGATCGTGGAGCTCTTCTGCCTCTGGCAGTGAAGGGCAGCAGCTCCTTTGCCCTTTCCCCTGTGAGGTCAGTGAGTTTGTAGCTCACTACTTCTCTCCCAGGAAGTGCAGACTAAGGGGTTAAGCAGCGATTGGCCTCAGGGCTGGAGCAATATGTTCAACACCAGTTGTGGATTTGGATTTGATTTCCTTGGCAGCCTTGGAGCTCAACACCAGAGGAGCAGGAGATGAGTGGTGCTGTAGGCAGGCAGCAGACATGCCCGTGCTGCAGCAAGCCCAGCCAGGGCTGCAGGACTGGCATCAGGAGAAGGACACGGCGGAGTAGCCAAAAACCCAAAGGGCAGGCAGCGAGCAGCAGCGCCAACCCAACTGCGCGGGGAGGCGAAGCTGGAACCGTCGGGCTTGCAGCCAAAGCCAGTGGGCACCTTTGCTGGAGGCAGAGGGAAGGAGAAACAATATGGTTTTATGCTAACTATGCAAAGCCTTGGCAGGAAAAATCACTCCCTTGCTAGCAAAGGCTTGGGTTTGCGTGCTCAGGGGTAACATCCCGTCGCCTTTGGTGCTGGGTAGTGAACTGGCTGGTTTGTGTTGGCTGACAAATCAGCCTGGATTAAGGAAGGAGGGTCAGCAAAGATGACAAAAGAATCCTATTCTTCAGTCTCTAAAAGAGAAGTATGTGGCAGATGCTGGTTATGTCACTTAATGCTGCTGCCCTGAAATGCATTTAGTAGCAGCCGACTATATCAGCACAGGAAAGGTTCTGCATAATACGTATAGTTCAATTTCCATGCTTTGTTTAACTTTCTAAATCTAATTTGCTATTCCACCCACTACTTAATTTAATTTCCATGCATATAATGACTGGAATACAGCATCACCCTGCCGGAGGCAAGCAGAAAGACCAGGTAGAGGTCAGGTGAATGTCTGAAAAACATCACAAATTACAGAGAACACTGATTGCTTTATTATAGGTTTTATCATCTTGTTTATAGAAGGAGTAACTTGGAAGTGATTGTTGATGATTTGAAATGTTTTCATGTTTTTTTGAGTAACAGAGCTGGTATCATGATAGAAGATGATGATCAGAACCTCTGTGTGTCCTTGCAGAATGTCAGTGTTTTTGTTGGTGACAAGCGGAGTAATTAAAACTGGGAGAAGAGCTGCAGGTAAATAATTTGCACTGAGTCGTAGCGTGCACATATTTTCCTTGTTGGGCTTGAGCTGGCTCTGCCAGAAACCTGGTTTGTATGTTTTTATTAGGGGTTTGTGTGTGAGAAACAAATCTTAAGAGAATCCAGAAAGGGTTCATTGGTGTGTGGGTTTTTTCCGAGTTGTTTTTTTCACTTTGCAAACTTTGGAGGCAAATCAATTAAGGTATTTTTAGGGTTTTAGATACAAAGTTGTATGTTTTCCATTTCAGAAGTTGGCTGTCATATTTCTGACACTGAGGTATTCTGACGCAGTGAGGAAAATGGAAGAATAGTGAATACCAGCATGGAGCTTTTAACATAAAATGACAACTAGTTAATGGTGACTAATGCAAAAGTTTTACATTGGTAATATTCAGTCAGATATTTGACTGGATATTATCTGAGTGGGTTTGCACCATGGTTTGAGTCTCCAGAATATGTGCAGCAAGCGATTGTAAAATAAGTACTTGTTGACTTTGCTTTAGTTCCCTATCTCCCATAAAATGAGGGGTTTATTATATTTTTGAGCTACGACTGGTCCTCTCATGCATTTGCATAGGTTATATGTGCATAGCAGATTGTCTTGGAGTTTCTTGGTGCTTAAGTCAGCATGATACTGATGGTAGCTAAGCCAGGAAGTTTTCTCCCCTTAATTTAGTTTCCTGCAGGCACCCAGCACCAGACACATCTTCCCTCCCTAGCAGACAAGGTAGGGACACCACCCCAGCCAAAGCTCAGAGGTGCTGGGGGCTGGCTGAGGAACCCTGTGGGCCTCCCTCAACGGGAGTCTAAAGCAGCCTCGAAGCTTTCAAAGCAGATGAGCATCACCCCGGGGTCGTTCATTGCAGGGCTGCTCTGTCCCTGGGGAATGCATCACCCGAGAGGCTCCTTTCCGTGATGCACCATCCCATACATCAGCACGAGAGCGCCGTACATTACCCGAGCGAGCTGTAGCTCTCGCACTGCATTACACCAATCCATCACCAAAGCAAGCTGTTCTCTCTAATGATATATTAGTGTAATAATCGGAGCAAGGCAGACCACTGATATATTACTCAAAAGATGGCACCATTTATGGCAGCAAGGTTCCAGGAAGATATTCAGTATAATTACAAGCTGCTGGCTGACTTTTACTGGCAAGAAAGTCAGCCAATGTACCCGGCGGATAATGGGAGATGCTTGCCCAGCTTGGGTTGGAAATGGAAATTGGGTTTCTGTTAGTACAGCAGTAAATGTTCGCTATTCCTTAGCTGCAGTGCCCAGGTTTTAATTGGCCGCTTGATATCTAGGTTTTTTTCCACCTCTTCCTCTAGGGGCTGCCATTGGTACCTCAAATGTCTTTTTTTTAGGGCTATGTTTCTCTTTCTGCTATTTTCTACATGTAGCTCCTCAGTTTTCTAGTTCATGTTACAAAAATGATGAATAGTACTTGTTAACCCATCCTCAGACACAGTCTTCATTTGTTTTATGTTCACGCTGTGTTGTGGCACTTTGGTGCCTTCCTGGTGCAATGCTATTCGAGTCCGTAAATACGGACAGAGTAATTTTGATCTCTGAATTTTTCATTGGTTGGAAGTATTCTCATAATGGGAAGAAAACCGCTTGCCAAGTATTTCATATTTATAATGAGCGCTCTTCCCCCTGTTACATCCCAACTTTCTGAACCCCTGCTCATCTGGAATTTCTGCAGTGGCAAATTAATCATGTTTCATGAGGAAAAAAATTAAAGCGTTCAGAAAAAAAAATCTAGGTTGTAGAAAATGTAGAAGTAGAGATTACCAAGTGAACAATACTTCTTTTTATCGCTGGCTTCTGTGAGTCAGCCACATTTCTGACGCAGACGCAAGCTTATAGGGGTTGGCACGCTGCGGTGCGAGGAGAAAAATAGAGCTGAGGCATCACCTTTCCACTGAAGGGCAATAAAATCATTATATAGCCTGGGGGTGGCTTTAGTTCCTTTGATTCTCAAAGTTTTTTTCCCAAATAAATGTATGAACTTATGTTTAACACTATAATATCTATAGTGGTAATTAATATCACTGCTGCTTCTACCCAAGGTCTCAGAGTGACTTCACAGGCAATTAATCCTATGAGGTTGTAAGTATTAATGCCATCCTTTATACAGATGAGATCCGAAGGAAAAAGGGCCTAATTGGCTGAACCAAAACCATTAAAGGAAATGGGGTGTGGGGATCTGTGACTTTGAATCGGGTTTTAGTGACTCGTACAAGATCACGGAGCAAAAGCTGGGCAGAAGGACGGGGGTCACCCACCCCACCATGCTCCTCTCTGATGTGCCCAGCCCACCTCTCTGCTGGGTGCAGCACAACAAATAATATTGTTGAATATTGTAAAATCACTGGTAGAAAGATGGGTGAGAAGAGCGTAAATTTGCCCCTGTAGGGGAGGGAAGGTGTTTCTCTGCAGGTGAAAAACAGCCTTTGGGGAGCTGGGGAGTGAGGATTTGGGCTTTGTGTAACATCAGGAACATACTGCACCTGAGGCACAAACATTTTTCTCACAAGTAATGTCCTTGACTCCTTTTCTGTGAAAAATGCTTCGGTGGAAAATTCATCTTGTAGTTTCCTACCGGTTACACTGTATAAGGCAAAACACAATCTAAAATAAATAAATCTGATAAGCTATAAAGCATAGATAGTCTTCCTTCTCAAAGTGAAATCACAGACTTGTTGAACCGTGAATATGATTTGGAGTTGATTTTTGTATCACTGGATTCTTTGCAAGAGTTGCCTATTACAACACACATCGCATCAACATGCCCTGCCCTCTGGGATTATTTACTTTATTATTTTTATTGGGTTTTTTGTACTGTGGTGTGTAAGTTTTTTCTACAAAAATAAAAGGCTGGAAAGATAAAAAGACTTTTTTTTAGCATTCAGCAAATTCAGATGTAGAATAGAGAGTTAAGACTGTCACTTTGGTCATGGTTAAGGTGCTGAACCTACAGTATGTTTTCTAATGCGAATACAAGAGGAATGCACGGACAGTATGGGGACAATCCAGCACTGGCTGCAAAAATTCCCTTTTCTAGGTCACTTTTCTGTAATTATGGTACATCTCTGTACCATAAGTACTTCTAGATGCTTGGTTATAGCAGTTGCTTCTTACAGTTTTTCTACTTTCAGGTCCCCATGCTGCATGGTGATTAGGCAGTGGTAGCTCTTTTACAGTGTGCAAAATAAGTGCAGAAAGGTTATCTCAAAATTCTCCTTTCGTTTAGGCTTTGTTCAGGGTCAAATACCATTGCACAGGAGCACAGGCACTTTTGCAAGAAAACAAATCCCACTTCTACCGTATTAAACACAAGGCAGCCAGTAGTAGAAGGTCGTGAACTTAATGTGTCAATGAAATGAGGTTGGATTTTCTTTCAGCTCTTGACTTGCCTTGATACCAGTTGAAAAATGAAGAATTAATGATGAGCAATTGCAAGTACAAACGCTGTCTAGCAGACATTTCTGTAAGATCTCAGGTGAACAGCAAAATCCTCATGAAATCTGACCCATCGTGGGGAGAATGGGTTAGTTTGGGCTTGAAAGAGCTGCCAGAGGTTGTCCATTCAAATGCAATTGCGTGGTAGTTCTGGAAGTAGACTTCAAAGAACCATAAACAAGCAGTAGAAAATTGTCTCTCCCACCTTATAGCTCAAGCCCACAGCCTCCAATGCTGTTAACACTTTCTCCTCCAAGCAATTGGAGAGGTGTTTGCAAATGATGGCTAAAAGCTCAAGAAGTGGTGGGAAGGACTGAGCTCTGCTCTGCTGTTAATATCTCTATATTGATTACACAAACTTCTGGACAGTTCCTTCCTGCAGATGTTGAGACAGAGGTTCTTGAGCCTTAGACTCAGACTGGTTTGGGTTGGAAGGGACCTTTCAAGGTGATGTGGTGCAACCCCCCTGAAGGGAGCAGGGACATCTGCAACAAGAGCTGGTTGCTGACAGCCTTGCCTAGAATGGTTTCAGGGATGGGGCATGGATCATTTCTCTGGGCAACCTGTTCCAGTGGGGCCTTAGTAACTATACCCTTTTCCTCCAGGTACTCCCTGAGCACCAGCTGCAGCAATGAGGTTGTTATTGCGTGTATAACATCAGCAAAAAGAAGTTTTCCGTTATTTTGCTGAAATTTGGGTGGAAATCAGAAAGGTGGACAAGCTGGCATCCCTAGCTGAGCAGACGTCCAGCTCTCCACGCTGCCCAGCTCTGGGCTTCTGGCTGGCAACCTGTCCCCTCCTTCCACTCGTTGATAGATGGGCTTCTGGCGGGGGAAAGAAATGGGTTTTGTCCATTCTCCAGCACAGCAAGCCTCAGCCAATCTGAAAATAAATCACAGAGCATGATGTAAACACTCATAAAGACTTTCAAAAACAAAGCAGGTCCTGGAGGAGACATTCTCTGCAATGTCTTTTCATTAAACATGTGGTTTGCAGTAATGAATAGCCTACCTAATAAAGAACATAAAGAACCCAGCCCTCAATAATCAATAAGGGGCTTCCTTTGGGATCTGTTGCAGCAGCTCATGATGCTCCTTGAGCACTGCCCCTGCTGCAGGGCAGCCAATGTTTGAGATGGCTCTGTGTAGTCCAGGGGAGTAGTGGAAAGGGAGATGCTCCTTTGGGAAATGAATAGATTACTGGGTCACTTTTGTAGAGCATTTCTTGACAAAATGCAGTGTTAAAGTAAATGTCTATGTAAGCATATATAGAGACATAGATCTGTGTAAGTATACACATCTATAAGCATTATAAGTGGTGCTCTGTTGGCCTCCATGGTGTGGAGTATTTCGTTATGGACAAAGCCACCAAAAGAGAAGAACAATGATACCAGAATCATAGAATGGTTTGGGTTGGAAGGGACATTAATGATCACCTTGTTCCAACCCCCCTGCCATGGGCAGGGACACCTCCCACTAGACCAGATTGCTCAAAGACCCATCCAACCTGGCCTTGAACACATTCTGTAATGAGGCATCCAGAGTTTCCCTGGGCAGCTTGTGCCCATGTCTCACCACCTTCACAGTGGAGAACTTCTTCCTAATTTCTAATCTAAATCTTCTCTCTTCCAGTTTGAAGCCATTACCCCTCATCCTGTCACTACAAGCCCTAGTAAAAAGTCCCTCCCCATCTTTCTTCTAGGGCCCCCTATAAGTACTGGAAGTCTGCAATGAGGTTTCCCCAGGGCCTTCTCCAAAGAGGTGGTTGGGAATTTTGTGACAAATTTGGGTTTTTTTACTAAATTCTTCTCATTCTTTCACTCTCAAAGACATACAAAGTCCTGTTGCTACAGCCACCCAACACCTACCACTGCAATCGGTTTTGTATTTAGGTGCTAATGTGTGAAAGACTCATATTATTTGGGCCTCAGGTTCATAAACCAGCAGCTTCTTTACATATAAATTAATGTATTTATTTCCATGAAATTAATAAAACATAATTCATTTACATTTTCTTCAATAAAAAGCAGATATTGGACCTCCAGAATTCACCAAACCAAAGACACTTTGTATCGGTAGGTATAAACACCAGCAAATGGAAAGGGCCTCTTATACCAGATCCCTGATGAACCAAAATGCGAAATAAAAAAAGAGATAGAAATACCACATACAGAACTTTAAAATATTTGTATGTCCTTTTTTTTTAATATAACCTTTATTATTATAATCTGAGTTTTCTAAGTGTGGCAGATCAGGAAATATGAGAGTTGAGAAATGGAATCGTGCTGTGTCTGAAAATATTTTTGGTCATTTTATATATTTCTGATAAATTTTATAATTTGGTTCTTTTTTTATCGAGGTCACAGTATAAAAGCTGGCTGAAGTTATGGGTGGAAATAAGTGAACTATGGTACCAGTACCGTGTTAAAGTAGTCTGGAATGGGTGGTGTGAATAATATGCTGCACATGCAGGATGCATGACCACAAGATTTTACTAAAACCCCTAGGTCTTTAGGGCAAAAGAAAAAGTATTTCATGGGCAAAAGTAGACAAATAAATCAGTGCATTCTCCACTCTTTTTTTTTTTCTAGGTGGATTTTCCTGGCAGGCACTTGATAGGCTCATAGGGGAAGTCAAAAAGAGCTTGGCTGGAGCATCCAGAGAGCTGCCTCCTGGAGCCTTTCTCATGTTCAAACTCCTGATGAGTGATTTTGGTCATGTTTGCTCCTTAATGATGCTGCAAGGAATTTATTTTTCAATGCAGCCTCTTCTGAATTTCAGGTCTTGATAAAACTAACATAAAATAAAATAACCAAAAGGAAAAGAAAAAATTACTGGAGTCTAAGTAGTGAGACTGAAGAAAAACTTAATGAAGAAATGTCCAATCTTATTATGTTGTGAGGATATTAATACTTTGTGCTTCTGCTTATCGAGCTAGAATCCTTTACCCAGAAATAAACAAAACCATTAATTTATATATGAAAGCAACAATTTATATATGCAAGATATCAATTTATAAGAGGCAACTTGTACATGTTGGTAAACTTCAGAAACATTACAGCAAAATACTACTGGTGCCTCCTCATTTCTTTTTGCATTATGTCCTGGCATAGTTTAACCCTTTTTCAGCTTAGAAAAGGAGGAGCTGCTTACTGAGGAACTAAACCCACTACTTTAAGAAGATAGATTTACCTTATGTGCAGTGTTTGTTGCTACAGGCCACGTCTTTTCTCTGCTGTACTCACCACATGCCCAAAAGTTAATTTTCTACAGTTGCAGCTACTTCACAGAATCATAGACTGGTTTGGGTGGGAAGGGACCTCTTAAGGTCATCTGGTCCAACCCCCTGCAGGGAGCAGGGCCATCTGCAGCTAGAGCAGGGTGCTCAGAGCCCCGGGCAACCTCCCCTGGGATGGTGCCAGGGATGGGGCAGCCACCACCTCTCTGGGCAGCCTGGCACAGGGGCTCACCACCCTCAGTGTCCAAAATTTCTTCCTTCTCTCCAGTCTAAATCTCCCTCTTTTAGTTTAAACCCATCACCCCTTGTCCTGTCCCAACAGTCCTTGCTCAAAAGTCTGTCCCCATCTTTCTGGCAGGCCCCTTGAAGCACTGAAAGGCTGCAAGCAGGTCTCTCCAAAACAGAAGAAAAGAAAGCAAATCCCAAAATACAGCAGGTCCTAGAGTATTTACCACCACCTCTCACTACTGATCCTCTACATCTCCTGAAAGTGTCCCAGCAAAGGCCCCACATTTCCAGCTGTAGAGCTTAGTGTCAGGAACTTGGGGCAGAATGGTTCCTCCTCACAGCATCATCTGTGACCCCCACGGCTTTTGGTGATGGCAGTAGGATTAGCTCCTCTGCATCCAGTGGGAATAAATGTCCCGTTTATTCCTCTCCTCAAAATAAACCCAGAGGAAGGGTGTGTTCAGAGGCTGGATGGGAGATAAATACACAAATTCACTTGAACAAAGCTTTCGATACTTTCCTGGCAAAGCTGATTGAAATGTGAGTGGTTTGCACCAAAAACATCAGTCTGTGGTTTCTTCTGATGTTTCCAGATGTTGGAATAAGCTCCCCTCACTTAAAATGAAAAGAAGCGATAGGAAGCAAAACAGAAATGCATGGTGAGAAATAACAAACAACTAATCTGACGTATCCAGAGCTTATCAAAACAGAAAGAAATACAGCAAATAGCACGAAGTGCAATCCAAATATTCTTTTGAATTCAACACAACTGTGCTCGTTTGGCATTGGCAGTTATCAGCTAACAAACGGACATTTTTCAGGTCAATCAAGATTGAGCCAATGACTCTGTGGCAATAAACTAAATTAATTCTAAAACTAGAGTTCAAATAATCTCAGCAATTATGGTTTAATCCTGAAACACATCTCTTCAAAAGAAGCCAATAAAAGAGATAAACCCACTGGAGTCGGACATATTTAAATGACATGCTGTAGTCTAATTTATTTTAATATCTAACTTCCGACAGATCAGACAATCCTTTTTCATGGCCTTGTGTTGAGAATGGTTTCCTACAGGGGAAGCACCATATGCATTTTTCCTCCTTTTGTGTCTCCAAATATCAGAATTTGCATGCACTGGAGTTTTTACCACCAAATCCATCTCCTTCGGTGTCGTATCCTGATTATTTCTATTCATATACTTTACATGGCTAAATCATTTCATTTATATGCACTTCTGATTATCCACGAAAATTTATAGGTTGGATTTCATCCGTATTTTTTTTCTACCTTGATCAGAGCTTGCCTTGCGATATTTAATTCAGGCGGTTCATTTTCTTCCTGCCCAGCTATCAATAAAAGTTTTAAGAACAATTTGTATTTAAAGGTTTTAAAGACTGCAAAGTTCTTTTACAAGCTTCTTCAATTTTAAAAGAAAAATTCTTAAAACTCAGCTTTTCTCTGTCATATGTTGAAAAAACTACAAGTAATTTGAAAAAAGCAGCCTTCCACGATGGAATGCTGGGAGGGCTGGAACCCCACTGCTGGGATGCCAGGCTGGGAGTGGTGGGGGGGTTCAGCCTGGAGAGAAGAAGGCTCTGGGAAGAACTTCTTGGGATCTTTCAGGACTTTAAGGAGCCTGTCAGAAAGATGGGGACAGATGTTTAAGCAGGGCCTGTTGGGACAGGACAAGGTGGGGGATGGTTTAAACTAAGAGAAGGAGATTTAGACTGGAGAGAAGGAAGAAATTGTTGGTGCTGAGGGTGATGAGCCCCTGTGCCAGGCTGCCCAGAGAGGTGGGGCTGCCCCATCCCTGGAACCATTGCAGGGGAGGTTGCCCGGGGCTCTGAGCACCCTGCTCTAGCTGCAGATGGCCCTGCTCCCTGCAGGGGGGTTGGACCAGATGACCTTGCAGGTCCCTTCCCACCCAAACCGCTCCATGCTTCTCTTCCAGGCACCGGTCCAGGCGCGGCTCGGCCGGGCGGGTACCACTAGATGGCATCGCGGCCCCACGCTTACCCAAACCCGCTGCTTCTGACGTGGCCGTGACGCGGTCGGCAAGTTGGGGATAACTCAGCCGCGGCTCTCGAGCTCAAGATGCAGGGTTTTGGGTTTTTTTTTTTTGCCGAGAACTCGCACTGTCTGTGAAGCTGGGCACACGCGTGTCTCTGGTCCCCGCCAGGAGATGGGTGATGAAGGACACGATGGTGCGAGATGCTGCCGGGAACGGTCCGCTTCAGCTACTGCAGCATTATGAACACGCACCAGAGATCGCTGCCCCTTCTCGTGCCATCAGGACACCTTCCTCGCTCGGCGAATTCGAGTTGCATGCCACAGAAAGGAAGGGAAGTTGTAAAAAGCTCAGTGTTTCAAAGCGAGGTGTGTTTTTCTCATGGGTTAGAGTGTCATGAAGGAGTTTTATGTTTGGGTGTTTGCCAGGGATCGCTGGGTTTCTGCACAGCAGAAGAAAAAGAAGTCAGCACTAACAAATCTATCATGCAAAAGTGATTTCATGTCCTCGGGTGCCAGCTCAGCTGAGAAAGGGTGAATTTAATGAGCTCTCTGTAGACCTGTAAATTTGTATGTTTAGGAAAACATATGAAATAAATTCTGTTGTTTATGTGGTAGATCTCTCAAGCTGACAGGAAAATGCAGGCAGCCCCCACTGAAGTTTGCCACAAGGCATTAGAGTAACACAAATTACATCACTCTGGTAGGCTGCTCTAACCTGATGGGATACAACCCCCTGTTACCCCTTTCCCGGTGGTTGTGGCTGTAGCTGACACAGAGACAGGCAGCGAGGAGACCAGGGATGCCAGGGAGAACAAACCAGCCTGCCAAGGAGCAGCAGAATCCATGGGTAGCTGCACTGGTGATACCCAGAGGTCGATTTGCAGCTGGATGCCTCCAGGCGATCAATAAAGCGCAGGGAAATTAAATAACGTTTCATTTAATGTGTGGGGTTGGGTTGTTTGCTGGACTAATTTCACTGAAATGGAAAGAAACATCACCCCGCGTACTTTTGAGCTTTGAAGGCAGAGCTAAAAATATGCCTGAAGTAACCAGTATTTGGATGAATATTCTGTCAGTGAGTATGAATCAGCTATTTCTAATTTTGCAGCGTGTGTACAGGAACGTTCAGTGCTAACTTTACATCAGCAGGACAACGGTTTCCAGCCCTTTATCTGTTTTTTTTACCCCACCCGCTGAAGCTGCAAATGCTGGGGGCTT
The DNA here is from genome assembly GCA_025345505.1 of Todiramphus chloris collaris. NCBI lineage: Eukaryota > Metazoa > Chordata > Aves > Coraciiformes > Alcedinidae > Todiramphus > Todiramphus chloris. The sequence goes on from JANVCC010000077.1 coordinate 13,449,162, forward strand.
GTTTTTCCCAAAGCTGGGGGGGACAGGTGTAGCTTGCTGCACGACTAAACCTCTCCTAGCGTGGTATCGAGATATGGGAAAGGGCCAGGGTGGGGGCCCCTGGCAAAGCCACGCTGCCCTGGTGACGGCTACAGCCCAGGAGTTCTGCCATGGCTCTGAGAGGGTGTTAAAGACAAATCCTTGCCTCGCCATAAGCCCATATGTACTTTTATATATACATTTACACACGAAATGGGTTATTAGACTCATGCTCCAGGGCAGAAGGTATCCACTAACTGCCTTCCATTAGGGAGAAACCCGATCTCCAAAGCGTTTCTTGCATCTCTGAGGCGCTCCTGGAGAAGGCATACGGGGTTGGACAGACCTGCCGTGGGAATGCCAGTGCCAACACACGTCCCAAAGTGACACGGCTTAGAAAGAAAGAGCTCAGACATCAGCATGGTATTCAAAATGCAAAGATCCAGCGATACAGACGAACTCTCCCACCTGCATTCACAGGCACGAAATGCAGGTCGCCAGATAAAGAACTGGAGATGATTTTATTTGTATGAGGTGCCACCTGAAGTGTTTTCATGCTTCATCACAGACCAGTATCCCATTTATATTTACCTACATATAGCTAAAGCCACCCCTTTAACCTGTATTTCTGAGGAGCAGCCTGAAACTTCAAAGGCGGCCGCACTCCAGAGCAAAAGAATGTACAGAAATGCAATTTAAAATCTTTTTTTTTCATCAAATCATAACATGCCTTCTATGAAAGACGAACAATTGCAGATTTTTTCCCTTCTATTTCAAGGTCAGTGGGAGGAATCATAACCCACAACTCTGGTTTTACCTGAGATAAAACACTGGGGGTGTGCAGTGACCCCCACAGCTTTCTGCAGGCGTGGAGAGATGGAGTTTACTCTGAGTTAAGGAGTTGGATACTAGGATTTCTTACATGCATGTAGGACCACGCGTGTCTTTAGGTGTTTCACAGGTGGGACCTTTTAATTGCCAGCTATTATAATTTTTTATTATTATTATTTGGTACTTCAAGGGACTGCAGGGGAGTGTGTTGATGATTTCTTGCAAATGTATTTATTTGCTGGGAACAAAAGCGTGGACAGCTGGTACCGATAAGGTACCAAACAAGGACATTCCAGCTCTATTGCTGAAGCTCTTGCATCTCCCATGCAGCAGGATCATCTCACCCCGTCATCTGCATGCACACATCAAGAACTCACACGAGAAACACCTCAGAACCCCCTGATTTGTTCTCCAGCCTCTGAGGGCTGTTCGCAGGGAGGATTTACTCCCCTTCTTCACTTTTCCCTGGTCATTTCTTCACTGCAGGACAAAGGTTCTTGTGGCTGCTGAGGAAGCAGGAGATGGTAGGAACCGGCCCGTGCCTCTCACCCTTGCGGTTTTCCCAAATTCTCATCTTTTGTCCAGGAAATTTTCCCGGGGAGGGAGGGAGGGAGGGAGGGAGGGAGGGACGACGGACAGTGATGCCATCACGGGCGGGGAGGTCGGAGCTCGCCAGCGATTTCTTTTGTGGAGACAGTCGGGCTTTGGGGAGGGAGCGAGGGAGGGGTGGGTGTTTCCCCGCGGGGCAGGGGGCGGCCCGTCCGGGTGCTCCTGTCCCAACGGGGCACGAACACGAGTGGGGAGAGATGGGGGGGGGGGGGAAGGATAGCCTAAGGGTTAGGGGTGTCCCGCCCCGCTCCTCCGCCACAGGGCGCGGGGGGCCGCGGCGGCCGCTCGGGAGGGATGCTCGGAGCGGTATTTAAGCGGACGGGCGCGGAGTTAGCGCGGAGCCGCCGGGGCTGGCGCGGGGGGGGGGCCGCCCGGAGCATGCACGCCTTCGGGCCGTCCGCCGAGACGCAGCCTCCTCACGCCCAGGAGCTGCTGGAAGTGGCGGGGTGTCCCGGGATCTACCCACCGGGCCGGTCCCTGCCGCAGCCCCAGCCTTCACCGGCCGCCAATCCCTACCTGTGGCTCAGCGGTCCCGCCGCGGGCTACCTGCCCGCCGGCCCCTTCCTGCCGTCGGGCTGCGCCCCCGCGCAGCGGCCGCCGGGGAGCTCCGCGAGTGCGGAGCGGGGCTGGTCGGTGCTGTCCCCGGCACAGGAGTGCCTGCGCCCGGTCAGGCCACCTTATTCCTACTCGGCGCTGATCGCCATGGCCATCCACAGCGCTCCGGGCCGGCGCCGGACCCTCAGCCAGATCTACCAATACGTCGCCGAGAACTTCCCGTTCTACAAGAAAAGCAAAGCGGGCTGGCAGAACTCCATCCGCCACAACCTCTCCCTCAACGACTGCTTCAAGAAAGTCCCGCGGGACGAGGACGACCCGGGTAAGGGGGTGATGGGGATGGAGGGGGGGGGGAGCAGGACCCGGTGGTCGCGGACCCTCCGTCCCTCCCGCCCCGTCGGTGTGGCGGCTGCGGACACAGCGGGCAGCGGAACCCTTCCTCTCTCCGCAGGCAAAGGCAACTACTGGACCCTCGACCCCAACTGCGAGAAAATGTTCGATAACGGCAATTTTAGGAGGAGGAGGAAGAGACGGGCCGAGGCCGGCGCGCCCGAAGGGGCCGGGGGGCTGCGGGGCCCCGCTGGTGCCGATGCCCCCCTGTACGGTGCCCAGGCGTGACTGGAGCTCCCCGGGCGCCCCCTGATGCACTAACCCACGAGAGAGATGTATTTTTGTAACGTGTAAAATATACTTTTTTTGGGGTTTTTTGGTAATCTAGACTCTATAAATACGGAGAGCTGCAGGAGGAAGGGAGAAGGGGACGGGGCTGTGCCGGGGAGCCGGGCGAAGCCGTCGGGGGCTGGCCGTGGGTGCTGCGCTTCCTCCGAGCTCACACTGCCTCTCCCCACCGAACCCTTGGAAAGGCTTTCGTCGCTGTTTCTACCGGGAGCGGAGAGACGCAGCAACACATAAATTCAGCAAGAGCAGGCAAAAGAAGCAACTTTGTTGATTTCTAAGCCCGTTTTATACACCCTAACCCCACGGGGCGACTGGTCGGTGATCACCCATCTCCTAGGGGGATTGGCTAAAGTCCTACAACTCCTGTTTCAAAATATTTTTCCAATGTACCATAAACAGAACTTAGCAAAACACCACGTGTCAGTCTAGCTTACAGAAAACATCCCACTGTTTTTCATAACATGCATGAGAAAGGCAGGATTCTCACCGAATATTGTGAGAAGCTGAGAAAATCCCTCTGCTAGCAGCTTTTCAGCATCCACAGGCTTTAACCTCCTGCCGTGTGGGTGTCCGGGGTCCTTTCTCACCTTTGCATGGCAAAGCAGAGCTCCCCGCAGCAACCCAGGGGCCCCCCTTGGATGCCAGGCTCCTGCCAGCCACAGCCCTCCCGCGTGGGTTAGGGGAGGGAAATGCTGGGTTTGCAGCTTGGACTTCCCAGAGATGCCAGGAGAGAGCCCAGGGTGCAGGGAAGGACAGAGGGGTTGTGTCTTCGTCCCATTCCCAGAGGGAACAGGGCTGGCGTGCGGGGCAGCCGAGCCCTGCCATCCTCTGCAGTGTTTCTAAATAAACCCCTTTTATTTTTCCCCCCACACACAAGATCGTTTATGCGTCGGCCTGCGGAGCTGGCGGTAATTTGTACAAAGAATTACAGATTTAATCGAGCATCCAAAATGAAGCCGGAACCCTGCTGAGGAGCAATTTAATTCCTAGTTTTCCTGCTCACCACCTCGGCGATGGCTGTGGTGCCAGTGTCCCGGTGATGCTCTGCCCAGCAGCCCTCAGGTACCCGCTGGCTTCCTGGGGCACCTGCTGCCTTGGTAAAAACACCTCTGATTTATCCACAGCATCCACATGTACATGTGGCTTCTGCATTTTTTTTTTTATTATTATTTTTTTATGAAGGTTTGGAAAAATTCAGGGTGGCACCAGTGGTTATGTTTGGAGATGCTGTGAAATACCTCAAATGAGAGGGTTTGGGCCACCCTTACGTGTTTATTTAACACCCATTCCCCGCGTTTGCTTTCTGGTTGTGTTTTGAAGGTCCTGAATGTTGAAGAAAACAAAACTGTGAACTATATAATCTGTTGCCTTCTCTTTCTGGCTCTCTGTCTCCTTCATCCTGCTCTTTCCCACTTAGGACAAAAAAAACCAGCTTTCCTAAATAAAAACCTAAACATATTATTGTTGTTTACAAGAGAACAACCCCAAACAGAAACTTGTATAACGCAAACTTGTTCTGCATTATTTAGAACCATAAAGAAAGTCTGACAAAGAAAAAACAACCAAACAATCAACCACAGACAAAACAAATTGTCTAAGAACTTAAAACATGCTGGTGATGCAAGTCCCTGATGGAGGGGAAAAATCAGCTGTACAAGCCAAGTTTTTCCTGGCTCAAAATGTAATAAATAGTATTATAAAGTGTCTTGTTTATCAATATCCAACTTTAGTAAAAATGGAGTGAAGAAAAGAGCAAAAAAAAAACCAGTGTCAGACAATATCCTGTCTAGGTTTATGTCAGCAAATTTCTTCTTTATTAATCTATTTGGGAAAGAAACGATAGTTTATTTTAAAAAAAATCACTATTCCAAAATGGCTTTTAAAATATTTCAGGCAGGAATCTCCTTGTTCGTGTTATTTTCCAGGGCTATCTAGTAAAAAGACATTTAAGTTATAACCTCTACTTTCTTTGAAAAGCAAGTGGAACCCTGTTTAAAGCTTCCAGCTCTGGAGTCAGCAGGATAAGTGACAATGTTAAATGGTGCAGGGCGTTGCTATTTTTTGCAATTAGTTGCATTTTAAGCTACTTTTTTTCCGGGTGGCTGAGGGTTGTGGTGAGCAGGTTGTGTAGAGAGTGCAGAGGGGAGGCAGCTTTGCATTGCTACCAAAAAATAGAAAGGGGGGGGGGGGGGGCTGGGGAAGGGCTTGTTGATGAATTTTTGTTGCAGTTGGGATTCAGATTCTAAAAAGCTGCCTTTGCACTGTGAAATTCCTTCGCCAAGGAGCGGGCACACACTTCTAAATAGGAAGGATGGAGAAACTCATGCCGTGGCAGAGCTGGAAAGACCCTTCCTGAGACACAGTGAAAACACTGAGGTGGGAAGGAGATGATTTCACTCAACGCAAGTTTTCTTCTGCTTCAGGGTGCAAAATTCTGGATCCAACCCGCACGGGCTTGACTCTGTTTTCACCTTGAGACTCCTTGCCCTGGGATGGTAACAGCATCACAGGGCCCTGAAAATGCAGCAAAATACAGACAGGAGAAGCTCAGGTGGCTGCAGGTGCTTCAGGCTTCTCCAGAGTGGTCACTGTGGGCAGCTCAGCTGGGTCCCGTGCTGGGGCACTCCGTGGAAAGCTTGGTGAAAGGACCACACTGCACTGCCAGGACATTTCTGCAGGGACCGTTGAAGGTGATGATTCAGTGTGTACCTGGAGGCCATCGTTTGTATTTCCTTGTGCCAGTGTTGTACTCGAGTTCTATTTTGGTGTATTGGAAAGGAGAATTTTTTTAAATAAACCAATCTAGTCAGAGTAGAGAAGCTGCAATCCCTCCAAGCAAAAACACTGCTTGAAGGAAGAACTGCAGCAGGTAATGAGCCTCTGGGCTAAGTGGGCACTTCCAGACCTTAGTGAAGAAGGCAGATGGGATGCTGGGATGGGATGCTGTGGTCCGTGCTTGGGATGGAGGGCACCCTCAGCATGCCTGCAGATGACACCAAGGTGAGTGGTGCAGTTGACACGCATGAGGGACAGGAGGTCATCCTGAGGGACCTGGACGGGCTTGAGAAGTGGGCTCATGTGAAGTTCATGAGGTTTAACAAGGCCAAATGCGAGGTCCCACACCTGGGTTGAGGCAACTTACAGTACAAATACAGGCTGGAGGACAAAGGGATCAAGAGTAGTCCTGAGGAGAAGGATTGGGGGAGTGCTGGTGAGTGAAAAAATGGGCATGAACTGGTTCTGTGTACTGGTAGCCCAGCAGCCACTGGCACCCTGGGTAGCAGGGGATGGGGGGATCCTGCTCCCAGGGCTCTGGGCAGAGAGAGAGACCCCCCTGCAGTGCTGGGGCAGCTCGGGAGTGCTCAGCACAGCAGAGACAGGGACCTGGTGGAGCGGGGCCAGAGGAGCCCCAGCAATGCTGGGAGGGCTGGAACCCCTCTGCTGGGAGCCAGGCTGGGAGAGCTGGGGGGGTTCAGCCTGCAGAGGAGAAGGTTCCGGGGACACCTTCTGGGGACCTTGCAGGACTCCAAGGGGCCTGTCAGAAAGATGGGGACAGACCTTTTAGCAGGGCCTGGTGGGACAGGACAAGGGGTTATGTCTCAAAACTGAGGGAGATTTAGACTGGAGAGAAGGAGGAAATTTCTTACATTGAGAGTGGTGAGAGCCTGTGCCAGGCTGCCCGGAGAGGTGGTGGCTGCCCCATCCCTGGCACCATCCCAGGGGAGGTTGGCTGGGGCTCTGAGCAACTTGCTCCCTGCAGGGGGGTTGGGCTAGATGACCTTGAAAGTCCCTTCCCACCCAAACCAGCCTATAATTCTATGGTTTTACCTCTTCTGGGGTGAGAGTAACACCCTTTGGGGATGGCATGAGATTCTGCTTAACACCCTGGGTGAACCCTGGGTGCCTGTCCCTGCTCCAGTCGCTTAGGTCTGGGATATCATGCAGCCAACCCCATGTGAAGGCCAGCTGCCCATGCCACTGTTGGCAGGGGACACTCTGGAGATGCTGAGTTGCTCTGAATAACACCGTGAGCTGACTCAAAGAGCAAGAGGCTGGCTGTGCAGGGGACCAGTTCCAGTAAGTGCCGCACGCAGTATTGCGGACGTGGGGGTGGTGGAGGGGAAATGGTATAATGAAGCAGTGGAAAAATTGAATTATAATAGGAACACTCTCTGGTATTGGCTGTAAGATTGTTCATAAGAGGGCCTATAAACTCTCTAATCCTGTCTGCAGCAGCCATGTTGACAGTACCCAGCTCATAGCTACCAAAAAGCATTAATCTGATTTTGGTTATTTTTTTTATAAGGTCAAACTGACTTTTTTTCCCCTTTCAAAATGAAAACACATGACTGAGCTATAATTTGTTTTGGTTTCTTTTTTTTTAAGGAAAACACTTTATCACCTGTGTAAGCAGCTAGAAGAAATAAATATTAATTTATTTTATTTTAGGCCACTTACTGCTGTGCTTGCTGAAAGATTTCAGCCTATTATCTTTATTAACACTTTTCTTAACTAGTGACTGCTGGGTTTTGCTGGAACTGATACATTTCACTTGATTTTTCCCTATGGGGTTTAACTTGCTAGGTGTTGCTGCTCTTGCTGAGTCTAAAGACCCTTTAGGCTCGTGAGTTTTGTGTTGTTTTTTTGTCTGGGTGCTATTTTTGACTTTTGTCTTCTTTTTATTTTTTTGGTTGGGTTTTTTCAGTGTGTTTTAGTTTGGGTTTTTTTGTGTGTCTGTGTGTTTTGTTTTGCTTTTTCCCTAAGGGGTTTTGCAGAAGAGCAACAAATTTTATCAGGGCATTTATGAAATGTTTTCTAACTCTACCCTGGAGCTTCCCGTGTACATGAAGACAACGTTCCTAAGGTCGAAATATAATTAATGTCTCTTGTAAATGTTCTTTACAGTGCCCAAGCGTTGTAGGTGGGCATTCTGCAGAAGGGATGTGTTCACATGCTCTCCTGTAACACACAAAACAGGAGCAAGAAGAACCAACAGCTCAGCTTCATCCTTTGTATAGATCCTGAAAGAAGAGCACCATCAAACTAGCAAACAAAGAAAAAACCCCAACCAAACAAAAAAATCACACAAAGTTGTTTTTGGGGGAAAAAAAATTAGTCTTTCCTGTACATGTCTGTTCTGGCAGTACAATAGTTTGTACAAAAATACGTGTATCTGTGCTGAGATTCACAGACTAGGAATTTCAGGGTGAATTCACAAGAAATTAATAGTTCAGTGCATCCCATGATGATGGTTTTTTTCTTTTCTTAGACCCTATGGGCTGTCTCAAGCTCTGTTTCCATACAGAACCATTTATCGCGTCCTGTTTGCCTCCTGCCTGCTCTCTGCTTGAGTGGCTGGGGCTGCCCAAGGCACCCAGTCATTCCACACCTACCCCAAAGCCTCTCCAGCCCCCAGATTTACCCTGCTCTGCTGCCTGGAAACCTTTGTGCTCAGCTAAGCCTTGGGGCAGCTCGGTGGGGTGTGCGGCTGAGAGAGAAACAGCCTTAAGGAGGAAGGGGTTTAATACTTTAATTAGAGGTTTCAGATGCATAGGAACAATTTTAAACTGCAGGCTTGCCTTCCCCCCCTTCTCTTCTTCCCCCTCTGCCCCCCCTTTCTCTTTTTTTTTCTTCCCCTCTCCCCTTTTCTTTTTTTTTTCTTTTTAGAGGAAGAAATTATTCAGGAATTCATGCCTATTAAGAATAGCAGGTGCCTAATTTAGCTCCCACTGAAGCAGTTAGATTTAATATTTAAAGTCAAGGCGTCTGAACCCAAGGTGCTTTAAGTGTTTCCCTGACTGACTTTCCATTGGGAGGAGGTGTGTCAAATGCACCAAAAATAAAATGGAACCAGTGAAAATACAGAAGACAGTTTAAAGAAACCCTTCAAAGCAGGGTAACAAACCACTACCCAAGTACCATTTTTGGTGGCCCATTAGAGAACTCAGCACTTCCATGGCAGGTAATGGCTGGTACTCAGTGAGCTTCTTTCTTTGAGTCCTAGCCCTGGGCAAGACTGTGGTAAAAGAGAAGAAATTGTCAGGTAATTCCCCCCTTAAGGAAAAATCTGCAGATGTGGAAATGAAGTCTGCTGAGAGTAAAAGGCCAGTATGAGTGAGGGCTCTAACAAGCTGCTTGCCCAGATCTCCTTGAATTGCACCATGGTGAAGAAAACTTGACTTCCATATGTCAAAATTCATTAATCAAAAAGAACAAGCAAGAGAGCAGAAATTCTTTTCTTGGAAGCGTAATAGCCTAAATTCTTCTGGTGTACAGCTGAGAGTGAACACATGACCTCTGCTTATGGTCCAGCCAAAGTTCTGCGTACCTGAACCACAGAAGACATCCCATGTGTGGGCTGGTGTCAGTTCTACTATGTCCTTTGAATGTACAAGCAGATCTGGAGATCCCCTTTCCTTCTGCCCCACAGTAACCATCCAGTTGACTCGGGACCTCAGGTCTCTCTCACACATCAGAGAGGGGAGATAGAGAAGGAAGATGTTCTTGACCCTGAGGATGGTGAGACCCTGCCCCAGGTTACCCAGAGAAGTGGTTGATGCCCCATCCCTGGAACCATTCCAGGTGAGGTCAGCCAGGGCTTTGAGCAACCTGCTCTAGTTGCAGGTGTCCCTTCTCACTGCAGGGGGGGTTGGACTAGATGATCTTGAAAGGTCATTTCCCACCCAAAACATTCTGTGCTCCTATGAATTAGGTATTAGATAACTTCTAACATTGCCAGATTTCAGAGTGGGTCCTTCTCTAGAGGTGACAAGATCTCTCATGCTGGAAGGAGTAACCTGTACCATTATACTCTGTGTTAAAAGCAATATTGCCTTCATCATCAATACACAATCTCAACAATAAGAAGAAACTGAAATTTGGGACACTCTGCTCTGACTTCCATGGGTTCCTATGCCAGCCAGTGTGGACTTCTGGCTCCTGGGAGAGCAGGGAAGGCTCGATAGGCTCTGTGGTTGTAGATCCCACTCGCCGTGGATGACCTTTGAGCAGAGCAGTCATTTCAGAAGCCTCTGCATCCGGGATTAAACTGATGAGGGAGACAGAAGTACCTGTAGCTCCAGATAAACACGGAGTTGATGGTAGTCTGGTGCAAGGGTTTTGTAGCAACAGCATGTTTAAAGATGTACAAATTATAACTATGGACTGGTGCTTGAAATAGAACACAAACTAAGGACCTCTTGAGGGTTTTGTGGTGTTCCCTCTGAGAGGGGGCCAACACTCTTTAGAGCCTAGACAACAGGCATGTCAAATCTGCCCAGACTGGGAAGGTTATTTCCATGCTAGGAATCTATCAAGGGCAGTAACAGGCTCAGAAATCCCTTGTCCTCTCAGAAGCCTGATCAGGTGCAGCTCAGGAGGCTGGAAGTCTCCTTCATGGAGGGGAAGAGATTTTCCTGAGTGTGAGACTGTCACCCTGTACTGGTGTTTGACACAGATTCTGTAATTTGCAGTTTCCAGTTCTTTTTTACAAGCACGGGAAAAAATAATTTGTTCTTCCAAAGTTACCCACCTAATATTTTGGAGAGCTTAAAATGATTTTGTAGAGTCAGAAATGTGTGGGAAGACTGCAGAGCCTTAACCTCATCCCCATCAGCGGGTGTCAGGAGTGCCCCTCTTGTCCCTCTTTTGGGTGCTGTGTCTGTCCAGGACACCCCACCAAATATTTGCACTTCTCATCACGGGGTATAATCTCACAGACAGATAGTTTCTGAGTCAGAGGTTAGCTAAATGCATCGCATATCATTTGGGTTTGACGCTTATAACACCCTATTCTGGAAAGAGTTAATAGCCAAGAGGACAGAAATGCCTTTTATAATTCAAAGTGACCCGGATCATTATGATATCTTTTACCAGTAGTCATCAATTTTCAGAGTAAATTTTCTCCTGCTGGCTATAGAGTAACCGAACAATAGGGTTTGCTAAAAGGGTGAGATATTTCAAGCTTTTGAAATTTTCTCACACTCTTGAGATCCTGAAAATAATACACACTCTCCATATCTCTCCCTGCAAATGACAGCGGAAAGAAACTCATTAATTCATCTCGTCAAGAAATACAGGTAAAAATCACATTCACTCCTCCTGCCTTCTGCTCTGCAAGATGATGTGATGGAGGAGACTGGAATGTCTCTGACAATCCAAGATACATTTCATTGCGTTTATATTTTACCGATGCAAGTAAAGCTGTTTGAATGATTTTCCCTTGCTGCTATGCCCACGGCAGTGCCCAGCCAGTGCCACTGAGATGTAGGTCTTTTGTGTCACACCTCTTGAGGCAAAGCAGTTCTTTTGAGAGACCTGAAAGATTATGTCTTGCCCAGAAGGTATTTCTGGTATGTATCAGTGAAACCAAAAATCAGGAACCTAGATGGAAAGAGTAAAATGGGTATCTTGGGGAGGGGAAAAAAAAAAAAAGAAGAAGAAGAGGAGGAGGAAAATAGAGCACAGGGAATAGAGATGAGGCAATGAAAAAAAAGCCCCAACCCTAAAGCATCTGGCTGTGAAAAAAAAAAATCAAGTCAGCCAAAGGCTGATGATTAGCTGTGGTACCAGGGTGATGCCATTAGGGAGGTTGCATTGTTTTCATCTTGATATATTTTTGCGGAAGAAAAATTATCCAGCAGCAAGGGTGGAATTCTTGATGGACTACGTATTTCATTAAATCCTCTTAATGAAAGAAATTGGAAAACAACAGAGTGAAAAGAGCTCTGAAGAAATACAAATGATGAGCTGACTCCTCCTGCCCTGAAAATGAAGGGAGGTGACAGCATTTGAGAGGACCATCAGTTTAAATGAGGCTGTAATGGCTTTGGCTGGCACCTCCAGGGCTTCAGGAAGACACTCTCAAGACACTCCACTGTTAATTAACTTCCCCTTTCCCCAGAGGATCTCAGTGTCCAGTTGTTTTTAGGCCTGCTTAGGAAATTGGGTTTCATTCTCTTTCCTGAGTTAATATTTTCGAAGCGCTGAGGTGGGGGAGAGAGAGACCCAGGAACTTGTCTCCAGCAATGTGAGCATGAGTAGGTTGTGAGGAAATTACTGGGAATAGAAAACAAGAAATTAGCTGTACCCATTTTTAATTTTGTTTTTTTAACTGCATGCCTTGCAATACACTGGATAAAACTATTGCTCCTTTAGGAAGTGGTTTAATGTGGAGTAAAGAATTATTTGGGGTAAAGAATTATTTTGCAAGTGCTTCATTCTGCACATCCCAGCTACTCAGTGCTGCTGTCCTGTGCTTGGTACAGACACAGGGGTGGGAAATGTCCCCTAAAGGAGCTTTTCCTATTCTGCAGTGACTCAGACAGACATGTAGTAACACAAAAAGACCTAAATCCCTCTTAATATTATCTTGATATTATCTTTTTTCTTTTCCTCTGTTTTTTTGGTTTGGTTTTGGGCTATTATTATTTTTTTTTTTATCTATTTATTTAACTGATGCTAACGGCTTGTCTGGGGACCAAACTTTCCGGAGTACAACTCTGTGAGATGAATGCTCAAAGCTGAGACCTTGTTGTTACAGGGATTCACAGTTTCACATTTCCTTTCCTGTTGGAAATTGGTTTTGGATTTTTAAGTATGCCACAAACATGACATATTTGATATGCCTTTTAGGAAATGCTCCTGCTCCATCCATGGTTTGGACAGGGTTCATCTCAACAGCTGAATTACGCTCGTTGTTGAAACTGGGACAAGATGCTTGGGATTACCTATGCCCTTTAAATGTCTTGTTCCTGCAGTTTAATACATCTTCATGATGGGCAGTATCAGAGAGGCTGATATCTCAGACTTTTCTGGTACGTGGCTGAGGAGGGCAGACTGCTAAAGGATGACTTCACGTGGTCTTCTGGAGGACAATGGTACTTCCACCTTATTTTCAGAGATCACTTGCCAGCTCTTGCCTTTCAGGATCATTATTTTCCATCAAGGCAGCAGCTTCTCGTTTTAAAACAAATATTGTCCTTGAAAGCATCCCATTGCCACTGATAAAACGATGCTTCATTGAGTTATCTCCATAAGCACATGTCAGCAGTCGTTGTGGATGAATTACATACATCAAAGCCTTCTAATGACCATACTTGAGTAAAATTAGCTTCCTGCGTTTGCATCATTAATTAAGCCCAACACCACCCTTCCACATAGGCTGCTTTCTCTAATAGCCTCTGCTGTCTGCAAAGAAGAAACCACTGCTTGTCTGCTCAGGCTCACTTTTCACAGACTCACGGAATGGTAGGGGTTGGAAGTGACCTCTGAAGATCATCGGGTCCAACCCCACAGCCAAAGCAGGACCAAAACTAGGGCAGATCACTCAGAAATGCATCCAGACAGGTCTTGAAAGTCTCCAGAGAAGGAGACTCCACAGCCTCTCTGGGGAGTCTGTTCCAGTGCTCTACAACTCTCACAGTAAAGAAGTTCTTCCTCATGTTGAGATGGAACTTCCTGTGCTGGAGCTTGAAGTAAAGTTTTCAATTGCAAGTATCATGCATCACCCCTCATTACTACTTTGCTCACGTGCTTTGCTCTCTAGCCTTAAGCAATCTAAAGTAAACCTTTGGGTTTTTCCTTTTTTTTTAGTTTTTTGTTTGTTTGGGTTTTATTTGGTTTTTGTTTGGTTTTGTTTGTTTGTTTTTTGTCTTTTTTAATATCTTCATGCTCTTAACAAAATCTTGGCTGTAAAATCTGCAGTTAGAAACTTCTAAGCAACGAGACAAGACCCCCAAGACACCAACCCATGTCACTGTGCTCCAGCTGTTGTCCATCACCACCTCAGTCCTCTCCAGCAGTATCGGTGAGCAGGGCCTTGGGCATCAGTTATTCTCATGACATACCCTCATGTCATGATATTCTTTGTGACAGCTGGAAGTTTTCTTATGAATAAATGCTTTGGTATCTACAACAAAGCCCACCCCTTCTACCAAGCTGCTTCCAGGACCATATAACCAGGAGGTAATAAGAGCAGTTGGTTAGAAATTGAAAAGCAAGTGGGAATTGGCAGGTATCAGCAATAAGCTGAATTCTGAGCAAATGAAGGCAGAGGAGTACAAAGTATTTATAGAAACAAAAGTCGTTCCTAATCCTTCGAGAGCAGGGGCCTGCACAAATTGTTATGCAACATCCACCCAGGCAAAGCTTTATCCTGAAAGCGATTGAACTCCGGAGTCAAATATATTTAAGCTACATCCCCATCTTTTTGACACATGCACAACTTATCACAAGTTTAAAGAGGACCTGCCAGATCACTAGTCCAATTATAGATGTATATTAAAATCTCCTCAGATCTTGACTGGTACATCTCACTTGTCTTTCACAAACATTTCTTTTCATATTTAGCTTTCCAGCAGGAGCAGAACTCATGCTCGAAACCCAAAAAAGTCCTGATAAAGAGTGCCTCTGAGGTCAACCTTCAGCTGAGAACATCCTCTCAGGAATCTGCTAGCAGTGAATCCATCCATCCACTGGCAGCGGGGCCTAAAGGTTGTGCTTTGTGTTTCTTTATTTAGAAACATCAATGCTGGCTTGGTTTTGAATAGTATTTTTGTTCTAATTAACTGGCGGAGCCCACAGGATTCACTTCTTCATGTATGAAGTTCACCCGAAGCATGCAGTCAGCTGCAATGCATTCTCACTTGGTTGCCTTCCTAACCTGTCCTTGTTTAACCAAGAATTATAGCAGCCTGTTATCACCTGCTAGGAGCATTAATTCCCCCTTTCCCCCCCCCTCCAAATCTGACTCTATCAATCAAGCAATAAGAGGAGCTAAATAATCAGCTTGTGCTTCTTGCTTCTCCGTCAGCTCCTCGCTCACAGCAACCCCGGCCGTGGTTTGGGATTCAGCTCCTAAAGTTCTTGTGAGGCAGTTTTGTGATGAAACCAGCTTGTTCTAGGGGGAGGGCTGTGCTGCAGGAGCTAGAACTGGAAGTCATTGACAAAGGAAAGATAAGTACACGTGGGGTTTTTTTTATATTTATATCATGCTTCTTTCCCTATTTGAAAGGGTTTTCATTAGTGAGTGATGACCAGAACGCTAACAAAGTGAGTTATTGTGCTGCTTCTGAATGTTTGATGTTTAATTCTCAGTACGGACCAAGGAAAGAGTGACACTTGTTTCAACCTTCCAGCCAGGACCAAGACATACTTGGTGATGTCAGAGGTAGTTTGCTAGTGCACTATTTTACTGTGAATTATTTATTTCTGTTAAACCATGACTTTAGAAATCCTGCGACTGCACAAATTTCTCTCTAGCTCCTTTTTATATTGCGGAAATCTTATGCTTATCAATAAAAGGAGGAACAAGAAGAGGAAAAAAAAAAGGAAAACTGTGAATGTCTTACGAAAACCTCTCACTGTCTATAAACCACCCTTGCAATTTATGAAGCCTTTTGATTTAGACGCCTTGTAAAGGCTGGGTTAGGAACCTGTTCCTCTGACTATCAGTTCCTACTCTGATTTTTTCATCTCCTGTTATCTCAGTCTGTACTCCTGAGGTGAGAGCCCACCAATGATGCTTGACTTCTTGAGTCCTCAGCCCTTTTTATGGAGGTTTAATTTATATTTTTTTCTTGGGAGCATAAGAACTTTACTTTTTTATAAATGTTTCCAAAGGCTTTAGGAGATGATTGTTGTTTTAACAGCAATGGGAGAATTTTCCAGCTTTACTTCCTAAATATTTTGAAAGCAGGAGTAGAAAATATTATGAGCTGGAAAGAGCATCAAGAAAATGTGATGTTCTTATGCAGCACTTGAATCTTCTCAAAACAGGAATAAAATAAGATAACGTGTTTTGTTGGGGTTTTATGTGGATAATTAGTCCTACATTTCTGTTGGCCCTGCTTCAATAGCTGTGGGAGATGTTGTGGAGAACTGAGACTTGAAACTGGCTTCTGCTTCACAAAAGGCTTTAAGACATGCAGTCTGGATCCAAATCTGGGCTCCGTGGAAGTGTGAAGCTCTTTGGTTTGTTTGCAGCCCTGTGTATCTTCCCTTGTCCGTTGCAGGGGAAGGATTGGGGGCTTGTGGACTCCTTGATAGTCACCAGCAACACCTTCCTTGCTGTGCGTGCCACTGGCATGTGTTGGCTTCTGCCTTTTTGAGTTTCTGCCACACAGCCTGGTATTTACTGATACATTTCAGCTGTAATCCAGAGCCCGCAGCTTTAGTGCCCATAGGAGGTTTTGTGTGTAACTCAAAAAGCCTTATTTCTCATGGGTGACTGGAGGGGCACTGGGTAGCTCTCTGCATGCAGCATATAATGTTTGTATATTACAGAATCATAGAATATTACAGAATCATAGAATGCCAGGTTGGAAGGGACCTCAAGGGTCATCTGGTCCAACCTTTCTTGGCAAAAGCCCACCCTGGACAAGATGGTCCAGCACCCTGTCCAGCTGAATCTTTGAAGTGTCCACCACTTCCATGGAGAGATTATGCCAATAGCTGATTGTTCTCATGAAAAAAAATTCTGCTTGTGTCCAGCTGGAATTTCCCCCAGGAGTAACTTGTGACTATCACCACTTACCTTTTCCATGTGACCTCTTGTAATAAGGGAGTCTCCAGCTTCTTTGTAGCCACCCTTTAAATACTAGAGTGAAGACATAAAGTCACAGAGGGCTATGCCTTCACCCCAGCATCCTCCTGAGCATCCCCATCCTCTCTGAGATGATAAAATGAGTGGAGGAGCCTTTTTAGGAGGACTGGAGTGGAAGGTGTTGCTCCTCCCTCCCTGCACAGAAAGGATGCTGCTTTGATTGCACTCCAAAAGAAAAAAACCAACCCTCTAGCTTTGGAGATTTGCCTTCAGTCCTGGTGGTACAACTCCAGTCATGTGTAAGGAGCAGGTTAGCTACCAAGAAACCCCAACCCTGCTTTCCCAGTGGTTCATCTCATTCTTGGATTGCACTGTAGACTTGAGCAAGCTTTTAAAAACTCTTCCAGACAGTCGCTAGCACCTCACATTTCAGATTTTAAAAGGAGGTGTTTGTGAGTCATCTTGGACAGCGTCCACACCTCAGTCACTGAAACTGTACACTGAACAAATGCCAGCTTTCTGTCACCAAGAAAACAATATATCAAGGTAAAAATTGTTGCAAGTCGTACAGAATAAAAGAAAGCCTTACTAAGAGAGAGTGTACCACTCATTGCAGAGCCTCTTAAAAATATTGTATAGCTGGAAAATTCCAGGCAAAATCATGACAGTTTGTCTTGCTACATGGTTCTCCGGAATGATTTAAAGCTTGAAATCTGTCTTGCATGATGTGTACCAGTATTTGATTAAAAATGGCCCGCAGCAATATTTCATGACTGTTATTGAGAGTGCAATGTAAACAGCTCGTTGGGTGGTTTTTTTTCCTCTTGCTAAAATAAGATGCTTAGGTTTACTTGTGCCAACCTAACAAAACACTGGCATTTGTTCCTTATAGCTAACAACAAAACAAACAAACCGGCTAATAAAGGGCCCTGCAGGTAGTCCATACCCTTTCTTGAAGACCCAAATTTTGGTATGAGATGTTATTTTAGCGTTGTTATTTTTGTTTCACTCGGCAAGAACACAGCCACGGCTCCCGTGTCCCCACGGCGTGTCCTTAGTCGTGGCTCCGTGTGTCTTTGTCGCTGGCTCCCACGTTCCCTCTCCTGTCAGTACTGCTTGCACTCATTTGTATCTCTTGTCCTTCAGCTTCTGGACTCTGTAAATCAATTCCAAGCTGGACTAGCTAAAATTAGCTTTGTGGCGCCTTTGTGGAGAGATGCTGGTACGTGACAGCTCGACGCTATCCCGCCTCAGGGAGGGATGATGGTACCATCTATTGTGACTGGCTGGTCACAGCAGAAGGCTGGTGCAAGGAGTTGTAGCTGCTGTCTGTGTTGTGCTCCTGCCATCCCCGATGCGTTTTACCACTTCAAATGCTCTGAAGGTATTGCTTGCTGTAAACATTTAGACGTGAAATTCTGGTTTGGGTATTTCTCTGCAGTTGTAAAAGCTATCAAGGCACGTGCCTTCCCTCCCTGTGTAACAGCTGGATCAGCTTCGGACTGTTTACTGTCAATATAATCCAAAGTAATGATGTCATGCTGCCTTTTCACCTCTGGCCCAGGCATCAACCTGCAGAAACATTGGAAAGTGTAAAGGAGTTCACAGTGCCTTCCCCCCGAAGAGTTACTTTCCTTTCTCCTTCTGGAGTCTTGATTTCCCACGGAAAAGAGATTGCTGGCTGAGGGTAAGCACATGGTTTGCTTTGCTTTGCTTCAGCCCAGGTGTGGTGTAAATCTGTGTGTGGCCTCACGGGGTTCAGGTCCCTCAGCTACATGTAGCTGCTCAGTGGCATTTCATCCTGATGGCCTCCAGCATGTACCAAACATGTGCATTTCTTTTATGTCCTCCATCACTATCCTTGGGTGGTTGTCTGACACCCAAGGTAAATCAGATGCCATCAGAGAGCTGTGTCTGGCTGACAAAACTGACCTTAATGAAGTTTAAACGGGTGGCACAGTCCTAAAATAAAAACCTGCTTTTCAGCGCTGAGCATTGATTTGGATTCAGAATCATGGAATGGTTTGGGTGGGAAGGATCCTTTCAAGGTCATCTGGTCCAACCCCCCTGCAGGGAGCAGGGCCATCTGCAGCTAGAGCAGGGTGCTCAGAGCACTGGCCACCCTCCCCTGGGATGGTTCCAGGGATGGGTCATGGACCACCCCTCTGGGCAAGTGTCTCACCATCCTTAGTGTAAAAACTTCTTTGGTAGATCCAGTCTGAATCTTCCTCTTTTAACTTTAAACCATCACCCCTTGTCCTGTCTCAACAAGGATTTGAAGTTGCTGAATCTCTTCAGCCTACTTGATGCCATGTGAATTGCTGTGATTCCCGATAAAGCCAAAACAACACCCAAAAAACAAACCAGCTTAAAAAATAAATCTAGCAAAGAAATTGCTGGATTAGCTCTGTGAACATTGAAGTCCCCAGGCAGCTCGTGTGGTGTTCTTTGCTGGTGAGTTAGTAACCATGGAACAGCCTGGAATGGGTCAGATCCTCAGACAGGTATGAGATGATGGGAGGATTCCTGCTGAGGACCAGAGGTCAGTCCCAGTAGCTGCCTAGCACTGGGCAGGTCTTGCCTGTCTGTGGAGTCATTTGTAGTAGAAGGAAGCAGTGTGACTACCAGCTGGGGCTGCTGGAGATGAGGAGTGGGAAGAGAAGTTCTTGGGTACTGACTGCCCCAAAGGCTGTCCTGTGCAGTTGGGCATGGAGCTCACCAGGAGACAGAGGAAAGACTTCTCCTGACACCTTTTCTAAACTGGCTCACTGATCCCACAGAGAACCTTCTGTTTTCAAGAAAACATAACCACTGTATACCTTGTAACTTTGGGGGCATGAAAATGGTAGCAATCGATTGAAATCCTTGAATAGGTCCTGGAATGCTTCAATAGAACCATCAGTCGTGGTTGTCTTGGGTTGAGGTTGACCATGTTGTCTTTTGCTGCCTGTGACTATAGCTGCTGTTATGAGATGGAATAGAAAAATAATCTGAAATGTCTCTAACAAGGTATGGAAGAAGGAAAATAAGATGACATCTGGAAAATAACTGGAGATCTGGCTAGAATCGTAGATTCATAGAATGGCTCGGGCTGGAAGGTACCTCTGAAAGTCATCTAGTCCAGCCCCCCTGCAGTGAGCAGGGATACCCTCAACTAGACCAGGCTGCTCAGAGCCTTGTCCAACCTCACCTTGAATATCTCCAGGGATGGGGCCTCAACCACCTCCCTGGGGAGCCCATTTCACTGTTCTTCCACCCTCAATGCAAAGGAAGTTCTTCCTGATATCCAATCTAAATCTATTCTAATTTAACCCCATTTCTCCAGAGCAAGTGTGCTGTGTGCACTGGTTCATGCCCTGCTTGCAGCCCCATCTCCACGCTACATCCTTTCTTCAAGTAGGGGTTTTGAGTGTGTTGCTCTTCTCCCACGTCTAGGTTCATAGCTGGCTCTTTTCAGAGTCCAAACTGGTTGTACAGCAGTGATCCTTGACCACGAGGACATGGGTAGTGATCTCAGTCCCCCTCCCTTAGCAAGCAGGCAACTGCCCTTGCCCGCTCTTCCTGCCCAACGTGCACTCATGTGTCATCACTCATTGCACTTCTTTGGCCTTATTTCTCTTCTGTCTGAGACAGGAACCGCTCGATGCTTAAAACTATTGATAACGTGGGTAGAGCCAAGGTGAAAGAGTTGGAAAGGGGTGATAAATGACTGTCATAAAAGAGCTATTTAATTTACCTCTACCCAGAGACTTCTTCCACCTTCTGGTTCTCCAGTTTCCTTAGAAACTAGGGCACTTGGGAATTTTGGTACTGATTAGAAAAAGAAATAGTGTTTCTCTGATTGTCTGCCTACAGAATGTACTGCATTGATATTGAGTTCAGGACCTTGCTTCATTCTATCAAAAAAATATTACAGCGCTCAAAAATCATTTGTTTGATCTTTTTAATTCAGCTGCTAAAGTGAGCTTTAGAAGAGGTGAAGACAATTTCTAGATTGGTAAAGAAGGAAATCTGGTTTAGAGGGCTGGAAAGTCACGATTAAAACAATTCTCTCTTATGGATGGTGATATAAATGAGATGTTTAATTTATTTCCATTGTGGAAATATTTCTATGGTTACTCCTCTAAAGCTTCCACTCCAGGATAATTCTCTAAAGGTTCCACTCCAGGATAGTTCTTACCAAGCTCAGATATTTTTTTTCATGCCCCCAGAACTTGTTTTGTTTTCACAGTTGGAAAGGTAAGAGCAAGAAGCAGCCTGCACGTGTCTGTGGGCTGGGACAGCAGAGTCCTTCACACATCTCACCTGAGAAAACAGTGAAGGTAGCTAATCTCGACCTAAAATGCTGCACAGTAAAATTAGCTGAAGCCAGAGTGACTGAGAATTTGAAAAGGGGTTTAAATGGCTCTGAGTTTCAAACACGTTAATTGAAGTTTGCCATTTATTCCCCATGTTGTTACGAAAGATCTGCCACCTTGTATAAAGTGCTCTCACTTCATCTGCTGATGGCTCAGAAGTGCTGCGATGTTTGTCTTGTGTTGTCAGATATAGTAATGCTGTTCAGAAAAAGCCCAGTGCTGACTGGGTATAGTTCTGGGCTGACATTTCTAGCTCCCATACTCTTCCCCATCCAGAAACCCTGGCAGTGTGGGCAGACAGCAGGAAGCCTGGCAGGGATTTCACAGCCTCGGGATACCAAAACCCACCTTCCTACCCCAAGACTCAAACCCTCACACCAGAGAGGGATGTATGAGAAAACACCAAACACTATACACTTAAAGGACAGCTAAAACAAGGACAAGGGACAATCCAAGCTGCCTTTTAGCTCTCCGAGTAAAGTTAGTGCCTTGCCCCAAGACCCTGTTGGAGCAATGTCTGTGCCATGCTGGTGGCACAGCTCTGAAACTGCGTGACTGCAGCATGTGTACTGCTGCCAGATTGCCCTAATGATGCTGAAGCTGTTGCCCATGTGTCAAGATGCAACCTCATGCAGGGCACACTGTCTGGAATTGGCTCCAGTAACAGGAATGAGGGTAAGATGTATCTAACCCAGGGTTAGCTGGAAGTGCATGGCACAGATGCTGGAGAATCCAGTAATACCCATGGTGCTCATCTCCTTGGTCACAACAGCTATTTCATGCTATAGTGCAACTATAATCTTTTGGTAAAGAACTGTGGGATTGTTTAGGTTGGAAAAGACCTTTGAGATCATTGCGTCCAACCATTCACCCAGCACTGCCAGGGCTCCACTAACCCATGTCCCTCAGCACCACAGCTCCGTGGCTTTGAAACTCTTTCAGGGATGGGAACTCCACCACTGCCCTGGGCCAGCCCTGGTCAGCCCTTCTGGGGAAGACATTCTTCCTCGAGTCCAACCTAAACCTCCCCTGGTGCAATTTGAGGCTATTTCCTCATTTCCAAGAAGTCTGAGGACTTTATCATTTACATAGCTAAAAGCTTTTTAGATGATTCTTTCTTCTACCTGCACAAGTAGACACTTCTTTTAGATATCAATTTGAAGAGAATTGAACTTCTTTCTCGAGAACATCTGCAACACCTGAAAGAGTTTATCTGGCAGGAGGGACTGAACAGCAGCAGCAGGCTGTGTTCCTGCAGAGATACCACCCCCAAAAGATCCCCCCTCCTTTACATTTGGGTCTAATCTGGTGCCAGGGGCTGCAGGTGGAGTCATCTTCAAAAGCCACTATTTGCCTACATGGTTCTTGACTGTTGTTAACACACTTTGTCATGAGATGCTAGAAATGACCTTTGCTGTATTTAATTAAGTCAAATGCAACTCTGCAGTTCTACTTTGCTAGGAAATATGTTCTCTTAAGAGAATATTAGCTGAGGACTGTACCCCATCTTCATGCAGGAAGCTCTTGTTTTAGGAGGGGGGTGGAAATGAGCTGGTCTGGAGAAAACATCTTTGTTCAGCCCCATCCTGCCCACCCGTTCAATTACCTGTCATTTAAGGAGCAGAGCAGCCTTTCAGATCTGAAGCCACATAATCGTTGCAAAAATCTGTGGGGAGAAACTAAATACCTTGGGAATAGTAGCTGCTGGCCTTCTGTACGGTTTCAAGTGCTGAGAAGTGTCTGAGAGAGGTGTCAGCGCCCAAGATTAAGAGGAAATTTCCTGAGGCAAAATACTTGTGGGTCTTAAAATGTTTTCTGTTGCTCTCAAAAAGTGCGTTTGTCCAAATGTTTCCCACACGGGCTGAAAAACCAGTTTCTCTACAGATGGTACAATTTCTTAGCTGGCATCAGCAGGTGAAACACGTTTCAGAACTGGGCAGAAGGATGGAAGGTAACCTTGGAGTCAGGGGCTCTATAAATCCTCATGTTTTTCCCCTCAAAGTTTTTTTTCCCCTTTATGCTCCAGTGAGCACTATTTTAAGACACTTTACTTACTTGTTTTCCTCTTTACTTTGGCTTTTTATTGAGGTGCTGCTACATCCATTTCGTCTTGAACTGCTATTTCTTTGCCACCGTGGTGACATCAGAAACAGGCGTGCCAATCTCAGGTAAAATAGAGCAGAGGTTGTCAGACAAATGGCCCCTTTTCTTTTGGTTATTGTTTTTTTTAACTATTACTTCGAGATCATCCAAGAAGAGGATCTACCCTCATCCACAAAGCCAAAGGGAGTAAGCCAAAGAAGATGCCACAGATACATTTTCTCATACCTTTACTTTAGCAGCTACTGTCCCCTCCTTTTTGCTGAGGATCTGAAACCCTCTCTGGCCTTCCAGTTAATATCTGGAGGTCACATTGGTGGAATAATGTCTTGAAGAATATCTCTGATAATTTCTAGTGCTATGAGTCCTGCACTTGAACAATTAAGGTGGGCCTGACCCCAACAGCTCCCTGACAGGAGGTTGGAGCTGGGTGGGTTTGGTCTCTTCTCTCAAGGAACAAGTGACAAGAGATAACAGCCTCAAGTTGCACCAGGGGAAGTCTAGGTTGGACATGAGGAACAATTTCTTCTGCAAAAGGTTTGTCAAGGGCTGACCCAGGCTGCCCAGGGCAGTGGTGGAGTCCCCATGATCCCTTGGAGAGGTTTCAAAGCCATGGAGCTGTGGTGCTGAGGGCCATGGGTCAGTGGTGCCCTGGCAGTGCTGGGGGAAAGGGTTGAACTCCATGATCTTAAAGGTCTGCCAACCAAAAAGATTCTATAATTCTATGCTGGACCCTAAAACTAAACCTTGGCTTTTCCTTCATATTTGCCTAAAGAATTGCATCTCTTTCATTCCTGGTTTTGCAGACCTGTAATTCTCTTGTGAAGTGTTTTAGTTAATAGCTTGCTAATGGAGAAAACATTGCTGTGAACAGCTTAAAGGTCTAAGACTTGATCCTCATCGGCCTACCAGCACATGCAGGAGAGAAGCTACCTAGTGTATTGTTGCCTCATAAAGCCTTTTATGATCTCTTCAGTTTTGTGGCACAAATGTCTCTACTTGTTGTCTTGTATCGGACCAAAAAAGCAATTTATTTTGGCCTGCAGCTGCACTCAGAAGTCCTTATCTGGAAGGATCGTGTATCATATGATGAGAACCCTCACACTGGAGCTTGGGATCAAATACTCTACAGTCCTGTTTACTTTCAGAGTAATAACTTGGTAGTTGGGACAGTTTAAGCTGTGAATCCTGTGAAGAAAAGCTGCTTGACACCTGGTTTTGTAACTTAATGTTAAACAAGTCAGTCTGTGAATGAATCAATATTGTAAACAGAAGGGTAGTGGCATTTCCAACCCCCCACCCCCCCAGTCCTTTTATGGATGATGTCATGCTTTGCCAGGCTGAATTAACCCTTTTTATTGGTTTAAGGGTATTAGCAGCCTAGTAATTAGTACCTCGCTGAGGTCATTAGGGGAGGTCAGAGGAACAACCTTATCTGTTTGGGAATCCCCTATTTTTTACCAGTCTTCCCTCATGCAGCTGAGCTTGCGAGCTCTCCATCCCTTGGTTTTTCACAGCTATTTGTATTTGCTCCCATTTTCTAATATTAGCAGCAGTGCTGGTATGATAGAATGGAAATTACTGATTTTCCCCACAGCAGCTGTGACTTATTAGTTTGGTCTTACACTGATCATAACCACAACTCGCCGTCTCTTGATGTGCTCAGGCCTTTTCACTGAGACAATATTAACCGAATGCCAGGGAGTCTTGTTCACTGCATGTTGCTTTTTATGGAGAAATAAGATAAAATCACAGAATGATTTTGGTTGGGAGAGACCTTTGAGATAGAGTCCAACCATTCCCCCAGCACTGCCAGGGCACCACTGACCCCTGTCCCTCAGCACCACAGCTCCATGGCTTGGAAACCCCTCCAGGGATCATGGGGACTCCACCACTGCCCTGGGCATCCTGGCACAGCCCTTGACAACTCTTGCAGGGAAGATATTTTTCCTCATGTCCAACCTAGACTTCCCCTGGTGCAACTTGAGGCTATTTCCACTTGTCCTAATGCTCATCAGTTTCTGAACGGTACAAACCTGCGCTGCCTCTTCTTGGCTTGTGATTCACAGTGCTGGAGCAACATCAACCATGTTTTTATTCACTCTTAATCATTCATGTATCATCTCAGAAGGTTTTGCTGTAATATCTTCATGGAGCACACGCCACATATCTGAGTTCTTGAGATAAATACCTTGGGAGAGATTCAGAAATGTTTTGGTCAACAAAAAACCTCTCACATCTATTTTGTATATAATAATGCACTTCCTGGGTTGGTTTCCTAACATTGTTCCGCTTCAGGACCTGAAGTTTGGTTTTCTTGTTTCTACCAGTGATTATGTGAATTATAATTACGAATTATAGTTGTCAAGGGGTGCCATGGCAGGACACAGAAGCAGCGTGCATTTTAATTGATTTACAGAGGAGAAATTAAAGGCCACAGCCAAACTCAAAACTGCAAAGCCTGAACACTTTTAGGCAGAAGTTGAGTAAGTTAGTTGGATGGAGGATTGCAACTCAAAGAATACCCCTTTGCAAGCCAGGAGCTCTCGCTGAGAGCAAGCAATTATTGAGTCCCTTGAATGGAAATGTCCCAGAAAAAGATGAGTCTTCTATAATATTTTGTTTTGGGTTTTTTTTCTCTCATTCTGCTGTAAAACAACTCAAGGCATGACGAAGAGGGAGGCTGTATCCTGGGGTTGTGGAAAAAGCAAGTTGTTTTTCTACCTCTAAGCATATGTGCTGGCCTTTGACTAGCAGACTCTGTCAGCAGATGTCAGGTGTCCCTTCTGCTTTGTGGGAGCCACCATCCCTGTGTGGGATGGTGTGTGCAGCATGCAGGCTCCTGCTAGCTACGGCTGCACAAAATACAGCCCCCGCATTACTTGACGAGAAGCTTTGGTCTCCCATCAGACAAAAATTTCATTGTAGGCTTCTTTGTTTTGAGTTAAGACAGACCAGAGAATTTTGGGTAGTGTAGCAAGAAAGACTTCTAAAGGAAAATACAGCCTGTGGGTTAATGAAACTTCAAATCCTTGCGACAGCCCCTGGCAGTGCATAGTTCAAATACTTAATCCACCCGCTGCAAGCAGTGCTGGGCAGCACCTATGGCAGTGATCCTCAAGTCTTGACCTTATGGCATTCCTCCATGCTTCTACTCCCTCTCATCATTTCCTGTGCTCTTTCACCCCGTCCCTAGACCCCAGTGACCTTTGCTATTTCTTTATTCTTCGTTTCACACTATTGTGTCCGGAGGTTCCCGTAGGCGCTAGAGAAGAGCCGTGCTTTAAACCCACCTTGCTTCGGAGTGC
This sequence comes from Todiramphus chloris collaris, assembly GCA_025345505.1. Classification (NCBI taxonomy): domain Eukaryota; kingdom Metazoa; phylum Chordata; class Aves; order Coraciiformes; family Alcedinidae; genus Todiramphus; species Todiramphus chloris. The sequence continues at coordinate 13,475,162 of JANVCC010000077.1, forward strand.
TTTGGCATTTCCCCGAACCTCATGCCCGTTGGTAAATTGTTTATTATGTATTTTTGCACACACTGGAGACTCTTGACAAAATTTACTCGTGGCTGTTCTGAAGCCTTCAAGGGCACTGACCCAGGTGATGCTGCTTCATTACGCTGCCCTAAACAGAGTCCGCTCTCTGAAGAGCTTCTCTGAAGTCAGCTCTGGCTCTCTGGGTCAACAAGAGCCCATTTATCCTCCTGAAAAGTATGTGTGATGGTTTTCAGAGACATCCAAGTTCCTCTGGGGGGTTATGGCCAAGGTGCCTTGAGATATTTAGTGAGACTTTTCTAATGCTACCAGTGTCTTCATGAGTGCTTTTAATATTCTGTCTTTTGATACGAACCGTTTGGGGTTTGCTCTTTATCTCAGTGCGTGGTTTTTCTTTGTCACACTTAGCCGTGTGATAAAGAAAAAAAAAAAAAGTACAGAGTCAATTTTCTAATGAAGCTGAAGTGGATTTGATATCTCTTAACAAGACATCCCTGGATGGGAAAATCAGCTGGAGTTCTCCGTATTTCTCCATGTCCGTAGACAGGAACCATAAAAGTGGTACAAAAAGCAACAACAGGCTTTCAACAGCCAACTGTTCAGAGTCTGTGATTCAGAGGAGAAACCCAAGTGCTCTTCAGTTTGTTGGAATGTAAAATAAAAGTCAGGTTGTGAGGACTTGGCTTGTGATCTGATCAAATACTGATCTGAACGGCTCATGGGGAGTACAGAAACCCTTGTCAGACACTGAACTTCCCTGTGAACCCAGCATGCTCAGGGTGGGCTTTGAAACAAGGGAGAGGTGAAGCCCGGAGGACAGGGATGAGTATCAGTCCAGGACTATGGATGGTGCTTGCACATATGCTGAGCTCACAGCTGGAGGTGAGGTTGAAGCCCAGCGATGCTGCCATGCTCTGCTGGAAATGAGGTTGAACCAGCAGGAATCCGTTCATCCTTTTAAGAGGTGGGAAGTGACAGACCTATATTAGGTTTTAATTGCTGCTTCTTGCTGAAGGGATTCAAACCCTCCCTTCTTGCCTGAAGGAAAGCAACTCAGCAGCACAAGGGCCAGGAGCCACCCCACCACTATGGGGCACCTGGCTGGAGCGTGGCAAATGGGACCTCTTGGGTCATCTCCCTTTTTGTCTGGGAAAACCTCAGCAAATTCTTCCTCGGAGTGCACAAACCTCCCTTAGAGGAGGGCAGAGCGTGTAGGTGTGAGAGAGGAGGGACACTGAACTGGATTTCCTTCGGATGTCATGAAGACACAATCCCAGTTTTCCGGGGAGCTTCAAAACTGAAGGTGGATGAAGGCTACTGCTTAAGCGCTACCGCTTCTCTACTAGATGTCAAAGCCCTTTTCCTGCCAGTGTATCTGAATATCCCTCCTAGTTTTGTGTGGTTAATGCTCTCCTCCATTTTTTAAAGAGTTAAGTACTTCAGCATAGGACTCCAGCGTTCAGCTTTGCAGAGGAGCTACAGGTGTGGGAAATGAAACAGAAAACATTGTGTTAGGCAGAATAAATATGTTCCAAGGCTTAAAAGCCTTGAACTTGGAATTCTGGGAAAACCAGAATTAAAAAGAAACTTTTCTGTTGTACACTTTGTTGGAGTCATACACCATTTCCTAGTTCATAAACCTGTTAGAAATAGTTAATACTGCCTGTAAGATATTCATAATATATTTGCCCTATTTTAGCCTAAAGACACTTTTTTTTTGAAAGTGGCTCTTGTTTTAATTGAGAGACTCTTTCCATCTGATCACATCTTGGTGATAGGCACCATTAGAAGCTGAGAGGTTTTTTCTTTCACTGTTTGAAGGGGTGTGGGGGAGATCACTGCCCTATCCTGACACTGACAAATTGAGTCCCTTTCATTTGTTAGACTTTCGACATAAGACCGGCCTCCTGTTTCTATGAAGGAATGTACTGGCTTCAATATCTGCTTCTAAAAAGGATTTGGAAGAAGCATCCTCCCTGCAGGCAAATTCCCCATCACTGGTTGATCAGCAAAGCACCTGTCAGGAGGGGAGGAGGTCCTGCCATGCTGCCCCTGGCCAAAAGCAGCTCTTGCTGCACCATCTAAGCATGTTTAGCACATTCATAGATGTGCCCCACATTTATGTTGAATGTGTGTGTGTGGTTTTTTAGCTATAATTAAATCAGTTCCACTACACTATCAGATGAGAGGGCTCTTCTTTTCTTTCAACATGGGGAAATAGAAGCATCCTCGGGCTTCAAGCTGTTCCACAGATGAGAATGAGAGTGCTCTTAGTCTTAATGAATGCTAACAAGTAGCTACAGCTGCTTGAGAATTACAAGAGAGGAAAATCCTCACAGACTAAATCCTGCTTCAGGATGCTTTATGGCTTTCAGATGAATGTATTCTGTCTTGAAATTCATCTTGGACAGCAGTCCATGTGCCCAAAATACGTTTGTCTCTACACAAGGTGGCTTTGCTGTTCAGAATTACCAGGTAATAATTGTGTAGATTGAGAAAGAAGGTTTGTGCATCCTTGGAAGTTTCTGGCTGTCACTTGTTAGTTTCCTGGAGAAGAATTTGCTCTTTATATTATTTTGGACACATGAAATAAATCAATATAAATGGTGAAATAAAACTCTGGGGTTTATTCTTACAAGTCCATGCCAGGGAACATTTCTTGCAACAAGTGAAGACATCTTCTGCTCTCTAAAGAAGAGTAAAAAAGTGGGTTTAGCTTGGGTTTCATAAAAAAATGTCTGAATAGTCACCCCAGAATTAAACAGAAGCTACAGGTCCTTTTCAGTAACCTTCTTTTTCTTGTTTCAATAAGGGAAATTATTTCCAGCTTAGAAATAGTCACCCTCTGGCTGCAGCAAAATTTGAGTGTGCACTTGCTTGCAGGATGCTTTGACAACGGCGGGCATATTCCATTCATTATCTCATGTTAAACCCAGAGGTGCTATTAAAATCTAATACATTGTGCAACTGTTTGGATCTGCAGGGAGCACTGTGGCGTCTGTCCCAGAACTTGAGTGCAAATCGCATTTAAAACCGAACTGCTGCGGCCACTCAAATGTTGGTTTGAACGATATCCCTTTGTGGTGTTTTCTCTCTCATGCGAAGTTTCATTTCTAGCGAACTGCTGGAAAAATAAAACAAACTGATTTCAAAATCTCGGCACTGTGGGTACTTGAACGCGTCTCAACTTGTAAGGCCAGGACTCAGGGAAGCAGAGTGAAGGGAGAGATGGTGATAAGTGACTGCTAAGATGGTATCAGTGCCCAAAGGCCAGCGCTGTGAAATAGGGTCCCTACTTATCTTCTCATATTCGTGAAAGACAAATGAAGATGGATGAATATGGATAGTCAGCTTTCTTATCTCCACCCACAGCTACATTGCAGGCAATGCGCTGTGCGTGGAAAACAGCGATTTATGGGCTGAGGAACCTCCTTTATAAATTAGAAACTGCTACTTGAGAGGTGTGTTTTACCCAACTGCCCTAACTTTATTGACATTTGCAGACAGCCAGCAGTAAGTGTATTCCAGTAGATAATTCAGTCTGGTTTCTGTTTTGTTTTCTCTTTGCTGGTTGGGGATTTGATGGTAGCATCACAACTAACATTTAAACTATGGTATATATCATGACCCTCTTCATTTAGCCTCTTTTGGTGGTGTTCTCTCCCTGAAGACACTGAAGTCTGATAAATGCATGAATTTGTTCTTAAAAGCTTGTTTCTTACTCCCAGCCTGCTGGTGAAAGATGCCCTTAAAATCCTGGTGCAAAGTCAAGCGCCAGGTCACTTGTGTGTCTCTGGTTCTGCCTGCACAGGGGATGGGATCAACAGTGGCTGAACAATAGAAATGTCAGGGGTTTTATTTTACATTGCAAACCCTGAAGTGTTGTCTAATATATATTAGAAGGTACGTGATTGGTGATAACAGGACCTGTCGCTTTTCAGAGTTCGAAGTCTATGGAAGATATTACACTCACTCCTTTGTTTCTCCAGAGAAACAACGGTCTGTAAACTGAGCACCTAAACTGCTTGTGTGAGAACCAAGATGATTTCCTATGGTTATCACGTGGCTAAATTCAGGCCCATAGTCTTAAAGATGCAGCCTTAGCCCTGTGAGTTTTGCATCACGCGGCAGAACAACGATCGCATCTGCGCTTCCCAGACCTTGGCCACGGCTTTGACCACAAGCTCTTAGTCTCTGATGTAGATGTAGAAGTAGAAACATCTCCACCACTTCCTAAATGGTAGAAAGCACACATGTGCAGAACTGAAAGAAAATCAAACCCTTATCTATCTTAAATTCTCCAATTCAGGGGTATTTGTGAGGTTCCAGATTTAGCCACCTACCGGGAAGTGGAGATTTTGCTGCTTAAGAAAATGAGTCATCCTTTCTGTTCTGAGAAGGGACATAGGCAGGTTTCAGTCTTTCTCACTCAGCACTGAAATGTGTTTCATTTTACAACCGTAGTGGGTCATTTTGTGATAATTGGATAGTTCTGTGGCCATGTTGTCGTCTTTCTGTGTGACGGGGGCTATGGCATTGCTCATGTTTCAGTCCTGTCAAGAGAAAGCAGAGGCCACCTCTACAAGAGGGAGAGAAACAATGACTGATAAATGTTGTTTGTGTATTAGTTTCATCACGCTGCTTTGAGCACGTTTCCATGATTGAGCTGTAGAAAAATGAGCAAGTTGGGAAATTGAAGAGTAGAAGGAATGTTTTGTTTTTTTTTTTTTTTTTTTCCTGAGTAGAGAATGGATAGGGAAGACTGCCCAATAACAGTGTCTGCAAATGTCTTCTGCTCAAATATCCCTGAGTGGTGATGCAGACTATGAAAGCCTGATGAGCACATCTCATCTTCATGCGTATCACCACCGTTGAGCACGGTCATGCAGTGATCTTCTAATTAAATAAGTTTTCTGGGGTAGCCCCAATTATCATGCAACAGCAATCTAGCTCTGATAATAAGTCAGTTAGATATAAATATTAGCAAAGATCTTGACCATGGTTAATTTGCAGTGTGTATAACTTGGTTCCTTCTAAGGAAGGAACTTGTATAACTGACTTACTAATTGCTGTGCTTAAGCTCTTGTGCTTTTTTTCTTTCTTGAGCGGTGTATCAGTGTTACAGTAACAACCTGATGTGATGTGTATGCAAAAGCATCTGATTCTCGGTGTTGTTAACTCAGTGAAGTTGTGGATTTATTCTGATTGTCTTTGCTTACCCTGCTTCCCCTGAAAGATGCAAAAGGGTCTGGAGGACTTGATGGCTAAAGCAAAGATTGCTCTTGGCAGCCTCTAATCCGCATTATCTTCTTTTTAAATGGAGGTGGGGAAAGGAAGTTGAGATTAGTGAGGCTATTTTGATCCCCATCAGTTTCCCTTTACAGGATAAACATGAAAAGATCCCCACTATTATCACGTTAATTTGTTCACAACTTGATCCAAAGCCCACTCAAGTCAAGGAAAGTTCCTATTCTTCGCTGTTTTCAATTACTTTGCATAAAGCCATTGTTTTTCCCAATGCAAAAAGATACAGCAGCTCTCCCCTCAGGAAAGGAAATTTTTCATTGCTGTGCTGTAATGTGCTTCTCTCAGAGAATCAAAAGTCACCTTCAGGTTTGGGAAGAGGCTCAGAGAGACAATTTAAATTGCTGGCACGTGATTAATTGAGTTACTGCAAAGTTAGAAATGATGCGATGGTAGGAGGTTCCCACCCGGACAGATAACACTGGAGATGTGCACCTACTCTGTGTCACCCGTGTGCTTTTCTGGCTCCTCTATTTGTTCAGTTGTCAGAGCAAACTTTTTGAGTGATGGGATTATGGAATCTTTGAAAAGTTCGTTTATTGCCTTGATAACAAATTTTAAGTTGTCTTGTTTATTGCATTTAATGTATATGTTGACAGAAAGAAGGAATTTTCTTCTTGATGTGCTCCAACACACGTAGTCGATGACTTCCTTGCACAGAATAATGGTGTGCAGGGACCAACAGAGTTTGTGTCTATTACCCACATGCATTGATTTCCAACAGGATTTATTATTTGTTTATTTAAAAAGAATAAAAACATGTCTGCATAGATGCTAATTAGAGATATGTATGTGGTGGGACATTAGTCTTTAAGATATTATTATTCCTGTAAGACAATGTTGACCTTTTGTGGATAACTTAGCTCCTAATGTGCCTTTCTTCAACCTCCTGCTGTGTTGGGTTCAACACGGTTCTTCATCTGTCTTCTCCTCAACACTTAGGTCCTGGATTGTACACTGGTTCTAGACATTTTGTCCTATATTTTATATCACTTTGTGCTGCAGCCTACGCAAGGGGGGTCTAAGAGTGGACGTGGGTTGCTGGTTCCAGTCCCAGATTTCACCTGATTCACTTGCACTAGGATAAGATGGGTTGGGTTGGGTTGAAGATTCAGACAGCCCAGTTGTTTGCCTGTTCCCTTAGTTACCGATCACTTGGGAGCCCTTTCCTTCATTTGTTCATCCTTTTTGCCCTCCTCTGAGCCTTTTCTAGTACTATGTCCTCTTTCTTTTGAGATGGACTATATTTAACCTGTCAAGCCATGGATTTATATGTCACTGGGTTATATTCTCTTATCTCTCCTTTTTTTCCTTTATTATTCTTTTCTCATTGCCTAACATTTGATAAGCATTTCTGGGAGCTGTTGAGCACTGAGCTGAAAACCCTCAAGTCTCAGTCTGAGTATGTAATTTCAAATGTAACCTGGGGATTATTTTTCCAGCATGCATCATTTCAGAAAGGGACTACATTCGATAGCATGGAGCAGCAACAGTGACCTCCATCCTTTGCAAGATTCGATCACTAACTCCTACCATAGGTTCCTGCCTACATACATTACCAGTGCCAGACTCTCCCTTATGGCACAGAGGTGTGGCTTCCTGAAATGCTTTAGCTGGGGAACTTTGTAAAAGAATAATTAAAAAAAATATTTTCTTGGAAATTCAAGAAGACTACATAATCTGGAGAACCTGATTGTTAGTCTAAACACAGGTTGCAGCTTAGTCTACTGTGGTAGACTGCATGTATGTTCGCAGAAAGCGAGTAGTTGGAGCCAAATATATTTTATGGATCATTTACACAACTACTCAGGACTTCCCCTAAACTCTGGGGCTGGCCCTATGTTGGAGTGTGGTTCATAGAATCATAGAATTGTCAGAGTTGGAAGGGATCTTAAAGCTCATCCAGTTTCACCCCCCCCTGCCATGGGCAGGGACCCCTCCCACTACAGCAGGTTGCTCACAGCCCCAGCCAGCCTGGGCTTAAACACTTCCAAGGATGGGGCTTCCACCACCTCTCTGGGCAACCTGTGCCAGTGTCTCACCACCCTCATGGGGAAGAAATTCTTCCTACTGTCCAACCTGAATCGACCTGTCTCTAGTTTTAATCCATTCCCTCCAGTCCTAGCACTGCCCCACAGCCTAAAAAGCCCCTCCCCAGCTTTCTTGTAGCCCCCTTCAGATACTGGAAGGCCACAATAAGGTCTCCCTGGAGCCTTCTCTGCTCCAGACTGAACAACCCCAACTCTCTCAGTCTGTCCCCATAGCAGAGGTGCTCCAGCCCTCTGATCATCCTGGTGGCCCTTCTCTGGACACGTTCCAGCACATCCATAGCCTTCTTCTTGTAATAGGGATGAGGTGCGATGAAGCCTTCAGGGAATGGAAGTCAGCTCTGCAGGGAGTGTCTAAATGTAGGCTCAGATGGTTAGGATATGCTTTTTGTGGTGTAAATCACATAATTCTGCATTTGCGGTGTGATACCACTGCCCTGTTGCCTCTTCTCTTTTAATTTGGACTGTTTTCCCAGCTATAGTCTATTCTAGCTGGGAAACAGCTGCCAAAAGCCGCTGTGAAACCGTTTCTGTTGAAGCTTTTGGCAATGGGGCAGTGAAAGGATTCATTAGATTTGTTGATTTTCTTTGTGTGACTGAATACGAACTCACAATTTCTTGGCGTTTTGTGAAATGCCTCTCTTTTTTTTTTTTTTTTTTTATTTTTCTCCTTGCCATGACACTTCATAGACGAAATCCTCAGCCTCCATAAGGAGACCAGGAGCACTGTCCCCACTCAGAGCATGAGCAGATGAAGACAATATCTAGGCTGAACCCCAAAGTCCTTAGGAAATTAAGCTGTGGTTTTATTATGAGTGATTTTTTTTTTTTCTTTGAAGTTGCTCTAATTAGGATATCATCCATCTTTCAGTGGCTGTGTTAGCACTGACAGCTTCCTTGGGGCTGTAGACAGGCCAAGCACCAGCGCGTTGATGTATTGCCCTGTTCTGCAAAACTCTGGGAGCGCTTCCCGTCGCTTCGGTTTCTCTACGCCAAATGACACTTTTTTTTTCCCTTCTCAAATAGTCCCATCTGGCAGATGAGAGCAAGGGGAGATGAATCTGATCCTTAACACGTGAAAACATACATCAGGTAGTCTAGATAACCCAGAATTAACTGGGTCACCACTGCAGGATCTCCAACATAGTGAAAGGTCCTTCAGGGGAAGTTGTGACAACACGAGGGGCTTTGCTGCAGGAGCAATGATGTGCAGAGACCACTCCCATCTTCAGAAAGCACCTGGAAAAGCACAGGAAGACTTTAGGGATTTTTTTTTCTCATTTTTTTTAAGGCTTCAGAAATGTTTGGATTTCTTTTCTTTTTTTTTTTCTTTTCAAACATTTTCTTTAAATAGGGAAAACTTAAAGAAGGTGGTTTAACCTCTGTTACACTTATGTATATTGAAGTAGTTGTGAAAAACTTTCCTCAAAAGAATAATGTGTTCCAGGGTAAACTGTTCCTTTAAATAATGCTATGCAAGAAATAATTTACGACATGAGAAATATTTATATACAGCATGGGTAGTCATAAGGAAAATCTGTCGGATGCTGGAGTGAGTTTGGAGAAGGGCAATGAAGCTGGTAAAGGGTCTTTATGCCTTATGAGGAGTGACTGAGGGACCTGGGGTTGTTCAGTCTGGAGAAGAGGAGGCTGAGGGGAGAGACATTATTGCTCTCTACAGCTACCTGAAGGGAGGTTGTAGTGAGGTGGGTGTTGGTCTCTTCTCCCAGGTGACTGGTGATAGGACAAGAGGAAATGGGCATAAGTTGCACCAGGGGAGGTTTAGGTTGGATATCAGGAAACATTTTTGTAGTGAAAGGCTTTGGAACAAGCTGCTCAGGGAGGGCGTGGAATCACCATCCCTGGAGGGGTTCAGAACACATCCAGATGTGGCACTTCAGGACATGGTTTAGTGGTCCTGAAAATGTTCAGTAGATGGTTGGACTTGATGATCTTGAAGGTCATTTCCAACCTTAATGATTCTATGACTCCTACAGCTGGTCAGAAACGTTAGAAACATACAGAATGATGTTTTGGGGTTTTTTTTGACAAAATCAGAAGACAGACCAGGGTACAAGGGTTGGTGGTGTTTCCAAACAGTAATCTCTTGGTTTGGGATGATTTCAGAACATTTCTAAAATGCTGGAAATTAAGCTTAGGGTACTTGGGGTTTTTTAATATAATCTCTAAGAAAAGCAGGCATTTCTTCCTCAGCAAAGATTACAGGAAGATGTGAACAAATGGCTGAGTAATACAACTCCACTGGGCCTCTGTATCTTCCTGCATTGGCATTTGTCATTGCGTGCAGTTCACTCCTAATTACAGTTTTCTTCTGCACTGCTGGCTGTTAGAATTTCTCTGTGCTCTAGAAGCTTAAATCTGAACACACTAATATTCACTCTCTATGGCTGATGCTTATTCCAAGGTCTTATTATGTAGAACTGGATGAAAAACACTTCTGAGGAGTGCCATTAATCTCCACAATCACCCTGTATTTTCCTAGGATTTCTTCTTAATCTATTTCTTTCATCATAGAGAAATCTGGACTCTGAAAAATGTTGATATTCATTCCAGAATATTTGCTTCCCCTCTGTGAAAAATAGGGGTTTTGTCAGAAAAATAGTTTTGGTTGCTTGTTTTTTTAGTCTGTTTGAGGCTGTAAAACCTGGTTCCATTGCACAGGGAGCTGGTGATCAGGTTAAACGTACCAGGTTTTGATGGGGCTTGCCTGGATTTGGCTTCTGAGGGATCTTCTCAGTGCTGATCAATATCTACAGGGTGGGTGTCATGACAACGGAGACTCTCTTTTCAGTGATGCCCAGTGACAGTACAACAGGCAATGGGTGCAAACTGGGATCCAGGAGGTTTGGTCTGAACAGGAGGAGAAACTTCTTTGCTGTGCGGGTAAGCAGACCCTGTCCCAGGCTGCCCAGAGAGGTTGTGGAGTCTCATTCTCTGGAGAGATTCCAAACCCACTTGGACAACGGGATTCTGGGTCCCCTGCTTTGGATGACCCTGCTGGAGCAGGGGGAGGTTAGACCAGATGAACTCCAGAGGTCCCCTCCACCCCCCACCATGCTGGGATTCTGCGGGAGCATCCTTTTCTTTAAAGTCTTGGGTGAAGAATGGGAGAAACCCCCTGTCCTGTGGTCACAGGTGTGTTCCCTCTTTCCTGTAGTCTGGAAATGAATTTTGAGTGACGCTATTTTATTCTTCTTTGGGATGATGTTTTACTCACCCTATTGATCAAGAAATTAAAGTGAGCGTTGTCTTGGTAACCATGGCAGAACACAATATTTTTACCCTTTATTCTCCAGACTGGGACTGTATAAAAATCCCATTTTCTCTTTCTGCATTTCTAACCCTTATTAATCGATAGCTTTACTAGCTCTGCAGAATTCACACCAGCAGCTCTGGTGAAGTGGCTTTGAACATCTTCCAGAGCCATGTGCCTCTGGGTTTTCTCGTTGTTTTGGCAACTTACCTCTTCTAATATTGGGAACTAGCCAAGAAACCTTTTCTAGTGGCCGTGTGCAAGCAACCCACTGCTCTACGCTGTACCCCTTGATTGTTTGTTTCCAGGATGGCCACAGAGTTGGGGTTTTGATCAGAGCACCTAAAATTAAGGTGCAAGTTGGGTAATGCTCTTTTTTTTGTTTCAGGGGAGGAGAAGAAATGTAGTATTGTCTTTGCCTATACAGTTAAAACAGTTCTATCTCTCTCCACCTCGCTTTTTCAGTCGTCTTCATAGGAAAGTAAAACAAAAAAGGAAAAATAAAAAGCCAAGGGAAGGCTGGTGGTGCAGCCAAGGAAGGAGCCTGCTGCCCTCTCATGGTTCCCGAGGCGAACAGCCAGGAGGAAAGTGGTTGATGGACAGCTGAGAGGATCCTTCTTGTTTTCCAGCAGAAGTCTCTTGCAAGGCAGAGCAGAACCCGGCTGTTTGAACAGGCTGAGCAGGAAAGGATGGCTCTCAGTGTCCTGAATTATTGCAGAGAAGGCTGTTTTGTGGGATTTGGTTTGCTTATTTTTCGGTTCGTTTTCATCCAAGAGGTCATTCCGGTGTAGCATGACCACCACAGATAACTGCTCCTTCAGCAGCCCATAAATGGAGTTTGTTGCCCTGAGATAACTGGGTGCATCAGGATAGCTTATAGAAATATCCCGAGGCCTAGAAAGATGAGTTTGATGTCCTCTCTTATGAGGAACGACTGAAGGATGTGGGGTTTTTCTGCCTAGAGAAAAGGAGGCTCAGGGGTGACCTTCTTGCTCTTGACAACTAGAAGTGATAGACCCAGAGGAAACGGCCTCAAGTTGCACCAGGGGAGTTTTAGATGGGATATGAGCAAAAATATCTTCCCCTTGAGGGTTGTCCAGGGCTGTGCCAGGCTGCCCAGGGCAGTGGTGGAGTCCCCGTGATCCCTGGAGGGGTTTCCAAGCCGTGGAGCTGTGGTGCTGAGGGACATGGTTTAGCAGTGCCCTGGGACTTAATGGTTGGACTCGATCTAAAAAGTCTCCTCCAACCAAAATGATTCTGTGATTCTATGATTTGCATCTGGTTTACTGAAAAACAAAAAAGGCAAGACAACCAGGCTGTGATCTGAGAGCCCAGACATGCATCACCCTGAGGTGCCTGAGCAGAGCCGTTGCTCTTAGTGTTAAAGAACTTGTCCAGCAGTGTCAAAGGGGCTGCCACCCAGTCCCCACAGAGGGCTCTCTCCCTCTGCCCTTGGGTAGGATGAGGTAAGGTTTTAACTTAGCGGGGAGAAGAGCTGTAGGGTTTTTTTTTTCATCACCATTCACAAGCTCACTGAGATCAGCTTGGAGCTGTGACCCTCGAGGGCAGTAGAAGGTGTTCCTACCCATGGATTAAACGATCTCTGAGGTCCTCCCAACTCAAACCATTCCATGATTTTTGCATCCGGTCAATGTGACAAAAGCTGATGTCACAGCAAAAGACTTCCGCGCTGCCCCGTGGTGATCCTGGTTTCAGGTTCTCCTCCCTTTCACCCACCACCCAAACCTGCCACAGACCTGTGCGAGTCATATTTACATTTAATCCTCCGATACTCCTGTAATAAAAATCATTATCGTGTTGGCGATACTGTGCGTGATTTAGAGCATCGATCGTCTACCCTGGCAGTTCCATCAGCAGAGACTTTGAAATAGCAGGAGCCGGATGACTCTTTAGCAGAATAGCTCCTGGGGGACAGGGATTGGTTTTTATTGACCAAGTCTTGTTGCCTGTGGGTAACAGCAAAGCTGTGCTGGCTCTTTTCTCTCTAATTGTGAAGCTAACTAGCTTCTGCCGCGCTGTCAAGTGGATGTGCCTACATCAAAAATTATTGCGTTGGCCTGCTGTGAGGTTTGCAATGTGTCTTATTAAATGTTTTCAGCTGCTGCTAAACATTAAGGTGACTGATAATTTCCTGGGTATTGGGGATCTCCTGTGTTTTCAAAGAAAAAGCTGCTTTTATTCTGTGTTTCTGCAGTTCGGGTAACTTATGCTTTTTGAGTGAACCACAAAGCTAAAACAGATCTTGTGTAAATAGGGAGCAGAGCTTCCTAGGTGGGAGTGTATTAATTAACGCTTATTTTACCATCTGTTAGTAGGCTTTAGTAGAAGTATCCGAGTGACTTATTCAGCCAGAGCAAAATAAGTCACTTATTTAGTCGGAGCATCTATTATGGATAGGTCAGCATGGATAGAGAGAGAAAAAGATAGAAACGAGATATTTTTATGCCCATCAGAGCAGGGAGAAGAGGAAAGCTGCTGGCTGCCTTGCTGGATAATCCTCCTCTCTTTCCTCTCCAGCTGCCAGACTCCTGGCAGGGCTTTGCAATAGCTACACTGACTCTTGGTTTCCCAAGCATGTCACAAATGGAGAGCATGGAGTGTGCAGAACTCACCTCATTCATCTCCTTGTGTGTGGTGCCAAGGGTGCTGGAGATGCCCGGCTGGAGGGCTGGGGCCTTCACCACAGTGTGTGGTGGGTGCTGCTGCCCAAAGTTGGGGTGTCCAAACTCCGAGGCCTCTGACCATCCTGGTTGCTTGTCCTGGTGCAGTCTCCATCAGCAGGAACAGAAACCACTCCTGGTTTCTGGTTCACTCCAGCTCTCATGCTTTCCCACCGAAAGCCCTCGCGGGGTTTCCGGTGCTGAGCCAGGCTGTCCAGTGGAAGCCATGCATGAGCTCCAGCTGAGTTTTCAACATTTCTTAGCCACCTTTGGACATGAGGTGCAAGGCAAGGGAGCATGTTGCGCACATCCTGCCCTGGTGAGCTCAGGGCTGGGACCTGAGATACTGGGAGCAGGATTCATCTTTCAGCTGGTTTCAGCCTGGATCCTTCTCTTGACCTGATCAAACACAGCTCCTCGTGAAGAGCAATGCACTTCAACTCCTGGCAAGTGATGAATGTGTAAAATTATCCTGGGTTTAGATGAGATGGGAGCTTGATTTTATTTTTTTTTTTCTGTCAAGAGTGCATCAAGCTGACAGTGCAAGCTTTTTTCCTTTTTACCTAGGGGTAAACTGCCAGAATTTGTCTTCATTAAAAGGATAAGTGCACTGAACACAGCTCCATTCATTTCAAAGTCTGCCTGGTTGGCAAGAGCCAGACCAATTGCTGTTTGATATCCTAAACACTAAATGCAGGGCTGGATTACATTGTATTGCTTTTTAAATAATTTTTTTTTCTTCCCCTCCCTTTCTTTCTCTTTTTTTCCTTCCTCTGGTAGCAGTGGCTATAATCAGATGCATGATCCCTGAGAATACCTGAGCAGTTTGGCTTCCTGTTCATTCATTCCAGGTATTTGCCTGCCAGGCATCCCTGTCCTGGATGGCTCCTGGGCAGTCTGTGCTCTTCTCAGAAGACAGGTAGAATCATAGAATCATTTCGGTTGGAAGATCACCAAGTCCAACTGTTAACCCAGCACTTACAAATCTACCACTAACCCATGTCCCTCGGCACATCTTTTCAGTCCCTCCAAGGATGGGGACAGCACCACTGCCCTGGGCAGCCTGGGACAGCCCTTGGCAATCCTCAAGGTGAAGAATTTGTTCCTCAGGTCCAACCTAAACCTCCCCTGGCACAACTTGAGGCCAGTTCCTCTTGTCATATCCCTTGTTCCTTGGGAGCAGAGCCCAACCCCACCTGGCTCAAACTTCCAGTTAGGGAGTTTTCAAGAGAGAGGACTTCCCTGAGCCTCCTTTTCTCCAGGCTGAACAACCAGTTTGTGCCAATTGCCCCTTATCCTGTCATCATCAATGAAAAGAGACTGGCCCCATTATCATGACACCCACCCTGTAGATATTGATCAGCACTGAGAAGATCCCTCAGAAGCCAAATCCAGACAAGCCCCATCAAAACCTGGTACGTTTAACCTGATCACCAGCTCCCTGTGCAATGGAACCAGGCTTTATGGCCTCAAATAGACTAAAAAAACAAGCAACCAAAACTATTTTTCTGACAAAACCCCTATTTTTCACAGAGGGGAAGCAAATATTCTGGAATGAATATCAACATTTTTCAGAATCCAGATTTCTCTGTGATGAAAGAAATAGATTAAGAAGAAATCCTAGGAAAATACAGGGTGATTGTGGAGATTAATGGCACTCCTTAGAAGTATTTTTCATCCAGTTCTACATAATAAGGCCTTGGAATAAGCATCAACCATAGAGAGTGAATATTAGTGTGTTCAGATTTAAGCTTCTAGAGCACAGAGAAATTCTAACAGCCAGCAGTGCAGAAGAAAACTGTAATTAGGAGTGAACTGCAAGCAATGACAAATGCCAATGCAGGAAGATACAGAGGCCCAGTGGAGTTGTGTTACTCAGCCATTTGTTCACATCTTCCTGTAATCTTTGCTGAGGAAGAAATGCCTGCTTTTCTTAGAGATAATACTTAAAAACCCCAAGTACTCTAAGCTTAATTTCCAGCATTTTAGAAATGTTCTGAAATCATCCCAAACCAAGAGATTATTGTTTGGAAACAACTCCAGGTCCCTCAGCTGTGCCTCGCAAGACTTTTGCTCTAGGGTCATTTCAGAGCTCTTGTACTTTGTCATTTAACCTGGAGCAGATGCTTCCATACCCAGGCAGTTACCTGATAACTGACCTTTTTGTGGTCTCGCCACAGAATACAATAACACCCATGGTGCAAAGCCACTTTACAGGGCTGTGGTGGCATTTTGGGGGAAAACAGTGTGAAAATTTGGTGAGAATTTTCTATCTCTTCCCCCTTGCATTGCCCTGGTTGCCTCTCATGGTTTCTCTCCCTGGGCATCCCGGCTGAGCTCATCGGTGCAGGGCTGTGCGGCTGCTCCTTGAGGCACTGGGAGAAGCTACCTCCTTTCTTCAGCCTCATCACCTCTGTCAGCAACATCTGCCAAGCTCACACTGCTGCATGAAGTTAAAAGTACATAGCATGGGGCAGAGCTCTTGAAGGTCTCTTCCGATCAGAACGGTTCTATGACTTTGAGCTTGAGAAGGAAAGTCCTGTCTTTTAATTTGAAATAAAACATTCAGACCAAGAATAGCAAGGTAGCCTTGTTGGCCACCTCCAACTTTAGCTATTGTTTAAATTTGATTAGTTTGGCAAAGAAGGCCAATGGCATCCCGACCTGTATTAGAAATAGTGTGACCAACAGAAGCAGGGAGGTGATTGTCCCCCTGTGCCCAGCACTGGTGAGGCCTCTCCTTGAGTTCTGTGTCCAGTTTTGGGCACCTCAGTCCAAGAGAGATACCAAGGTGCTGGAGCGGGTGCAGAGGAGAGCAACTGGACTGGAGACCAAGGGACTGGAGAAGAGACCATATGAGGAAAATATTCTTCATGGAAAGAGTGGTGAGACATTGGAATGGGCTGCCCAGGGAGGGGGTTGAGTCCCCATCCCTGGATGTGTTTAAACATCACTTGGATGTGGTGCTGGGGGAGATGGTCTAGGGGTGAGCTTGTAGAGTAGGGCTGATGGTTGGGCACGATGATCCCAAGGAGCTTTTCAAACCTAAATGATTCTGTGAATTTTTTTCTTTTACTGCTGTGATGATTTTGATCTGTAGTTGACATCAAAGCAGGTGAGCTCTTGCTACCCCGTGACGTTACAGAGACACGTGTCTCCACTGCTTCACAGCCCTACCGCGGGTGAGCTTAAGGTCCCTTGAGCCTCCCAGGCTGAGTTTGTACAGAGCCATGTGTTCAAACACACACAGGAAGGTCAGGAATGGGATTTTTATTCCCACCCCCCCCCCCCCCCCACCCTCCCAGCTCTTGTATGGCAATTAGTACCTCAGTGCACTAGAAATGCCCATGAAGTGAAGGGTAAGCTGCTGCTTATCAAAGCAGGAGCCCTCACTCCTCCGCTGTTATTCTATCACCACGACTTTATTTCTCTGTGAGCAAGGGCACGCCTGCTCGGAGAGTAATTGTATTGTGTGATGGATGCTGGCTGGGTACAACAGTGACAGATGTATGCTTGAAACTGTGTGAAAATTTTTTGCAGCCAAAGCAAAACTGGCAAATGTTTGGCCGCCCGCCAGGGTAGCTCGTGGGTGCGCGGTCTCCGACGGCTCGACTGCAATGTTTACAGCACCGGGGAGCAGTTCTAGGCATGGTTCCTGTCAGCAGTGGGGACCAGATAACATCTCTCATTTTGTTAATCTGTGCTGACCCTTGAGTCTCAGAAACCTGTCTCTATTTCCTCTCCCTCCCACACCCAGCTCTGCCCTTATCAGACTTTTAGTCAAATGCATAAGCAGAATGGAGGAGTCCTGGAATGGTAGGGGTTGGAAGGGATCTCTGGAGATGATGGAGTCCAACCCCCCTGCCAGAGCAGGGTCACCCAGGGCAGCCCACACAGGAACAGAGCCAGGGCGGGCTGGAAAGTCTCCAGAGCAGGAGACTCCACAATTTCCATGGGCAGCCTGGGCCAGGCTCTGGCACTCTCCCAGGGAAGAAGTTTTCCCTCCTGTTGAGGTGGAACTTCTTGTGTTTCACCTTGTGACCATTACCTCTTTTCCTATCCCAGGGCATCACTGGAAAGAGCCTGGCCCCTCTTACTTGACCCCCACCCTGCAGATGTTTGTAACCATTCATCAGATCCCCTCTCAGGCTTCTCTCCTCCAGGCTAAACAGCCCCAGGGCTCTCAGCCTTTCCTCACCAGAGATGTTCCAGTCCTTCCCCTTATCAACATCCTCCAGCTCCCAGTACTGGAGCATGAGGGCTGGATGGGGAAAAGCAGCTCAGACAGACCCACTACAATCATCCTCATAGCTCTGTTGGACTCCCTCCAGTACTTCCCTGTCCCTCTTGAACTGGGAAGCCCAGAACTGGCTACAACACTCCAGGTGTGGGCTCTCTAGTCCTCTGCTCTGATGTGTGGTTTTCGGTTTGTTTTGGTTTTCTTTTTTTCCCCTCTCCATGGACATCTCTTGCCTCATGGAACAGCTATGGAGCATGACTGAAGATCATATTGTAAAGGAAAACCATGCCACAAAAAAAAAACTTCTGACAGCTGCAGAGATGAGGAGCAAAGGAGCAGAAGGTGCTGAGCACTGCTTTGCACGGTGTGCTTCTCCTGGGGCGTGTGCACTAAGCATGATTTGGCACGATGGCATCTGTCCCAAGGTCATGTTCATCTGCTCGCCCTTCCCTTGGCGGGGCAGGGAGGGAGCTCCCTGCTGCTGTGCAGTTCTACGGTTGTGGGTCTTTGTGTGCATATGAAATATTAATTAAAACAAGCAGAGGGATGGGACTGGCAGTAAATCCATTATTAATATTAATATATTATATTGTCAGGGCAAAATGGCAGTCTGGTGCAGGTGTAATGGGTGGGAAACTACCAGCTACGCCTGCTCAAGGTACAGCTTTTCTGTTTGCTGTTGACACTGATCAAGGGTCCATAAATAAAACAGTATTTTGCTAATATTTCTATTAATAATGTACATGCACTGGGCTCCTATGCTGTCTTCTACAGTCCATGGCCCATCCTTGTGGTGCCCTGTCTGTCACTCCGGCTGTGGACGAAAGCACCGAGCAAAGGAGGCATGAAACGGGAGCGGTGCTGTTGGGAAGTTTGATGTGAAGGTTACCGACCCACTGTTGAGTTCGTTCATGTATTTAGGCTCCTTTTTATGAACAGGAGCTTGTAATCCTGCTCGTGGTCACCAGGGCAACATTATAGGCATCTACATGAGAAATCCTGAAGTAGAGAATGGACAGTGGTAAGAATTGCAGGAGAAAATGAAGCATGGGTACCTTAGTGATCATTTCTTCTTATCCCCAGGGTTCCTGGAGTTCACACCATCTCTGCCCCTTGAGATTCCCAAAACACAACCAAAGCAACATCTCCGATTCTCTCATTCAGACCCAAAGGGTGAACCAAATCCGTATTGATAGCGTCGATGTTGGTGCATTCCCGTGCAGAGCCAGGGCAGACACTGTGAATCTGTCCTGAGGTCCAGAAAAACCCAGAAAGCGAAGGTGAAAACCAGCCCCTCTGTTCTGTATGGACAGCAGTCCTCTTGGAAAGGCAGTGATGGTGGTGGTATGGAGAGGAGGAACCCTTCTAGGAGTGTGTTTCCACAGCGGTCCCTCTAGGAAGAGCAGAGTCATGAGGTATGGGATGGGACGGTGCTGGCATCACGCACTTCATGCCATATCTACTTGGAGGTGTTTAGGCAGCACGTTTACCAGTGGAAACTTATAAAATCCTGAACATAAATTGCTTTGAAGACACAATAGGCTGATTAGTTAATGGAACTTACACAGCATCAATTTGAATGGAAATGATCAGCCATGACTGGCCATATTAAAAAGTCATTTCTCTTTACACCTTCTTTTCAGCAGTGGCCTCAAAACAGAATGACGTCCTTTGGTGCGTTTTCAATGGGTCTCTGTTGTTCTTTCTTCTTAGAATATCTGGCGTGATCATAGAGATATATGATGAAGATGGAAGCAACGTTCTGAAAAATGATGAGAAGCATGAGCCAGTATGAATATCCGTAAGCGTGTACGGATTCTGTGTGCGTCTGCAGAAAAGGAAAACATCCACGGGCCAATTCGACAGACAGGTTGTTTGCTTCAATGTTCACAGGGAAAAGTATCAGGGCTAAAAGTGTGAGGATTCCTAGAAAATATAAATACAAGCATTAGAGGGGGAACTATAGTATTATTTAGGTAGCTACTTGTAAATATTCTGCTTAGATTGGTTAGAATACCTGGACTCAGACAAAGACTAACCTACTATTTTCCATTAGTAAAATGTGAGGGCATTTGAAGGACTTTTATTCCACCTAATAATATCTGCTTGGTGTTTTGACATTGGTAACTATATCTTCTGCTAAAATTAATTACTATTTTTTGGTAAGGCCATTTCATGTAATTTATCCCCCCCTGAATTCAGTGCTGATGGGTGTAATCATCACCCCTTGGATGATTTGCAGGATGCCTGTTTGAGATGACTCTAAATTCATGGAGCATGCAGTATCACAACAGGACAAAACACTGAGCAATCTGGCGTGTGTGCAGGGTTGGCCCAGCTTTCCTCAGGTTCCTGGAGACATCACATCTTTCCAAGCTGAATTATTCAATGACTCTGTGATGAGCCAAAAAGAGATGTCTTATTAGATCTTACTAGTTGCTCCCTACAATGTTCTTTCAGGTGGTTGTAGAGAGGTAGGTGCTGGTCTCTTCTCACAAGTAACTAGTGACAAAACAAGAGGGAATGGCCTTACAATGAGAGGAATGCACCAGGGGAGGTTTAAACTGGGCATTAGGGATTTTTTTTTTCATGGAAATGGTTATCAGGCATTGTAACAGGCTGCCCAGGGAGGTTGGGGGAGTCACCATCCCTGTATGTGGTTAAAAGCCATATAGATGTGGTACTTGGGGATATGGCTGAGTGGTGGACTTGGTAGAGTAGGGTTAACAGTTGGACTCAAGGATTTTTAAAGCTCTTTTCCAACCTAAATGATTCCATGATTAATATCTGTTTCCCGTAGTCTTCTGAATAAAAGTGGAGCTTGGTTACTTTGACATTTAGCAAAATAATGTTTTTACATCTCTGCTTTCATTGTGCTAATGGAAGTAAAATCACTGAACTTTGATGAAAGTATTTCTATTCTTCTCCTCTAGGTACACCATCCTACAGATGTTCCTGCTGAAACAGGTTCAGGTTTTTGCAGGAGGACACCGGACTTTCAGACAATCTGATAGGAGAACTCGGAACCTTCAAGATATATTCATGTATAGAATGATGCCATGGTTTTCACAAAAATATGCCTGTGGCAAAAGAGACTTCCAGGTCATAGCACTTACAGGGATGTAAAAAGTAACCATAATCCTCAGTTGGCACGGGGTTTCTCACTAATATTTAGTTTCTCACTAATATTTACTTTGGCAAACCCACAGTCCATTCATTTCAGGTCAAAGCTTGCAGATTCAGGCTGCGTAATGGGTGCTGGGCTTGGGAATGGACGACTTTCTCATACGATGAGACAATGATCTGCTTGTCTCAAAAGTTGAAAAATCATCTAACCTAGGCTTTTGCTCCCTCTTCGGATTGTCTCAAGGCATCCATAGCTGTTTCAGCATCTATCTTTATATGCTGTGTTAGCCATGGCTAAAGAAGTTGTGGGTTCACACCTTCATATAAGACTACATTTATCTCTACGATTCTCTTTCCACCAAAGACTTATTTTTGGCAAAGGCCATCCCAGGACAGGATGATGCTGCTGGGGACACGGCTCAAGGGAGGACAAGCTCATGCTCTACCAGCAGAGTGTCTTTGGACCTGAAGAGCTTTTGAAGGTCAAAACGCCCATGACAAAGTACTCATTAATAGATGTCTTTAAAGAAAATTTTCCCAGTGCAAACCTATTATTAGAGGAACGCATAATCCTCTCGAGACAAATTGAGCGTGAGCACTGAAGTCATTACCGTAGCAAGATGAAGGGGCTACAAAGGTGAGTTGGGAGCTGCCAAGCTTATGCCTGTGGGTGAACGAGGGGTGACACCTCCAGGGATCTGGTTAACAGAGATGATAACTCAGCATCTCTATCTTTTTTTTTTTTTTTTTTTTTGGTTGTGGGGTTTTTGTTTATTCGTTTGTTTTGTTTTCTTCTTAGGGAATGTTAAAACTTATTTTGATCCATGAAAGTGGATTTTTTTTGGAGAAGGAAATAAATGATGCCATGACTTGGTCCTCCTAACTGCCACCACTTCACCATCTTAATGCTGTCACGGTAGTATTTCATTCAACACACTTTTCTGAAATGAAGATAGAGTCCACCCTAGAGATTAGACCTTAGAGGCCTATTTTGTTCTGTAGGTAACCCAGCAACAAATATGCTACAAATACCATAAATTAGCGATGTAGGGTATTAAAGAGGCTACGAATTGTGCTGTAGGTCGATCACATCCAGTGCCTACTTTTCTGTTACTGCTTCCTTCTGTATTTGTTGGCTTACTCTGTTCTTCTTGATGTGCATTGTGCATGAAATGATGCTACATATGTTGGGGCTCTTTTGTTTTTGTTTTGCTGGTGAATCCAGACTCTTATTGATTGATGGTACCACTTTAAGTAAATAACACTGTTTTACTGGTACAGAAAAAGTAGTTTTCAGATATCCCAGCAGATGCAGTTAAAATCCAACCCAAACTTTTCCATGAATGCTTTTCCAAGTGTTTCCTTTTACAGATATATATTTTTTAACCTGGAATTCATCTGTATGGTGGGCAGAAAGTGGTCAGCATGGGATGTGCTACTCACCGCATAAGGAATTCCAGGTATACACTCCAATGGGTCCCAAAAATGTCTGGTAGGGATTACTGACAGCATTAGTGCAGGTAAATCCAGAACTCAGGAGGGAACTCAGTAAACTGAGAACCAGGATGACAATAATCGCAATGATCATGCTTTTTGCCTCGGTGCTTTTCAGGTTATCTGCAACTGAAACACAGCAGCTCAGCATTGAGAAACAGCTTTCCCAGCACAGTCTGGTGGGCTTGGTTGACCTTATGACTTGCTGACATGGCTATAACTAAAAGGTAATAATAACCAGGTAATCTGTAGAGATGGGGATGTAGAAGGAACAGTAGGCTTGGATGCAGCACATGAACACAAATCCAAAATGGGGTGGAGGTACTTTAGGCTGAAATAAGGGCATGTCTGCTAATCCTGCAAACCTCCCAGGCTTCTGGGTGGGTAGTAAACTTCTCTTCCTTAATACTTCTTGTTGTGGCCACTCAGAAATTTTATGCCTAAATTAGATGAGAAAACTAAGTCTTCCTCTGCCCATTGCTCCTGAGACGTTTATTAACTTCTACAGGTACCTATTTAAAACTTGTCTCCCACTATAAATTATTTCTTTTTAATATAGCAGCAGTCCCCCTCATATGGAATTAATCTGACAAGGGGAATAGCTTCTAAACCTCCCATGAAGCAATTAGCCTGGAAGGGTCAGGTGCATTTATAGGACAAACGTAACCGAGTATGGTCATTTGTGGGCATTCAAGAAATCCTGCATCTTAACATCGACCATCCCAGCACCTCTCCTTTTTACTCCATCTGAGATACACGTAGATTGTTGCCTGGTGTAGATTCTCTAGATATATGAGTGGGTGGCCATCTATGCATGGCACATGTAGTCAACCCCTCCAGGACTGTAATCAACTTCATTGGTTTATTTGCCTAAATCCTTCTGGTTATCTGATACATTGCTGCTAATAAGAGATGTGAATGCAGTATGCTCAAAAGTGTAATTGCAGTATAGCTGCACTGCAATACATTATTTTCCTCCTTTCAATTTAAAGACTGAAAAGGCAGCTATAATGTGCCTGTGGCTGCCTTACCCTGTAACAAATATGACAACAATATTCTCAAGCTCTATTCAAATGGGTGTTGTGATAGACAGCTGTCTGTAGGAAAACTTCCTTTCTGTGCTGCTTTTCACACAAAGCCATAATGCAGTGTTTGGTTAGTGCACAAATTGTAGAAATCATAACAGGAAAAGACATTAAAAAACAAACATAAAAAGAAAATAAACACCCATAACAAAGAGAAGCGCTATTGAAATAAAGGGAATGGAGCCCTTCCCTCTCCTCTTTTATATAATATTCCTGGTAGAAGTTAATTTTTGTTTGAAGAAGTGGCAGGTAAGGATGTGTTATGGAAATTAGATGTAAATTTAAGCAATTCTCCGAGAAGAATAGGAAAGACAGGCATTGAGGAGACATCACTCAATGAAATGGAAGCAAGCGTGCTGCTGGTTGTACCCTGTGCTCATGCTGAAGCAACCTTACTGCTTGGGCACACCCTAGGTCAAGAAATAAGCCTGGAGCTGAATCGGGTTTGTGTCATTTCCCTCGGGCAGCCTGAGTTAATTTTATCACTTGGAACATCTCCTGAATGGCTACACCTATTGCAGCCCCTAGTTGATCTTTGTGTCTGACTGATCCGCAGGTTAGGGGAGGGGATTTTGCCAGATTCCGGTTGTTGTCGACACCCCTGCAACAGCACAAGACTAAGATCAAAATAAAAATGCTGGTTTTATGATGGCAGGGTTGGATTTTTTTTTTAATTTTTTCCCCTAAATAAAGCAGTCTGTGCAAACTAAAGGAATCTACAGTAGCTGACCTACTTGAACGAGATTGACAGTAACCCACAGCTGGAAAACCTCTGCATCAGTATAAGTTAACCTAATTCCAGAATGAAAGCAAAAGAGGTTGCCTGTGCTAGTCTCATTTATTTCCTACATCTTAGATTTATTTTATTTTTGTCTTTTAAGTCTTGCGTGGTTGGATGGAATTTCCCTGATTTCCAGCTGTTAGCCTGGAGGTCTTTTCTAAGCAGTGCTGACCTGGCAGCTTTTATGAGATCTGTGTTAATTTGGGACACATAATGAATTGTTCGTTTAAAAAACCAACCAACCAACATCCACCACAAAAAAAACCCCAAAACCAAACCAAAAAAACCCCACAAAAGAATAAAAAAAACAAACAACAGAAACAACAACAACAAAAACCCACAAAAAAACCAAACTAAAAACAACAAACAAAAAATAGTGAAAAAACCAAACTGAGTTCAACCTGACTCTTTAATTCTCAGGAGATCCCATAGAACATCCAGAAACTGATGATGCCATTAATGAAGTTCCAGCAATCTTCAAGCATTTGTCATGTATTTTACATATTAGAAAGATAACTGATTCCTTTCCGCTGCAGCAAACTTTAAAGACTTCCTCCTGCGAGGTTGGCCTTGGTGGCTGCCAACTATCAGATAAATCAATAAATCAGATAAATCCTGACTTTACAGGACTCTCTGGGTGTGATTCTTTCTGCACCTTGCTCACCATTTTTAGATGTTTGACTTGGAAACAAGCAAAACTGTGAACGAGCTCTTTTCCAGACTAATACATTCATAGGTGGTTTCTTTTTGAGACAAATGAAGGTTCTAAGGACTATACCTATTAAACAACTTGATCATTCTGCTCATCCCCCGTGTCTCAGGAGTAGCTGTATTGATTTATTGCTCTCTTAAGGTCGTTCATGGTAGTCTGTTAGAGGCAACCCTGTCCAGGCAGTTCATGCACTGCACTGTCACAGAGATCACATTCCTTTGTTTGTCTTCTGTCATTATGCTTGAAAATTTCTTTTAATGTTGTGGTTTCCAAAGGTATAGTTACTTAGTTAAGATAACATCAAAGGGAAAAGATCTACTGTCCTAGGAGGACCTGGCTCTTTGAATTTAAACACAGTATGCATGCAGTTCTGTGAAGGATTTTTCCTATTTCAAGAATGTATAGAATCGTACTTAATATAAAATGTGACAATCATGCCTAGTGTAGAGCCGCAGAATTAATTTAAAATCAGTTCTTTTCACCTTGGATACATGCCCAGCTGAACTAGTGAGGGACGTGGGCAAAATCCATATTTAGACTATTCATTAAGCATGACTTTTTCAGCAGATGTTGAAAGGTACAAGCAGCTCCTGAAGCTCCCTCATTTTGTTCACCCCCAAACAGCTCATATGTGAGAACTGAGCTGGTGTTTCTCATTAATCTGGTCAAATCCTGCCAAAATGCAGGTAGACCATGCAAAGGACCAAAATCCTTTACTGATGCAAGTGTTCCATGAGTTCTTGTCATTAACTGCAATTAAAATCTATCTGATGGTAACACCCAGGTCCCTGGGATTGGGCTGTATCAGCTGCTGTGCTAAAATATGCTCCTGAATTCCTGCCAGGCTCCATCCTCATCTGGCAATCAGCTCTCCATGGGTGGATTCCTGGTTTCACGTGGAGCCTTATTAAAATGGGCAAGAGTCTGAGCACGTGGGGTGTGGGCCAGCTGTCGTGGGGAGATCTGATCGTATATAAACTATTTTTTATAGATGTGTTATTTGCTCTTCTAAAAAATGACTGGGATTGTTCTGATATGACTGTAAACAAACTGGTTTGAATGACTCATGATTTTGTATTTCTTAGGTCAGGATCTTGCTATATGCTAAGAAGTTTATGATTCCTAAATTAAACTGAGAAAGAGCTAGGAGATGGCTTAGATCTGCTTTGTGTTCTACCTTGGTGGCTTCTCTGGGATGGGACATCTTACAACAACCTACCAGAAAAGAAAAAGGTTCTTAAAGTACCTCTAATATTTCAAAATTGTTCAACCTACGCTTCCCAATTTTCATTAGGTTTCTTTCGACTGGCCTTTTTCCCTTTCACACGTGGGTATCAGCTTTATTTCTCTGAAGTAAGTGAGACAGCAAGGTCCATAAGATGAGTGTGAGTCCTTGATCCCTGCAACAACTTTCAGGCTTATCTACCTTTGGTCTTTGTGAATGCTTTTCCTCATGTCAGTTGGAGCTCCTTGCGCATAGAGCTAAGTAAATCTTTGCTGAGCTATGTGAAATTAGTATTGAGACTGTGGTTTGTACTTGGTAGGCATATTTCTTGTTTCTGTTTTGCTTTTTCTCTTGTATTGCATCTCATGCTATGATTTTTTTTTGTGTTTGTCTCAACTTTCTCCAAGGCTGCTGCAGGTATCTCCTCTTCTGCCCTTCCCCTTATTTAACAACTTTGTTTTATTCACATGTAGCATCCCTCCTCCTTTATCTGTCACTTCTTTTCTTCTCCTTAATTATTTAACCATTTTTATTCTTTTTCTTCTGTAATAGTTCTACTGTTGAGGATAAATATCAGGGACTGCAGACGCATAAAGAGTGAGATCTGTTAAATATCAACATAAGATACGGTTTAATTTGTATCTACTGGATGTTTGCCGAACTGTTGTTCTAATAACCTTGTCTATTAGAACAAATCCCATCTCTTATCCAAATCTCTTTTCCAAATCTCATCTCAGAGTTTTTGCAGGAAGTCACAATGATGAGTCAACTGAAAACCACTTGTTGGGTGGGAGAAGGAAAGGCCTTATAAAAGCCAACAAGTGATGTTGTAACACAAACTTTACAGTCTGTCGTAAGAATCATAGAATGGTAGGGGTTGGAAGGGACCTCTAGAGATCAACTAGTCCAATCCCCCTGCCAGAGCAGGATCACCTAGGACAGGCCACCCAGGAACGCATTCAGATGGGTTTCGAAAGTCTCCAGAGAAGAAGACAGAAAAAGATAAGAGCAAGCCTAAGTTTTGAAAATACTAACCAAATGGTTAGTTTTGATAACACCACTTAAAAATGGAATGAGATTCTCTTAAAGGAAGAAATAAAAGGAATATTGTCATTAAAGTGTAGGTCCAGCACACATATAAACACCATTTGTATCTAAATTACTGTTCTATGTGTTTTGTTCTTTTCCCTTCAACAGCCTCATAAAAGCTTCTTCTAAAAATAAAATGATGCTAATTTGATAGGAGGTGACTAAATGTTTTAAGTGAAACAATTTAACATAATGAATTTTAGAAACAAAGCCAAAAAAATCCTGGAAAGTGAATTAGGTTTGTAATCATTTAATAAAATGGGAATTGAATGTTGCTTTCTGTTCCTCACTGACATCTTCTGAAAATTGAAATCAGTTTTACACAAAGTTCCTGTTTTGTGCTTTTCCTTTGTTTTAAAGTGTAGGGTAAGATACCAGTTAATTAGAAGTTGCTATTGGCAAGAATGCTGCAGCATTTCCATGCCTTTTGGGGATCTTATTTTATATCACTTAAATCCTCAGACTGATTTAATAAAGTCATGTCCTCATCATAGAGTGGTTTGGATTGGAAGAGACCTTAAAGATCATCTAATTCCAACCCCCCTGCCATGGGCAGGGACACATCCCACTGGACCAGGTTGCTCAGAGCTCTGTCCAACCTGGGCTTGAACACATCCTGGGATGGGGCATCCACAGCTTCTCTGGGCAACCTGTGCCACTGTCTCACATTCTTCACGGTGAAGAAAGCCTTCCTTGCATCTAATCTAAAATGTATTTTATAGATATTCTTGTTCTTAAAGTATAATCACAGACTAATACAAAAACGAGCCACGGTTCCTACCAGCAAGAAGACTTCATCCATTTCCAGCTGTAACACCACTCACCTTGGAAAGTACTTTCTGACACCTGAAGTCCTGCATCCACGAACTGTTCGCAGGTACCACTAAAAAGTCCATAGGTGAGGCTCATGGTGGTGCTGGAGTTTGTGCTAGCAAAGCGAACCTCGCTACTCATCCAGTGCTGGCTCGCCAGCACAACGCAAACCGTCACGAAAGAGCAAGCACAGGTCAGAAAAGCGGATGCAAACATGGTGGTTTTTCTTCGGGATGGCATTTTTCTCAGGCAGAGGGTTTTTTTTTTTTCCCCACTGCTTCAGGGTATTTTTTTCTCTTTCGCCCTGCTTAGCATGAGGTTGCTTCCTCCTCCTCACTATCTGGGATCTGCTCTCTGCGCTGCCAGAAAGCTACCCTGGTAAACTTTAAGCAAACAGCAGCGGTAATAAAAATGTAAAATAATTGAACTTTGGTCAGGAGGAAAAAGGTGTTGCCATAGCTACAAGAAAACCAGCCTGGCAAAGGCCGGGAGGAACCATCAGCAGATGATTTACGATTGCCTTGTCAAACTGTAGCTGTTCGGATCCCGGCTCTGGAGACACCTTCTAGAGCCTTAGTGCTTTCGGAGGGATTTTTTTTTGCCCTCTTGACAAAATTTTCTGGCCCGTTCTTGCTTTTTCTCATGGAAGGTTGATAACCTGCCTGGAAAGGATTTTTGCGAAATCTGTGTCTAATCTGTATCTAATGCATTATGGTAAAGAGGAATAAAATGTTCCTTCCCTGTTCAAATTCTCAGCTTAACAGCCACCCAACTGCCTCTTTTGAGACCTCTTTTAAATTCTTTATGCTCTTTGTGAAAACACTGGGTTGGTCTATCTTCTGTCTGCTGTTCTAACTACTATCAATAGATTATTTCCTAAGGAAGAGGTATAATTCTTAATTAAATTCCATGTATTTTCATGCAATAACCCCTTCTCTTTTTTTTTTTTTTTTACCTTTTTTTTTTTTTGATGTGAAGGAAACAAATCTCTTAAATAGGAATTAATTTCAATGAAGTAGTGGATACATAAAGGGAGCAATACACAAGAAAAATCTCTTCTAGGACTATAAAGCAAGAGAATATATTCTTTTATTCTCTCCAAATTGACCTAAATAAAGACAAAAGACAGTAACAACATGATATTAAGCAGAACGTACTTTTTTAATAAGAACGCTGAAGCCAGATTTATAGAATGAGAGGTAAACGAGGCACCAGGGTGTCTCTCCTATTTGTGTGAAATCTGAAATGTAAATTAATAATCTGTTGTCAGGATAAAGTACAAGAGATCCCATTAGCTTTTATTTCTGTTAATTATACTGCCATTATGCCATGTTATATTTTTTGTAATTAACCTTTTGAAAGCAGTCTCTTTTAACAGTGCTGCTAAAGAAACCTGGTAAACTATCTTCCTGCCTCTTGACTGGTTTGTACTGTAAGGATGTTGGGAGACTGAAGTTTTATGAACTTAAAATGGCAAAGAATTCCCTGGGAGGAGGAAATACCTGTTCTGTCCTGCATTGTTGTTATACTGTAATTCTTCTAGAGTTCTGATTTCTTGATTCTAAACTTCAAAGCAGTAATCACATTTAAAAATCAATGTCTTTTATTTATGATTTTTTTTTTAATATATATGGTGTGGTCTTGTGGTTTGGTTTGTTTTTTGTTGATTTTGTGTGTGTTTGGGGTTTTTTTTCTTGTTGTTTTTTTGTTTGTTTGGGGTTTTTTTGTGGGTTTTTTTTCAGATTATAGTGGAATTTAATGATGCTTTTGATGTCACGGCCTTGAAGAATTTATATATTTCATCCATAAATAAGTAGCTTAACATATATAGCATAGCAGAAATCAGTCAGTGTATGATGTAAGCACAGAAGAGCAAAGGGAAGCTTTCTGGCTCTTCTGTGGAGATAAGGAAAGAGAGACCTGCCTCCCATTTTCTGTCCAGTACATCAGTTAAACTTTAACCACAGCACTATGGGTAAGCTTTGTCAGACTGAGCCACCTCTACAGGTTTATTAATCCAATAGTTCTATCCCTCGGTTAGTTGCATACAAAGAGCATAGTCCAAGTATTTATAGTCCAGGAGTATTTTTTTAATAAGCTGAGGTACAAATGTGCCCACCTGCCCTCAGCCCTGTGCCATCAGCTGTGCTGCTTGTCCCCTGTGAAATACCTTTAAAACTGTCTAGAGTAAGGGATTGATATTTGTCTTGGTAGTAAGTTTGAGTGAATAAATTTTCACCTGCTGCTCAGCAGTCCTCCTTTGGCAGACGTGAGAGAATCAAACTGATGCAAACCGTGCACCCACACCTTTAAAAATGCTAAATAACAGAGACTAAGAGCTGCAGTTGAGAGCCTGTAGTGCCTCTTGAAGCCTTCGTATTCAATTCCATTTAGCTGACGGTGACTCAGCTCAGATGTTTATGGCTCAAATCGTTGGAAGTCTCCTGCAGCCAGGGGAATTGCTCTGTAAATGAGACCGTAATTTGCCTTTTTTTCTTCCCTGCCACCTCGAAGTTAATCTGTTCTCCGCCAATGGTGCGACTCCTCGTGTCGCCTTTTCCTCACCGCTACCTGAAAAAGCATCGTCTAAATCATGATGGAAATTGTAGTTTGATGCGACACACCTCATCACTTGAGAGAAAAGGGAACGGTTTCCTCTGACTCGGAGAAAATATTTCCTGATCAGCGTCTTACCAACTCTGCCCCCGCTAATACACACTCAGCCCTGCACAACAGGCAAGAAGAAAAACTGGAGTAATTCATTATGAATCAGACAGCAGAGAGATTTGGAATCCTTTGTTATATGGATGATATATATTTGGAGCCCTGTAC
Source organism: Todiramphus chloris collaris (assembly GCA_025345505.1). Lineage (NCBI taxonomy): Eukaryota > Metazoa > Chordata > Aves > Coraciiformes > Alcedinidae > Todiramphus > Todiramphus chloris. The sequence goes on from JANVCC010000077.1 coordinate 13,505,884, forward strand.
TTTTAAAGGTAGAATATGTGAGCGTTTCTCTTCCGTTTGCGTACAAGTCAGTTTGCTTTAAGCAGCTAGATACCTAAAATTACAAAATGAAAGCTTTTAATTACAAACATTTCACATGCATTTAATTTTCTGTGTTACAAACACAATCTTGCATCTGCTTTTTCCTTGGATGCCACTTTTGTCGTACACCTTTGTATACCACACACACCTTTCACTTCCTTTTTATTTTCCATTTTCCATGTCTAATTGCAGGGGAGCTCAGCATCTCAGACCATAGAATTGTTATGGTTGGAAGAGACCTTTAAGTTCATCAAGTCCAACTGTTAACCCAGCACTGCCAGGGCACCACTAACCCATGTCCCTCAGCACCACAGCTTGGAAACCCCCTCCAGGGATCAGGGAGACTCCACCACTGCCCTGGGCAGTCTCGAGGAATAACTCCTTCCCCAGAAGTCCTGTCATGTCCAACCTAAACCTCCCTTGGTGCAACCTGAGGCCGTTTCCTCTTGTCCTGTTGTTTCTTCTTTGGGAAAACAGATGGCAAGATCCTCGAGCTGTGCTTGGGCCTCACAAGGAGCTGAGAAAGCTCCACACAGCATTGCAGGATCAGGCCCTGCATTACCCATGCCGCCTCCACCTCTTCTAGGATGGATATGTTATAATTGAAACAAATTTTTATAGATGGTGCTGTAGAATAGTAAGAATGAAGTTGATTTTTAAATTTAATTTTTTTTTCTTGGTTACTTTGCAGCCAGCATTCTGAGAGGTGATGGAATTAGGGATTTCTATATGGCTTTTGGACTGGGTGAGGGAAAGCGGAAAAAGTCTCCTGAATTTTATTGTAGCTGGAGATGAAATATTCGAAGCTTAACTGAAGGGTAAGATTATAGCTACAACTGTTTGGGAAAGTGAGAGGGATGTGATCACAAGGATTTTAGTATCTCCATGCTTCATGTGCTAGATTCATACTACTCTATCTTTGGATTTAATTCTTCTCTTACTCTGACCTTTTTTACAGTGCTATTGAATAAAAACCCAAACATATTTTAAATATTGTTTGGATTTCTTCCCAGAAAGTGACTAAATCTTCTCAGCTGAGAACTTCATCGCTAGTTATTAATCTCTAAGCTCTGGCATTGGTATTGGAGTGACAGCAGGAATATTGCGCTGTCACCAGCTCCTCCGGAGCAGCATCCCTTCCTATGAGCAGTCAGCAGGAACAGTGACTGCTGGTTTCCACCTTGGAAGAGGAAAAGACAGAAGATCCCAAGGCCATCACACTGGTATCAACACAAACATGACAAGCAAAATCCTGGTTTAAAACAATAGCCTGCTGCAAAAGTGTTCTTCAGTCCTACTAGGAAGGAAGGGTCCTCGGTTGCTTCTATGAGGACAGGATGAACGAATTGGGGTTCTTGAGGTTGGAGAAGGCTCCAGGGAGACCTTCTTGTGGCCTTTCAGTATTTAAAGGGGCCTATAAGAAAGATGGGGACAGACTTTTGAGCAGGGCCTGTTGGGACAGGACAAGGGGTGATGGTTTTAAATGAAAAGAGGGGAGATTTAGACTAGTCCTAAGATTAGAATAGATTTAGACTAGATCTTTCAGACTTCAAGAGTGAGGGGCGGGAGGGAAAAAGCCTTACGGGCATTCTGCCTTGTAAGAAGCAGAAAACATGGCTTATGCAATATTTTCAATTTAAGAAAATGTTGCTTTGAAGTTGCATCAAGGTTTTTAATATTTAGAAGAAACCCTGGAGGTGGAGGTGGAGAGAAGAGCTGGCAGGGCAGGCTTCCATTTATTGCAATTTCTGTATACAATTATACAGATCTGTCGTCTTGAATGCTTAAATATATTCCTAGATACTCACAATTTTAGATTCCGAGTGTAAAAACCTGAGACAAATGCCTCTTTGAAGTCAATAAATTAGCTACCACTAGGATGTAATATTTTCAGTGCTGTTGCCCAATTATCCGTCCTTTAAAGAGTTTTCCCTGTATTTCTTGGCTGAGGTCTATTTGCAGTGACAGAAATCACGTGTTTGTATCAGTGATTTGCTGTGCTGCTTCTGATTTTCTAAATTCTTCAACACATTTCTGATTTGTGTTCCAGAACACCAGTGAAGTGACAGACTTGCCATGCTCTCACCGAGGGTCTTGCGGCCATGGCTCAATAAACGTGGAATCCTGGTAAATATTTGGAGAGCTTCTGTCAAAGTGAAGGAAAGAGGTAGGATTAGATTAGATGTTAGGAAGAAGTTCTTTACTGCGAGGGTGGGCAGACACTGGAATGGGTTTCCCAGAGAAGTTGTGGACACCTTATCCCTGGAAGTGTTTAAGACCAGGCTCTGAGCAACCTGCTCTAGTGGGAGGTGTCCCTGCCCATGGCAGGGGGGTTGGAACTGAATGAGCTTTAAGGTCGCTTCCAACTCAAGCCATTCTATGATTATACTCAATACTGCACACTTCGATAAGACTACAGATGCTGCTCCTTGAAATCCTTCCTCTCATGGCTGCGACCACACATTATAGCTTTTTGGGTTTACGGGCATTGTGCAGAAAGCGGGAAATGTAATTTTACCTCGTTTGGTCCTGTTATCATGCTGGAATACTTGCAATAAATTGTTGGTGTTCAAATAGTGCTTATTTCCTATCATTTATTGCTTGAGATTGAAGCAGAGAAGATAGTTTTCGTAACAGCAAAGTGACTATAACTGCTGATGGGAAAGTTTCCACCACTTCTACCGGAATAATGTTACTTCTGTAGTGCAAAACAAGGGTTGAAGGTGCTGGGTCCTGCCAGAAGCTGTTGGAGGTCGTGTAGTTCCTCCAGCAAATTGGAACGAAGGCTGAAACGGTTGCCAAAGAGCTGACATTTCTGAGAATGTATTTGATTTGTGATGGAAAGCAAGGAAAAGACAGATGACCAGTGGACTGTGAGATAGACAAAGAAAAATCACTGTTGGAGCTCTATTGGGCTAAACACGTGGACATCTACCCATTATTATATTATTTTTGCTACAGCATTTCAGTCTTCCAACTTCTTAAATTTATTTTCTGATGAGGCATGTGAGCTCTGTCAGTGTAGCCAAACTGCTTCAAATCCCACAGCAGCTTCATTTGTCATCCTCTCCTTTGTTACCATCAGAAATCCCCTTCAGGCCTTGCCTGGCAAGTCCTGAAAACAGGTTTAAAGATGCTGCATTCTTCAGATCTCCAAGCTCCTAGATTTTGTGGAGTACAGAGGGATGTAACAGCCCTGCCGTGAGGAGAGGCTGAGACAGCTGGGGTTGTTCAGCCTGGAGAAGGCTCCAGGGAGACCTTACTGTGGACTTTCAATACTTACAGGGAGCCCATAAGAAAGATGGGGACAGACTTTTGAGCAGGGCCTGTTGGGACAGGACAAGGAGTGGTGGGTTTAAACTAAAAGAAGGAGATTTTAACTGGGGGGAAGGAAGATGTTTCTTACACTGAGGGTGGTGAGAGCCTGGCCTGGGTTGCCTAGAGAGGTGGTGGCTGCCCCATCCCTGGCACCATTGCAGGGGAGGTTGGCCAGGGCTCTGAGCAACCTTCTCTAGTTGCAGATGGCCCTGCTCCCTGCAGCACAGTTGGACTAGATGAGCTTTCAGGGTCCCTTCCAACAAAAACCATTCCACGATCCTATAATCTATTTTTGGGCTAAAGCACTATATCAAAGAGCATCATCCTATGTTGTTTTTCTCTAACCAACTACTAGAGACAAAATCAGCCTTGTGCTTAGTCACTCCTGTTGGCTCCAGCTCACGAGTGTCTCCTGAAACTCATTAGTGGCATAAACCCAGGTTTAGAATTAACTTGGACGTGACTGCAAGAAAGCAGAGGTAGGAACACTGATGTGGACAAGCGAGGCTACATTTCTATCACGTGGCATCAACAGGTATATTTAGGGCTTGAGTATGGGATGCCAGAGCAAGAAAGGTTGGATGAAGTTTCTTTTATGACTGTGTGAAATTGTACAATCTATTTAGATACTCCCCTTATTTACAGAAAATCTCTTTCCTGCAAATAATGTATTCATAATTAGAACACGCGTTTTCTTTGGTGCTTTAATGTAGAACTTGCCATCACATTTCTTTCTCATGACTGATTAATTTTGGAAGCGCGGTATAATAGTACTTTTAATTTCTGCGCTAATAGAAAATGTGGTAATTTTATCCATCATGTATAATAATTCCATTTATTTTATTGCTTGGATAGAAGCAGTCATTGAAATTAATATACAATTTCTTGCAAATGGTCGCTAGCGAGAGAATTGCTGACTTGCAGTCATTTGATCTACAAACATGTTCATTAAAATCAAATGCCTTCCTGGTGCCGTGCCCGTTTGCACTGCCATGGCTGCTGAAAAATTTGAGCCTTCGACTAAATTGCTGTTTCCCAGTCAACACGATGCCAAAGGGACGTAATTAGGCTCTGATTAAGTTTTCCGCAGAAGACACAAATATTCACAGATGTTCTAATATTTTGTTGCGATGGTCTTTTCATACGAGCCCTAATTGTCTGTCAGCCTTTAGTACGCCTAAAATAAAGACGGTGGGCACGGATACGGAGTTTTGATAGTAGCGTGTCCTCGAATCCCTCCTGAAGGAGAGATTTCTTCTGCAGGGAGACTTCCCTTGTTCTGTGAGAAGTGGTATCCTAGGGACTGGAGACAAAAGAAAGTGAGATGTATCTTCAGACTCCCTGATTCTCGCCTTTCCCTCAGTAATCCCCTCCTCCCTGCCCTACTTTTCAGCCTGATGTTTCTATTCTGGGTTTCACCGTCCTGATTCACTGGCCCTGTGCAGCCCAAGCTGCTTCCGAGGTTACTTGGAGAGGGAGGTGGGTGCAAAAGGGTGTTGGACTTATCCCTTCCACCCCAGTTCAACCAGCAGGTCGGTGGTTGGGCTGAGTAGGAAGGGGAAGGATCCTGGGTGGCTGTCAGAAGGATCCTGAGAGGTTGGCCAATCCTGACAGAAGACTCTAAGATTCCTCCAAGCTACATCACGCTGCTGATCTTGGTGAAATGAGGACGCACAACCTCACGTTTGTGCAACGCTGTGAAACACCTGGCCCTTGTGCTCTGGTGCATCCTCAGCCTTGAACCATCATTAGTGCCTCTGTGAAGCGCGGGAAGAAACAAGTCGCTTTCAGCGTGCTGAGATAGTAGGTCTGACATCTTACATTTTGGCTGGTGTGGAAGTTGTGACGGGTTCAGGCAGTGGAGCCAAAGCCCCGTTTGAAACTTTGGTGTTCACTTGTCATCTCAACACCTAGCAGGTTGGAGCTGAGGAACAACCTCTTCCCCTTGAGGGTTGTCCAGAGCTGTCCCAGGCTGCCCAGGGCAGTGATGGAGTCCCCGTGATCCCTGGAGGGGTTTCCAAGCCGTGGAGCTGTGGTGCTGAGGGACAGGGGTCAGTGATGCCCTTGGCAGTGCTGCGTTACCGACTGGTACTCGATGATCCGAAAGGGCTCTCTTCCAGCCAAAGCCACTCCACGATTCTACACCGCAGCAGGAGGAGGGAACCCGGCCCGTGAGCGCGGGGGTCCCCCCGCCGCTGCCCGCTGCCCGCTGCCGCTGCCGCCGATGCGGGCGGTGTCCACCAGGCGGCTCCGCGCCCGCCGCCGCGGCGCCGGGGGGGGGAGGAGGAGGAGGAGGGAGGAGGAGGCGGAGGCGAAGGGAAATTTCCTGCCTGTCTGCCGCCGCCTCTCCCCGCCGCCTCGGGCCGGAGACCGCCTGGGCGTCCCGCGGCCGGCCGCGCCCGCCGCCGCTGTGCGGGGGCGCCGAGGGGCCCGCGGAGCCGCCGCCGCTGGAGCTGCCGGAGCCGGTGAGGTGAGCGGAGCGGAGCCGAGCCGGCTGCCCGGCGCGGTGGAGGGAGAGAGGGACGGAGGGACCCGCCCGGCTGCGGGGCAGCGGGCTGGGGGTGCGGGGGATGCTGCGGAGCCGGCGCCGCCGCTTTCCTCGGCAGGTGCTGCCGGCGGGGGCCGGAGCGGATCGGGGCCGGAGCGGGGCAGCCTCGCCGCCGTTCCCGCCGGGTGCGGAGGGGCGGGCGGGCGGGTGGGTGATGCCCTCCGCCCCCCCCGGCGGGAGGAGGCCGGGCCGCCCCGGGCGGGAAGCGAGCGGGGTTTTCGCGGTCCCGCAGCCGGGTCTGGCCGCGCTGCCCCTCCGAGGGCGTCCCCGAGGCCGGGACACACGCACAGACGCGTGTGCCTTTCTCCGTGGGATGCCCCATCCTCGGGAATTCCTGGCCGGGCTGGAGAGTTGTGCACGTTCCTGGGGTAGCCTGGTGTAGAGGCTAGGTTTGCTGGACGCCTCTTTGCTGGAGAGGGATGGATTTTTTGGGATGATGCATCGGGGTGGCGGGAATGGCTAAGCATTGCCTGCTCCATCCCTGTTAGCTCGCCTCCGCGCCACCCAACTGGGATGCACTGGTGGCTGGGATGTTGTCGGGCTCTTCCCTGGCCCCCAGGATGGGACTCGAGTGTGAGGTTCGGCTCTGGGAAGCCGTTTATCTCCTGTCAGGGCATCCACGCAGCAGTCACCCTGCTCTTCCTGAGGTGAGCGGGGCTGTGGGTCGGTACCACAACCAGGACCGGTGGCTGAGAGGGTGATGCGGGCACATACGAACCCGAATCTTGCCCACGAGAGAGTAAAAGAGTTGATGAAAATCCGTGCGTTGCCTTTTATCGGTTTGCGTTTGACGCTGGCTGGCCCGTTGATGCTGCCGCCAGTGCGGGGATTCGGTACCAGGTGGTGCCCCGAGGATGGGGGTGACTGGAGGAACTGGTATCGGTGGTGCTGCTTCTGTGCTGGCCGGTGGCCTCGTCCCTGGGGCAGAGCTGTTGGGTGCTGACAGGGGAAGCGCAGGGTTGTATAGAGGTAGGTGTAAATCCTGCAGCTGGTGGAAAACTTCCTATTTTTCTCATACAGACTGGGAGGGAGAAATCAAATGAGGCTTTTTTTTGGGGAGTGAAAAAAAAACCCCAGACTTATTCCTTCCAAAACTAAAGGTATTGCGTTTTCTCCACACCTTGCTGATTGTTTTGTTCAGAATGCTGGGGAAAATAGTGGTCAGCATAACAAAGATCATACAAAGACAGCTTTAAACTGTCTCCCATTAGTGGATTTTTGGGATTTTTTTTTTTTTTTGGCTTTAATCAGGGCTGTTAGAAAGGGTTAATGGATACCTGCTGTGAGACTGAACAGCGCTTTTGAATTGGGAAAGGGTGTCTCTTGATCAGCTTTTAATTTTTCGGTGAGAGATTTGTGTGGGGTAGAGCCTGCCGAGGTTAAAGAAATGCCATTGCTTAGCAAGCTCTTTTTTTCTGCCTCTTGTGAGGTGTTATAAGCTCTGTGAGGAAACTTGGAAAGTAGAAATAAAGAGGCTGAGAACTGAAAAATACTCCCCGTGTGCGTGGCAATCGTAGCTTCTGTGCAGGTTGTGCCTCAAACCAGAAGGAAAATAAAGATAACTTTTGATTAAAAATGACACTTGTCTGGAAACTTGATGTATTTTAAAAGAGGTTTTTCTGTGGATATAATTTCTGTGGATATAATGTATTCTTCTTATGCAGGAAGCCCCTTAAATTCCCCATTGGATTTCCTGGGTAACAAATGAAACCATTTAAGTCCATTAACCATTTAAGAATTTCTTCCCCATGAGGGTGGTGAGACCCTGGACCAGGCTGCCCAGAGAGGTGGTGGAAGCCCCATCCTTGGAAGTGTTTCAGCCCAGGCTGGATAGGGCTGTGAGCACCCTGCTCTAGTGGGAGGGGTCCCTGCCCATGGCAGGGGGGTTGGAACTGGGGGAGCTTTCAGGTCCCTTCCAACCCTGACCATTCTATGATTCTAAGTCTTGATGTGGGAAGATGCAGGTGGTTTGGTGGCACCAGCCCCATCTTGTTCTTGCTGGAGGTGGAAGCTGAGCCTAGAGGAGCCCTTCATGGGGTAACAATCTTTAATTACTGTCGATGGGGTGTGTGTGTGGGGGGAGTTGTGGGGCAGCCTGCCTCTGCTTTGTGCAGGGAGTGGTGGCACTGGTGTCCTGAGAGACGAAGGAGGTCAGGATGAGGTGGGACAGGCAGAATCCATCTGGCTGAGGTCTGAGATGAGCGGGGCTGGTGTTGACACAAACCTCATACACAGGGGGAGCCAAGGGAGTTAACCTAAAAATGTTTCTTTTCCCAAGTGGTGACATCAGTTGTTTTGGGAATGTGAGAGAAGAAGGGAAAGAAAATAATGTGGGAAAGAAAACGCCGTGGGTGTAGTGTTTGATTCCTTTAATTTGCTCTGTCTTTGCTCACAAATGAAAGAATTATGTCAGAGCTGTGTTACACCAGCCATCCTTGCTTGCTTTGCTTGGACTAGCATATTCTGTATTCCTTAAATGCGTTAAATACATATTTTTTCAAGTAAAAGATAAAGAAATTCCTCATTCAAAAGCTTCCTGTGCCCCTGACACCTTTAATAAAACCAGATGTCTTTATATACCTCAGACTGGTATGATGATGCTTGTAATTTATCCCCAGCCTGCAAAGTGCAGGGGCAAAGCAGGTGATTTTAACACGCTTGGGTCCTAATTTGCTTTTCTATCTTGCTGTCCTCTTTCCCACTTCATATGTTTGTTTATCTGTTGTTTAGCTCAGGCGAGGCTTTTCATTTACGTGAGCTCAGAGCTGACCTCTACCAGAACTGCTGCATTGAATCCCTGTTTTTCTCAATAGTATTTTTCTTCCCCCACACTCCGTTGCATTCCCAGCTCCTGGATTATATGGGCTGGGCGATGGCAGAGATGCACCGTGTGGGACGAAGTTACGGGAAGCTGGAACAGGGTGGTTCAGGGACTGTGTGTAAGACCGTCCTCTTGCTCACGCGTTGTCCCGGTCCTTGCGTTGTCCGAAGTGAGCTTTTGGACATCCCTGACTGGAAGGTGACAGCGATGGCTCATGGGGACATTGAAATTTGGATTTTCTTGGTGCTTCTTCCTCGTGTGGTGATGTCTTGTGGCACGTGCTTCGTTATAGGCAAAGTTGCCCTCGTTGACACGTGCTTTTTGATTCTTCCGCGAGACACGCCGTGCCCTAAGTTGTTTTGGTTTGTTTCTGGACTTGCTGCCTGCAGTAGTTTCAGAGCATGTTGTAGGAGTACTTCCACCGGTGTAGTCGCTGACCTTTCTCTCTTCAATTTAAGAGAGTATATGAAGAAAAATGGGTGGACATGGGTTGACAAACTGTGAAGTGGGAAAGAGCTGTAGGAAGTCTGCGGGGCAGTGATGCCTCATCACAGATGCCCTTGGTGCTGTCTGAGAAGTCAGCCACGCACCTTATCAGTGAAGGGCTTTTATACTACTTCATGTTTGATGTTGTGTAAATTCCTTCACCCGGGATTTCAGAGCAGGGCAGTCGTACTGTAGTGAGGAGCTACAAAGAGCCGAGTGCTGAATGCTGCGTAGGATGAAAACCAGAAAGAGAAAAAGGAATAGTGAATGTTTGCCTTGCTGATGTGAGCACAGTCCACCCTGCTTGCTGAAGGAGTGGGAGGTTCTGCAGGAGAAATTGTTCTGCTCTCTAGAGAACCTGAGGATTATGTTGGCACCTCCTCGGAATGATACTGTCCTTTTGTAAATGCGATGTTGTATTTCAAGCTCCATTTCCAAAATACTCTTCAGCTTAGATTTATGACAGGGCTTAATGTCAGTGGAGATCCTGTGTCTGAAGGTTGTTATCAGAGTGCTTGAAGGCCACCAGTGATGAATGAAGATGCTTCAGGGGAAAAAGCCTTTCCTTGACATAGAAGCATTGAGTGTCTCTATCTGGAAGCACCCTGAAAATTTCTCAGCAAAAGCAGTTGGAAAAAAAAAAAGAGGATGTTTTTGCTATAGGATGCAATTAAGAGGATTAAATAAGATGCATTAAGAGGACACCAGCTGAGTGGTGGTGGCTGATCTCTTCATGGAGCAGAGGTGGGAGCAGGCAGGGGTCCCATTCCTGCCCAGAGAACGGAGAAAGTGGCAGTGACCTGTGCTCCGTGAGACAAACCCATGAGCCAAGGAGCCCGCAGACGAGCTCTTGTATTGGGAGGATGGTGCTGGTGTTGTAGCAACAGGGGGCAAGGTGAGAGACTGGTGGATGGGAAGCTCACCATGAGCCATCAGTTGCTCTTGCAGCCCAGAGGGCCAAGCGTATCCTGGGCTGCATCAAGAGAAGCATGGCCAGCAGATCAAGAGAGGGGATTCTCCCCCTCTACTCAGCTCTCATGAGACCTCCCCTGGAGCACTGTGTCCAGTTCTGGAGCCCCTGTCACAGGAAGGATATGGATGTGCTGGAACGTGTCCGGAGAAGGGCCACCAGGATGCTCAGAGGGCTGGAACACCTCTGCTATGGGGACAGACTGAGAGAGTTGGGGTTGTTCAGTCTGGAGCAGAGAAGGCTCCGGGGAGACCTTATTGTGGCCTTCCAACATCTGAAGGGGGCTACAAGAAATCTGGGGAGGGGCTTGTTAGGCTGTGGGGCAGAGCTAGGACTGGAGGGAATGGATTAAAACTAGAGAGAGGTCGGTTCAGGTTGGACAGTAGGAAGAATTTCTTCCCCATGAGGGTGGTGAGACCCTGGACCAGGCTGCCCAGAGAGGTGGTGGAAGCCCCATCCTTGGAAGTGTTTCAGCCCAGGCTGGCTGGGGCTGTGAGCAACCTGCTCTAGTGGGAGGTGTCCCTGCTCATGGCAGGGGGGCTGGAACTGGGTGAGCTTTCAGGTCCCTTCCAACCCTGACAATTCTATGATTCTGTGACTGCAGAGTGCAGAGTAGTAGCTTTGGGTTTACTGAAAGGGGCAAAGGGCTCTTTGGAGTTTTGGCAGGATTAGTAAGAGTGGTGCCTTCGGAATAGCTGGAGAGAAGCAGAAGGAATTGCTTTCTGTTTGAAATGGAAGATGTGCTACCATAATTGTCATAGAATCGTAGAATAGTTTGGCTTGGAAGGGACCTTTAAAAGTCCATCGGGTTTGAGTTTAGAGATTACCACCCAGTTTACACAATCCTGGAACCTCATCCGTACGCCACATTTCAAGGAAATACCATTGTAGGTTTGGTTTGATTTCTTTGTCCTCATACATAAATAGCGTAATAAACCCAGTGCGCTGCGGCGTTCCCAGGGAATATCGAGAGCAAACTGAAGCCTGGTTACTTGCTGCCCATCCCAGCACGCACTGGGATGCTGCAGGTTCCCAACGCCGCATCTTCGAGGCTGCCGTTGCGGTGCCCGCGGTGAGCAGGTCTTTGTGTTGTGATAGGCATTTCATTGTATTGATCTCTCGATGCAGTATTAACGAGAGCAGGATCCCTCTGTAGCCTACAAGAGAACTTGGCGCCCCGTAACCGACAGTATTTTGACCAGAAATTGAAGTTTGGAAAGGAAATTGCCTCGATACGTTATTAAAGAGTTCTGAATTAGGTGTTCTTTGTTGGGGCATCGTTCACAGGATCCCTGGATGCGCTGCTGGGTTTATGGGCTCGCGGATGGTTCAGGTGTTGCTTTAACTGGTTTGCGTTGTGATGCAGCAGAATTCAAGCTGAATGAAAAGTGGCTGTAGCCACCTGGCTGCTCTCTGCAGGCTTTCTGCGTCCTCTTTAACTGTAGTCTCATTATTTTATTTCATTATTTTATTTCATTATTTTATTTCATTATTTTATTTCATTATTTTATTTCATTATTTTATTTCATTATTTTATTTCATTACCTGTACCCTGAAACCTTCCACAAGGTTTCATCGTCTTTGTCCTGTCTGGTAGTCCTATGTATGCTATAAGCCCAAATGCTCTGAAGGTTATTATTTTTTTAAAGAAGTGCCTGTATTTATTCCAAACTTTTTTTTTTTGTCTGAAATATAGCTGTCTTTGAAATATATACGTACACCAGGCTGGAAAGCTTCTGCAAGCCAGAGCTGAAATGAGATACTGCTAAGACAGAGATTAGGAGAAGCTCAGCAGCAGTGATTTGTTGGAGTATTTGCAGGGGATTTATTTCTGAGTTATTCACAACATGGAATGTGTTTTTTTTTTTAAGGCAGGTGTACAGTGTTGCGCTTTTTAACGCGGTTGGCTTACAGCAGGTATAATAATTCCATCAATGATATCCTTTTGCCTGCCAGAAATCCTCTGTGTTGTCTGCCGAGGGTGCCTCCGGGAAATGGAAGAATAGATGGGAGATTTTCTCGCTGATGGGAGAGGGGGAAGCCGTTGGACTGTATTTTGATTGCAGCGTGCTCTGATTTTTCTTCCTCGCTAAGCCAGCCAGCTGATTATCTCCAGCGAAACAGCTTCCTGAACAAGGGGAGCATTAAAGGCTGCTGCTTTCTATCCTGGTCCTGGCGATGAGCGAGGGGAGAAGTGGCCTCACTGACACGTGGATGGGAGCCTTTGGTGGCTGTCGGGCACGGGGGGAGCTGCCTCCTCTCAGCCCTGTCTGCCGCTCGCCGAGCGCATCTCCTGTCAATCCACGGTGCCCTAAAAATGCCCTTTTTCCTCTGACTCCCGGGGAGTGACTCACTGTTGGAGCAGCAAAGTGAAAACGCTGGTCGGAGAGATCTAGCGCTCGCCCCCGCAAAAGGGATGTGAGCTCTCCAAGGAGTTTCCTGGCTGAGGGAAGAAAGAAAACGGTAAAGAAATTTGTCAGGGTGGTTTAGTGCTTGCAGTGGCAGCTGATTCATAGAATCCCAGACTGGTTTGGGTGGGAAGGGACCTTTCAAGGTCATCCAGTCCAACCCCCCTGCAGGGAGCAGGGCCATCTGCAGCTAGAGCAGGGTGCTCAGAGCCCCGGGCAACCTCCCCTGCAATGGTGCCAGCGATGGGGCAGCCACCACCTCTCCGGGCAGCCTGGGACAGGGGCTCACCAGCCTCAGTGTAAAAAATGTCTTCCTTCCAGTCTAAATTTCCTTCTTTAATTTCAAACCACCACCCCTTGTCCTGTCCCAACAGGCCCTGCTCCGAAGTCTGTCCCCATCTTTCTGACAGGCCCCTTGAAGCACTGAAAGATCACCAGAAGGTCTCCCCGGAGCCTTCTATTCTCCAGGCTGAGCAACCCCAACTCTCCCAGCTTTTCTTCTTAAGAGAAGTGGTCCATTGTCACTGGAAAATGTAGCACAACTCATCTGTGTGCTTTTTTATTTCTTTTATCCCTGCTGTAAAAAGGCAAAAGTGATGAACGTTGAAAACTTGGGTTATCAGAGGTTTTCTTTTTTTTTTTTTCTTTTAAGGTAAAGTAATAATTTTTGGTAAGAATGAGAGGTCTGAGCAGGTCAAACCAAAACACAGAACTGTAAATCAGGTAGAGGTGAGATGAGATACAAACTGCAAAATAAACCACGAGTGATGGAAGTGAGAGGTTTTGGCTTATTGCTGTTGAGGAGAGGCAGCTGTTCCATGCAGCAGAGCCAGGAGCCAGGATGCCCCAGCAGCTGGTTGAAGCTGTGCTGGTGGCACTGCTGTTCCCTGGAGATAAGACACACAAACAAGGATGCAGCAACGTCACCGGGGAGAATGCAGAAAAGGCTTGAGGTCAACAGTACTATGAATTGCTAATTAAAAGCAAATAGCGGATTTACAAGAGAAGCAAGGGTCTTACTTGTGTCACTTAAAAGATCAGGGCAAAATGATTCAGTAAGCTGGAGGATAAACTTTTCTACCACAGCAAGGGAGTTAGAGGAGCTACGAGGTCTCCTCCTAGTTTTAGTTGCTCTGGAGGATAATTCAGACTGAAGTGCGCAACACCGTACTCACGACAAGATCTTGCTCTTTCGAGACCAGCTAGTTTCAGGTTTCCTGGTGGTTGGGTGTGTTTTTAATTAACGTGGCTCTTGAATTTTCTTCCTCTTCAGTAAAATCAATATCGCTTTCATCTCAAGTAACATTTGAAGAAGACATAGCTAAAATGGAGTGCTGCTCTGGTTCATCACTGTGACCCTTAAAAGGAAGGACTGAAGACTAGCAGACTGATTTTGATAAATCATTTTGAGTCTCTGTCCCGGGAGGGATTTAGAAGTTGTGGAGATGTGGTGCTGAGGGACATGGTTTAGTGGTGCCCTGGCAGTGCCCGGGGAACAATTGGACTTGATGAAGCTAAAGATCTTTTACAACCTAAACAATTCTGTGATGATCAGCCAGCATACTAGACCGAGATCAATCACGGGAGCATAAAATCATAGAATGGTTTGGGTTGGAAGGGACCTTAAGGATCATCCAGTTCCAACCCCCCTGCTGTGGGCAGGGACACTTCCCACTAGAGCAGGTTGCTCAGAGCTCTGTCCAGCCTGGTCTTGAACACTTCCAGGGATGGGACATCCACAACTTCTCTGGGCAACCCATGCCAGTGTCTCACCACCCTCACAGCGAAGAATGTGTGATGCTTTTAGACCACATCTAACAGGGAAGTGATGTTTAATGAGGCTTATAAGGAGGATGAAATCGTTTAGTGGTTTGTATAAAGCAAGTACTACCCTGGCTCATAGCCTTGCAACCAAAAGGTCCTGGTGCCCCATGGTCCTGGTGTCCTGTCCGTGTACTCTCGGGGGTGGGACCACGTTCCACAAGGTTCATGCTGTGTCATCTTTTCTCTTGGCATTTGCTCCCATCATTTATCTCCCTTGTTTCTTTTTTAAATGAAAATATTTTTATCAGAAATGTGACTTAAAGCCAACATTGGGAATTTGTGGCTAAAGACTCTTGTTCTCCATGCACTTGATAAAATACCTGTAAGTATTTCCTTACCAAGAGCTGTAATTTTTTGACTGCAGAGCAGTTTCCACTACTGTATGGGATGCATTTTAATTTGTTTCTTAGAGTGGCAATTGACTTTTCAACCAACCTTTCTGTCTTTTAATTTAGTTTTGGTATAATGTGGTGATTTGTCAGTGTATCTGCGTGTAAAATCTGCAGAGACTTTCCAGCAGCTTCTTGGGATGCTGTCTCATCTCACTTGCCTGACTAGTGCTAGGTCTGTGTTAGCTCCTGGGGTGCTTCACTTGCAATTTTTAGACTTCTGATGCTCTAAGTCTCTGGTTAGAAGAGTGTGAACCTTTCAATTTATTTTTTCCCTAGCAGACTTTTTTTTGCTGAACGTGCTGATTTCTTTACCTGCAGCCGTTTCTCAACTGAATTCCAAACTAACAGTGCAACTTCAAAAACAAACAAGCAAACGGGAATAACCTTGTTCGAGACAACTCTATCGATGGACCCTTCCTTCACCTTGCTTACTCTTTATTGTAGAAAGCTACGTTTTCTTGTGGTTTTGCCCTTCAGTCTTGTAATCTTTCCTGTTCATCCTTTGGTGATTATTTTTTGTCTTTGCATTTGTAGCCTTAGCCTCTGCTGTGATATGCTGCGTGTTGCGTGAGCTGCAGTGCCGTGCTCTTTCATGAGCAGCAGGCTAGTGATCTAAACAAGCAGTGATGAATCACAGAATCGTTTGGGTTGGAAGAGACCTTTCAGATCATTGAGTCCACCCGTTAACCCAGCACTGCCAGGGCACCACTGACCCCAGTCCCTCAGCACCACAGCTCCATGGCTTGGAAACCCCTCCAGGGATCACGGGGACTCCACCACTGCCCTGGGCAGCCTGGGACAACCCTGGACAACCCTCAAGGGGAAGAAATTGTTCCTCAGCTCCAACCTAAACCTCCCCTGGTGCAACCTGAGGCCGTTTCCTCTAATCCTGTTGTTTCTTCTTGGGAGCAGAGCCTGACCCCATCTGGCTCCAACCTCCTGTTAGGGAGCTGTTGAGAGCCAGGAGGTCTCCCCTCAGCCTCCTTCTCTCCAGGCTGAACAAGCCCAGGGCCCTCAGCCGCTCCTCAGCACCCTTGTGCTCCAGCCCCTTCCCCAGCTCCGTTGCCCTTCTCTGGCCACGCTCCAGCCCCTCACTGTCCTGCTGGGAGTGAGGGGCCCAGAACTGACCCCAGGATTGCAGTATAATGTTTGTATTCTGTGTTTAGATACAGATTTAGATATCTCAGGTACTTCCTGAGTGGTTTTTTTTTGTGTTTTTGTTTTTAATTTAGATTTACGTTTCATAAAGGTATTCAATCTTACTGCACAGTGTCACTTAAAACACTTAATTACTCCACAAGATTAATTTACCTGCTGCCCTGCTTTCAACTCGTCTGCTGCAATTGGGTAAAAGTTTGGAAATTGCTCCTGAGAGCAGCACGGGGGTGAAATAATTTCCCTATTGCAGGAAAGCCTTCGCCAGAACCGAGTTAAAATGATAGGTGCTTTTCCTGTTGAATGCAGGGTCGGTTTGAAACGGGTTCACACTCCGGTTTTGGTTGCAGTTGTCAAAAGCTCATTCATTTCCAGTCAAAACTCCCTGCCTTGCTGCTTCGGATTGCTTTTTAAAATGCACACGTGCTGGTCGGCCTCCAAGAGCCCAATTCCAAACCCAGCCCAGGGCACCTTTCAAGGCCACGGATCCAAGACTTAATCCTCATCTGACCTCCCACCTCCGGCACCTCTCTGCTTCCCGGCAGAGCTCGTGGGGGGAGAGAGGAAGTTTTGGTGACTTCAATATTTCTGGGAAGGCGGGGAGGAAAAGGTGGGAACAGGGTGACTGTGTTTAAATAGCAACCTATTTGCATTCCTCAGTTTAAGCGAACTTGGGAAGAGGTGTTGTAGAGATAATTGGTGCCGTGATAATGTGTGATGTTATTTATTTATTTATATATATTTTTATATATATATGTATATGTGGTTTTTTTCCCAAGGAGACTTGCTCTGATTTCACGCTAAGTCTCTGTTTCACCCGAGCGCAGTGTGGCTTGACCTGGATACAGTGATGTGCAGGGTTGCTCTTGCCAGTCAGATTCTTCACTTCTTCTTCTCTCTTGTTTTTCACTCCCCTTGACTAGCACCCTGCAGATGTTACTTAGAGGCTACCGTTGAGTTGCAATTTGTACTGGAAAAGCTCAAGAGTTGCTGTGCTGCATTAAAAGCCTTGAAATACTGCCTCGTTTACCAGGATCTTCTGAGGAAGCAGCTTGAATAATTTGCTTGGAAAAAAAAAAATCACTAGACTCTCAAAGCTCTCTCTGTAAACAGCGCTTTACATTTCTAAAGGCCCTTGGTTGGTAGTTTATCCTTTGAAAGGAGAGCTTAAAGAGATTACAGATTTTGCCTAGTGTAGCTCTGCGCCCAGTTAACATCTTTGTGCTGGCTTCTGCCAACCCTCTGCTGCCCCAGCAGTGGGTCCACATATTGCTTTTTTCCTCCAGTAATATTATATTTAAATATAATACCTTTTAGTTGGTTAATTGGGAGCTATATCTTTTAGATTTTTTTTTATTATTATTACTTCTTTTGATTTTTGGTCCTTCCTCATCTACCAGGCTCTTTCACATCAGTTTTAGCAGCTGTAACAGAGTTTCCTGATGTTGAATTTACTTTAAAACAAGATTCTGTGGTGACTGAGCCTCCGTGGTATCTTCTGTATCGTAGAAGGAGGGAAAAACAGCATGAAATCCAGCTCGCAAAGTTGGAATCAGCTCATGCCATGCAGTTCCTTGCTAATACACTGACTTCCTTGGGGCATTGTGGTTTCGAAGTGATTTTTGCCTGCAGCTGGCATTTTCATAGCTGTCTGCCTCTGTGGGAAGTGGAGGTACCTTCTGTTCCTCTCTGGGGATCGCATAAAAGAGAAATGAAACGCGGGGACTGGCAGAGGCAAGAGAGCACAGAGCCTGGGAACTGCTGCTGAGTGATCTCCAGCCTGGCCCTGCAGCCCGTACAGGGCTGATGGTGTTTTCAGGAATTAATACAATGCAGGCTGCTGAAGATGTTCTTGAAGGACAGTTTTTCCTCTGTCTACCTTTGTTGAAATTGGACTTAAAGGTGGCTGGTTATGAAACACAGATTATGTTAGAACGTGGCTTATAAGGATGCTGGAGACTCCCCTTTCACAAGGAGTCACATGGAAGAGATGCAGGGTGATGGGCACAAGCTCCTCCTGGAGAGATTCCAACTGCACACGAGGGGAATGTTTTCCACAAAGAGAATCATCAGCCATTGGAATAATCTCCTTGGGGAAGTGGTGGAGTCCCCAGCACTGGACACTGTTCAGATTCAGCTGGACAGGGTGCTGGGCCAGCTTGTCTAGACCGGGCTTTTGCCAGGAAAGGTTGGACCAGATGATCCCTGAGGTCCCTTCCAACCTGGCGGTTTAGAATTTTATGAAACATCCCCCTGGGAGAGGGCTGTGGTTTTTATTTTTTTAAAAGATAAATTATCCTGCTTGCAGAGGGAGATGAAAGGTGTTCCAGCAATAGATCAGTGAAAGAGAACTCTTGATTTTTTTTCAGACAGGGCATTTATTTACCATAGCCATTGTGACAAGGTGGGATTGAATGACTCCGTATCGTTGGCAACAAAGCTCATCTTGGACTTCTTGGAGGGTGGCTGAATAAGAACCCACTGCTCCCACCCAGCCTGGCTCTGCTCTGCCGAGATCCGTCACCTCCGGAGAGAAACCATCCAGCCCCTTAAAGACCACCCAGTGGGACTTGGGGACAGACCATCCCTGAGCTCTTCTCCCTGGGGCACTTCATTCCGCAAGCTGGGACGCTGCCATCGCTCGGAGCTGTAATGGGAACCAGCTCCGGAGCGTGGGAAAGGAAGGAACTATCCTGGGGACAGCTCTTTGCAGAAGTATGCCCAGCTGTCGAGGGGCTGGCTGGAGGAGGGGGGGAAACCATGGTTTGTCAGTTCTTCAGCTGGAAACGTGTTCAGAGCTGTCTGCTGCTTTTCAGGGGTGCATTTGTTTTGTTGGTTCTTCTGCCTTCGTACACAAATTGATATATTTTTTCCAAACTCAAATTTCAATGACTTCTACTGAAGATAGTCTTCAAAACCTTCAGGCTCTCCTGTCCTCTTACAGCTGCACGTGAAGCTGTTGTCCTGGGCTGTTGCAACAGCCCCCGTAGCTGTCCAACAGCATCTCGGGCAGCTCTTCACATCTGAAATGCTGATGTTGCTACGCAAAGACCCGTCCAAAGTTTGGTGGGTTTCTGCTTCTTCATTGAAGGCACTGCTCCAAGTGCAGCAACGGCTTTTCACTCTGTTGGTGGGAGGTTCTTCTGCAGGAGCTCTGCCTCTGCTCCATCCCGCTGCGCTCGATGCTGTTCAAGTAATTAATATCCTCATGGCTAATTGGATCCATCGGGCTTGGTTTTTGTTAAGCTGCTTGCAGAATAGGGTTCTGAAGCTGTCGGTGATTCGGAAGCGTGACAGTTCACTTGCTCAAAAGATGTGCTCTCTGCCTGGGTGTCAGTAGCTGCGTTCCCCTCATCTCTGGGCTGTCACCCCATAATAACCACCGCATGACTGCTAATAGAAACACTGGCTTTGTAGGAAACACTAAATAGGGTCCCGGTGTGGTTCAAGTGGCTTTCAAATTTCCGGTCTGTGTTACAGAAAATAGCATCTCCTCGTGTGCTGCTCTCTCTACATGTGGCTTCTTACGGCCAAGAAAGAGAGGTTCAAAGTCACTGTCACAGCAGACGGGTGGGACATGTTAACAGGTATCTGATAGTAACATTGATGGTAGGATCATGTTATCTGCCTGCACTCAAAGCATTTGATGCTGTCCCACGTGACATCCTTGTCTGTAAATTGGGGAGATGTGGATTTGAAGGATGGTCCATTGTGGGTGGATAAGGAATTGGCTGGATGGTTGCGCTCAAAGAGTTGCAGTCAATGGCTCCATGCCCAAGGGGATACCAGTGACCATTTCCAGATCATGTCCAGCTTTTCATCCACCAGTACTCCCATGTCCTTCTCCACCGGGCTGCTTTTAATCCCTTCATTCCTGAGCCTGTATTGATACCAGGGTTTGCCCTGACCTAGGTGCTGGGCCTTGCACTTGGCCTTGTTGAACTTCATGAGGTTTATGCAGGACTGCTTCTCAAGCTTGGCCAGGTCCTGCTGGATGGCATCCCAAGAGATGCCATATATAGAGATTGATATATAGAGAAAGAGGTTGAATCTTGCTGCTAAAAGAAACTTAACAAAGCCAACAGAACAAGACAAATAGAATAGAAATAACATATTAAATATTTTTATCTATGGATAACAGTGATCACCTGACAAAATATTGGCAGGCGAAGCTCATGGACAGTTTGAATGGGAATCAAACGAGGTGTCATTTTAAGATTTGAAGTGAAACTTCACCCTGTTGATGTTTAGTTTCCAGGGGTGGAGGTGGCTCGTGTCAGGAAATGGAGCTGTTTGGAGAAAGACAAGCTGAAGAGAACAGAGAACTGTGGGAGGGCTGTGGTGGTGCCTGGGTCGTGTGGCTGATGGGTGAGGTTCCAAAAACCTCACTGAAAGGGCAGGTTGGAAAGGTGGACGTGAGCCTGTGAGTTCCTGGCTCTGCTGGTCATCACCTCTCAGTATAACCAGGTACAGGGCAGAAGTTGCAGCTGCTGAGGGTTCTGGCCTTGCCCTTTTCTGCTTTGGGTAAGAAGAACCTGAATCCAAAGAGCACCTTGCAAATCTATCTTTACGCGTGTGAGAAGCTGTCATAAAAATTATTTTAAATAAATTATTTATAAAATTATTATTTTATAGCAAGGTCTTTTCTGTTTTTTTAGTGAACTGAGCCTGGCTGTGCTGTAGCTTTCACTTAGTTAAGCATCTTTGCTGATCACCTTTCGTTTCGAGATGCTTCGTGGCTTTGATGGTAGTTACCGAAAGCTGCTTCAAATTGCAAATGAAAAAGCTGATATTTTCAAGCAGACATTGTCTTTCCTTGGAGCATTTTTTCACCGGAGACGTTCCAAGCACATCTGTTGATGTCTAGGAGGCCGCTGCTTAACCCTGCCTTGAGGACCCACAATCGCCCACTGTGTTGGCCAACGCAACCGGCTCCGGAGCTCGCTCGTCACGCAGCCCCCAACACTGCAGCTATTCACAGCGACCGGTTCAAGGGGCTGACAGCAATCTTGAGCTCTGCACAGAAACCAGGATTGTCCTCGGGGATAGAAAACACAAAGCTCGAGGTGGGGGGGGGGGGGGTGTGTGGAAAAATGCTGGTCAGCACCGATTTGTTTCATCCGATCACCGGCAGGGTGGGAGCTTAGGGAAGTTGCCCATGCCCAAGGCTGGTGGTATCAATTCTTTAGTATCTAGGGCTTATGGTTGACTTTTAGATAGGTTCATTTTTCTCACAAATGAGTGTTTTGGGTTTTTTTTTATTATTTTTAAAGTCTCATTAGGTCAAAAGACCATAACACTTTTCTTAAAGATTCCTTGTAGCATCAATTTTTTTTTTACTTTTATTTTTAAATGATTATTTTATTTGAACCAAAATACCCCATTGATTATACACGTACTGATGAATTGCATCTCTGGAGTATAAATTCAGCTTCAAAATACTGCGATCTCGTGTAGAAAGAGCTGGTTTGGGTAGTTTCAGCATCTAAAACCCAGCAGTTAGGAATGATACGGCGTGCAAAGGTCGGAAGCTGCGCTGCGTTCGCTGGGGCGTCAGAATTTGTCGCGTTGGGGTTTGCAGCAGTCGAGTGTTTATTGTTCAAAAATAAAGTTGCCGAAGCGTTAAACACATTCTGTTAACTTTCAGGGCCAAAAGGAAACCCAGCTCAGAAACCACAGAGGCGTTGGTGTCGTTTTTGCCTCTCTTTTGAAGGACTCTCCTGGGAACCTCTTAAAAACCAACAGGTGCTTTCTGGCTTTTTAGGGCTGGGTTGTTTTTTTTGAGCTGGTTTAAGTCTCCTTGGAAACATCTAAACAATCACATCAGGTGCCTGCTCTTTGATCAGAGGCTTTAAATACCGGAACGCTTGTTTAATTGAAACACACGCTGTTTGGTAATGGGAATTTGTGAAATACAGGGTCCTTCAAATAGCTTCATACCCAGGTCAGGGTAAATAATCAAATTCCAGCCGTGCCAACTGATCAGTTTTGTAGTGAAATTGTTTTCAGGAATGTTGGGACAGCAACGTTGTGTTTCCTTGGTTTGGATTCTGATTTTATTTCCCCCACCCCCACCTCCAGTTTATTTTATTTATGACCACAGTTAAATAATTGAGCAAGGATGATATTATGGTAGCAGTTCCCAAGTGTCCCAAAATAAGATATTTCTTTGTACCGAATCCCCATAGCCCACGTTGCTTCTGAACTGTTTGGCAGCTGTTTGTTTTATTATTTCATTATTATTTTTTTCCCCCCAAGGCATGCCAGTAGGTATTGGACACATCTATGATGTCATCTCTTTCTGTAGGAAGAACAGGCAAACGAGGCATTGCCTGTTTATAAAGTTTCTGGAACGCTAGAATTGTTTGTGTGCTTTGTTTCCAAGCAAACAAAGTCAGGACAATGGGGCACGGAGGTTGTTATTGGGCCTCTGGGATTTCTGCTGCTGCATTTTATTTTGAAGTAGCCTGTAATATTTCTGACCTGATACCCTGAGCAATCCAAGAAAATTCCAACAAAATTCCAAGCTTTCCTTATTTTGTAAATATTGAATTGTATTTTTCAGGTGATTTTCTTAGTGCCAGAACAGCTTATCTGCTGGCGCTGCAGCGCTGGGAAGTTCAGCAAAAATTGATTCTCCACACAGATCAACCCAATTAATGTAGTGTCAGTGTCCTGCTGGAAAATAAAGCAAAAAGGAAAATGAATGATGCAAATAAACGACATTGCAAAGGGAGCTTCAAGTATAGGGTCTGATGATGGATGTTTGGAGGCTGTCGTGGGTTGTCTGTCTGTGAGCTTTTGACCAGTTAGCATCCAGTTTATCAATTTATTGGTCGGACTTGATCTTGAAGGTCTTTTCCAACCTAGGTGATTGTATAATTTTAAGTTTTTAAACCGTTTTGGGTCTTCCACTTGCAGACAAGTGCATGATTAAAATGATTCCGTTGTGGTCCAGAGAGCCAAATCCAAACTGTTTCTCCTTCCACCCTTGAATGGTATTATCGGGTGTTATTCTGTAGGGATCTGTTCAAGTTGTATTTGAAAGCATCGTTGCGCGTTAACGGAACGAGGGATCCATCCTGAAGGAAAGCACTTGGGCGGCTCTTCGCCACGACAATCCGGTTTGGTGCTCTCTGGGTTTAATTTAGCAGATCTGGGGCTTTTTCTGGGGTTATTTTTACAAGAGAAGGAGCAACTTCCTTGTTGGGAGCAGCGAGAAGTTGTTACCGTGCATGGGTGGGCTGTGTCGAGTGATGTTACACTTCAGCTGAGTTCATCTCTTGGGGCTTACCTTCGCTCCATTTTTCTTCAAGAACACATTTACTGTCAGCATTTAAAAAATATAATTTCTTCTGGGATTCATTCTCCTTTTATAAGGTTTCTGCATAAGAAACAGAACAATTTTTTTGTGTCTACTCCCTGAGTTAACCTCACTTGGCAGTAGCCCACGAGGACCAGCCAGGAGCCAACTCAGTCTGTTTGCAGGGTACAGGTTAGAGGTTGACCTGCTGGAAAGCAGCTTCATGGAGAAGGACCTTGGAGTCCTGGTGGACAATAAGGTGTCCGTGGGATAGCGGTGTGCTCTTCTGGCCAAGAAGGCCAGTGGTCTCCTGGGGTGCATTCAGAACGTTGAGGGAGGTTCTCCTCCCCCTCTACTCTGCCCTAGTGAGACCATATCTGAACTGTTGTGTTCAATGCCAGTCTCCCCAGTTCAAGAGAGACAGGGAAATACTGGAGAGAGTCCAACAGAGGCTACAAAGATGCTGAAGGGACTGGAACATCTCTGCTGAGGAAAGGCTGAGAGCCCTGGGGCTGTTTAACTGGAGAAGAGAAGCCTGAGAGGGGATCTGATGAATGGTTACAAAGATCTGCAGGGTGGGGGTCAAGCAGAAGGGACCAGGCTCTTTCCAGTGGTGCCCTGGGATAGGACGAGGGGCACTGGTCACAAACTGGAACATTCCACCTCAACATGAGGGAGAAACTTCTTTGGTGTGAAGGGGTCAGAGCCTGGCCAAGGCTGCCCGGAGAGGTCGTGGAGTCTCCTGCTCTGGAGACTTTCCAGCCCCCCCTGGCTCTGTTCCTGTGTGGGCTGCCCTGGGTGACTCTGCTCTGGCAGGGGGGGTTGGACTCCATCATCTCCAGAGGTCCCTTCCAACCCCTGCCATTCTATAATTCTCTTTTGGCATTACTTCTGCTTCCTTTGGAATGAAAATCTCACTGATGTGTTTCTGACTGTTAGAGGGGTGAAGATAGTTGTCAAATAGGAAATAGCCATTAAAAGAAGAGGAAAGAGTTGCTGCCAAAAGTCTTTTGTTGCGATCGTGTACAGAATTGGCCGCGTGTCTGATAAAAAACCTCATTGGCAATTGTAGGTTTTGGAGAAGAGCTACAGGAAGGTGCTGCTCCTTATACTAAATGCAGGAGGAATGAAGAGAGGGAAAAAAATCCTTCCTTAAATACACAGATGTATTTGCTGCCATCAGTAAAAGGGACTTGGACATTCTGCATACCATCTCAAAAAGATTAAAAATAAAAAAAAAACCCGAGCTGTAATAATTAGAGAAGCTTATGATGATTTGGTAATAGTCCTTCTCTTCCAGCTTTTGTGCCATTGTTTCATTTCTGAAGGCTCTGGGCTGGGGTTCTTCTCTTTTGTTCCTCCCCAAGCTGTGGTTTAGCTGCTGAGAAGCTGTAAAACCCATCATAGCTCTGACGTTTCGGCTTCCTGAGGGCCCTGAATTTTAGGTTGGAGGATGAGAACAGTCAGAGGTATTTAGAACAAGAACCCTTTTGGTTTCTGTTCTCCTGAAACAGATCTCCCTGGGAGTTGTGGTTGCAGTACATCTTTCCACAGAGGGATGTATCAGAGGAACACGTGTGACCCAGGACACCGCGTAAGGATTTTTCTTCCGCACCCTTGGAGTGTGTACAGTCATTTTTGGTGTGACCTGTCAGTCTCTTGAGCGATTCACATCATTGTTGCTGGTTTCTGGACCTGTCTGCCAGGCCCCATCATGATCTCTATCCCTCCTGTAGGTTCAACCTTGGAGCGGGTGGGAGGGAAGAGCACGTGAGCAGAAAATGCCTTTCCAAGCTGATTCGTTTCCAGCTCTGTGGTGTTTATAGTTGAACTCATCTGTGTGGGGTCTCTCCGACCACCTGCATTGGAGGGAAAGGTTTGTCTGAAAAGCAGGCTCCATTATTTGAGCCTTCTGAAGGCAATGAAGTCACAGATGGTGTTTTCTTCTTGAAAAGACAGGCAGAGTGTGCCAAAAGGTGAGCATAACTCTCCAGTGTAAGGAGTGGAGGAGAACGGGGCAGCGGAAGAGCCCATAGAGAGGCAAGTCTAACTCTTGACTCTAAGCACATGTCATATGTGGACTTTATTCTGAAAAAACCATGTCTGTAATCATAGAACAGTTGCAGCTGGGAGGGACCTTCAAGATCATCAAGTCCAGCCTTACTCCCAGCCCTATCAAAGCCACTAAACCCTGTCCCTAAGCACAACATCCAACAGCCTCTTAAACCCCTCCAGGGATGGGGACTCCACCACCTCCCTGGGCAGCCCATTCCAGTGCCTGACAACCCTTTCTGGAATGAAATGCTTCCTGATACCCAGCCTGAACTTCCCTTGGGTCAACTTCAGGCCGTTTCCTCTTGTTCTATCGCTTGTCACCAGTAATAATATGTGCATTGGAAGTTATGGGACTCTGAAGGTGGCAGGAGTCACAGTACTGGTCATTGTCCTCCCAGAGGTCTTGGAAAATACATTGGTGTTCATTATGTGTTTCAGCTTGGAGGTGGGGAACTCCTTCCTTATCATGTTTTTGCACAGAAAGTGAGAGTCCACCTGAAGTCTTGTATTTTTGAAAAGAGATTTTTGTCTGTTTTCATTTCACCCTCCCACTGGTAGTTTTTGTTTTGCATCTGGATGGCTGGTTGTTTATCCAGTCTTCAAACATAAACATCTGACTTGCTTCTGGAGCCAGTAGCAATAATGACTTAAGGACAAATGAATTTTGGCATTTCTTTTCGGCTAAGCTTACAGAAAAATAGCTGAAATAAGCAAAAAATGCTCCAAGTTTGAGTTTTCATCTCCAGCATTAGGCAAATAGTGGTTCTGAGTTTCTACAGGAAGGTCTTGGGGTAGGTCCAAGCAAAAAGATTGAGTCCCTGTAGGACATACCCAGTATATTCAAATGCAGAACTCCATATAAATGCAATCCTGGAATGGTTCTTGAGGGCAACAGTTTTCATTTAGCCCCTCAGCCTTACAGAACACAAACTTGGAACCCATTTCTGCTCTTTTTAAAGCATGACTGCGAGTCTCTGGAGGATGCTGTCCTCCTTCCTGCGCATTTCCAGGTCTCCAAGGAGGAACCCTCTCCAGTTGGCTCGGTATGTGAAGCTGGAAGTTTCCTCTGCATAAAGACAGAGAAGCAGTTGATTCACATCCCGTTAGCCCTTCGGAAGGAAGGAAAGGCCAGAGGTTAACTTGGCATCAAAGCATGTTTATAATGAAGGTTGGCAATGGTATGGAGAGGGGAGAAGTCACGTCTTCCATACTGCGGCGTTAGACGATGGAATAGTTGCTTGGTTGATTGTGGAATGGTTGGGGTTAAGGCAAGGCTGCTCTAGGATGAAGATGAAGGTGTGGGTATGGGGTTGTGAGAATCCCGTTGTGATGAAACTTAACGCCTCCCAAAAGGGAAGATTGTAGGTACTTAGCTGGAAATTGCCTTTCTTACAAGCTGATAACATTGGGAGGAGAATAGAAATAAAAATTGCTATCTGCTGGCTTGTGTCATCTTGGCTGGAAAAGGTTTTCTGAGCACTCTACCTGATGGAAAACAATATACAGATATTTATTTAAATAACATTTAAATGCAATCTATTGTGTTTGTGAAGTAGGTTTGCGCTATGTGGGCTGTGGAAAGGGGAACTGAGGGAGATAAGTCCTGAACTTTTATCAGTGATCTGATGGTCTGGTGGCACTTGGCAACAGGACAAGGGGCAGTGGGCACCAAGTGGAACCCAGGAGGTTCCACCTGACCAGGAGGAGAAAGTTCTTTGGTGTGAGGGTGTGGGAGCCTGTGCCAGGCTGCCCAGAGGGGTTGTGGAGTCTCCTTCTCTTATTCATGCCCCTGAGCTGCCACTCACTGAAGATGTATGATGTTGTTATTTGCAGGCTGGAAATCAGATAAGGGAAATGTTTCCTTCTGGAGGGCTCTTGCTTTACTATTTCCTTTTATTTTAACGTGCGTAGCTTCTCGGTCAGGCTTACGGTGAATGGTTGTGCCAGCACCAGGGCTGGGGGGTGGCTGAGGTTGTTTTCAGCTCTGGAGGGCAGGGAAAGGAGGTGAAGGGGGAAGGAAAAAAGAGAGGAGTCTTTGATCAGAGGGGGGACAATCTTTTGAGCAGCGCCTGTTGTGACAGGACAAGGGGTGATGGTTTGAAACTAAGAAGGAGATTGAGACTGGAGAGAAGGAAGAAATTTTGGATGCTGAGGGTGGTGAGAGCTTGTGCCAGGCTGCCCAGAGAGGTGGTGGCTGCCCCATCCCTGGCACCATCCCAGGAGAGGTTGGCCGGGGCTCTGAGCACCCTGCTCTAGCTGCAGATGGCCCTGCTCCCTGCAGGGGGGTTGGACTGGATGCCCCTAAACGGTCATTTCCCACCCAAACCAGTCCATGATGCTATGACCTCGGACAGTATTTTCATTGCCGTTCGCATTCATGTGGTCGTGCCTTCAAGTCACCCCACAGACAAAAGGAACAGTTTGAACAGGAAGAATAATAAAGTAATTATTACTAAACCAGTATGAAACTGGGCAAGGAGAGCCCTATTTCTACAAGATCACAGAGGAGCTGCCTGTTCCTTGGGTAGTGGCAGTAGGTGCCCCAGCCAGCACTGGCATTGGGGTGGAGGAGGGACTTGGTGTCACCCCAGAACCCGAGGTTCTGGCTGCAATTTGTTGCTTCCCCTGAATACCCCTGTGTTGGAGAGCACGGCCTTGTACCACTTCACTTGTCACGTTTGTGCTTTGTGTGACTCTTCTCGGGATTGTCCCCTTGGTCTCAGCAATCCTTTCGGAAGGAGCACGTTATCAAACCCTAACGTTCCGTCCGGACGTTGCAAAATGAATCCGTTTTCATCACTGCTATTGCCACATGTTGATTCACAGCTTAGTCATCAAATTTGCCTCCTGGTAATTTTGTTAAATAACCATTTTAAACTCTTCAATAACCTACATCCTGGCTATTTGAAAAAGGGGGAGAATCTCTTCTTGCCTCCGGGTCTATCTCCTGTGATCATCTTCTGCCAAATTAGTTTCTCTTCTGACACAGGGGAAACCCGGAGCTTCTAAAGCAGAACCCTGAAATGTTTGCTGCAAACAGACATCCCTTGTTACAGAGTATTTACATAAAACATGCTGACACCACTGTGGGGAGATTGAGTAGGATGCTTTCTCAGCTGCTGAAATTTGCACATGAGATGGAAGATGTTTTGATTTAAGAAGAAAAAAACGACAAAAAAAAGCAGAGAAAACAAACCAACAAAAAAAAAGAGGCGGCTTACCTGCATATTTTTTTTTTTTCCGCTTATTCCCATGTGTTTCTCCAGGCGTTTTGCCCATTTTCTTTTTATGGGTTTTTTTTTAACTTGTCCCTCTTGTTCAGTTGTTTGGATGTTTTACCCTGAAGGCTGGGATTTGTTGTGTCGTTTGGTTTTTTTTTCTTAATGGAGGAATTAAATCACTTGACAAGATAACTACACGCAAAAATGCCTTATTGACAAAAATAATGTCTAGTTTTAGATTCCTGTTTCTTTTTATTAGTAACTGTAAAGTAATTCTTTTATTTGTTGATATAGGCAGTGGTGAAGTAGGTGCAGCCAGTGGGAGACCAGTGAGACTTCTCCAGTGATGTGAAGAACAGTAATGAAAAAGGTGCCAGTCATAATGTCTATTTTTCCTTCTACACCTTCTTCCACCTTCTGAGTCTTCTAATCTGAAGCCATTTCTGTGATAACATCGGAGTATGTGGTTGCTCTGCTTACTTTTTTTTTTGAGCTGTATGTCAAAAGCCTCCTGTCAAGGAGGAGAACTCCCAACTTTCTTAATCTATGTTGAAATGACTTCTTAAGAGCATAATAGAGAATCTTATCTTTTCTCCCTGCAGTGAGAACAAACATTCCCTTTCTCCTTTCTTGGTTTTTATTTGCTTTGTGCAGATGCTTTAGTGCTTCTGGCCCCTTGGAAACTAGAGCAAAATCTTTTTTTAGAAACTAGAGCAGAATTTTCATAATAAACCTGATCTCGTGCAGATTCAGAGCCTCCTTTGGGGGGATGTGAGGGAAGGAAGCTGAAATTAGGGAGGTTTATAAGCAATGTAATTTCGAGGATCCACATTCTAAAAAGTCCCCACGGATTTGCTACCGCTGCCTGGATTAGAAGACCCTTTAATTTGCTTTTAATTAAAATGATTTTCATTTATTCTGTGCCTTCTTCAAAGGTCCCAAGGCACCTTACAAACTTGTGACTATATATATATGAAATGCAAAATCCATATTCATACGATGCTGAAGTTAAAGGATGAAAGAGTTTCGCCTTCCTCTTCTCTGTTTGTATTTTTAGAAACTCCATTCCCCATTATAGTGCAACTCTTAAAGCACTGTAGTTGCACGTGGTTGGTCTCCATAAAACTGCAGTCCAAAGGCTAAAAATTGACCTTCCATAAATATCTGAATAATGCATTTAAATAGCCAAGGCTTTAGTTCTGGAACCTCATTAAGTTGGAGGAAAAAAATGGTGTAAAAAAACTATATTTAAAAGAAAAAAAAAAAAAACAAGGAAAAGTGCCTATTGCAGAAAACTCCCAAAGATGATGCCATGAAAATGATGTCTTCAGATGGGAACTCTTACATAGTGAGTTTTTGCTAATTTTCTTTTAAATAGCTGATCTTAAGGCAATGCAAATATTCAGAAATGCAGAACAACCTTTCCTGAAGGTCACTGTACCTCACTACGTTTTACTTGTATGCTAAGGAGAGATGTTATCACCGTGTTCCAATATTCAAAGGATGGCTCCAAAGAAGCTGGAGCCTTCCTTTTTAACACGGAGATGTGGAGAAGATGAGAGGTCATGGGAACAGGCTACTCCTGGAGACATTCTGATTGGACACAAGAGGAAAATACTTCTCAGTGAGAACAATCAGCCACTGGAATAATCTCCCCAGGGAGTTGGTGGAGTCCCCAAGACTGGACACTTAAAAGATTCAGCTAGATAGGAACTGGGCCAGCACGTGTAGACCAGGCTTTTACCAAGAAAGTTTGGACCAGATGATCCTTGAGGTCCCTTCCAACCTGAGATTCTATGATGCTAAAGAACAGAAGAAATAGGGTCATCAACTGGGAAATACCCGTATTTTAAATTGCTGTTGGTTATTTACTGTGGAATTAAAGCTGATGAACAGCATGGAAACCTGAAGAAGACCAAGGAGTAGTATGGTTAAGGCAGTCTCGGGAAAAAGACTAAGGAAGTCTCCCCTTGGGGAGCCTTCTCCTCTGCAGGCTGAACCCCCCCAGCTCTCCCAGCCTGGCTCCCAGCAGAGGGGTTCCAGCCCTCCCAGCATTGCTGGGGCTCCTCTGGCCCCGCTCCACCAGGTCCCTGTCTCTGCTGTGCTGAGCACTCCCGAGCTGCCCCAGCACTGCAGGGGGGTCTCTCTCTCTGCCCAGAGCCCTGGGAGCAGAGGGGCAGGATCCCCCCCTCCCCTGCTGCCCACGCTGCTGGGGTGCAGCCCAGGATCCAGTTGGCCTTCTGTTGATGCCCCAGCTAAGGTGATGGTGACGGAGCCAGTGCTGGGAGAGATGAGCAGCAGAGAGGAGGAGGCTGCCAGGGGCAAGAATACACAAATACTGAACTTTCCAGAGACTGCAAAAACCGATTTTACGTTGATTCTTTTGGAAGATAAACTAAAGTGGTAGAGATGCTAAGATTTATTTATTTATTTTTAACGCTCAGGAGTTCAGAGAAGTCTGAATTAACGTTGGGATGTTTCATAATGACCCACAGTCTGCTGGAAGCAGAAGTTCTCAGCAGGCTTTTGCAAGACGTAGGCAGTTGTACAAATTCAGTCACTGTAACCATGCGTTTTTAATGATTCAGTAATTGTAGTAATTAAAATGGGAAAACGGAACAAAGTCCTTCAAAACAATTTAGACCTATTTATTTCACAATAAAATCATGCCTTGGAAAAAAAGTGGGGCTTCCACTGTGGACGAAGAAAATCTGAAACTTCTGCTTGTTTATCGAGAGGCAGAAATGTCTCTGTTCCCGTTGGGGTAAGCAAAATGCCATCTTTGACCTTACACTGTTGTTTGAGGATATTACACCAGAACTGCGAGCGGCATATTTTTCTTTACAATACCTTTTTTGTTTCCAGAATGAATGCAGCAGTGTGTGTGTCCGTGGAGGAGCTCTCCAGGAGGAGTTCACAGGGCAGGAGGAGGGTCCGGGAGGAGGGTAGATGGCTGCGCTCAGCGGTTGGACCGAGGATGGGGTTCCTGGGGGTTAACTTCTGAGAGGTCTCCCCAGTTCAAGAGGGATGGGGAAATACTGGAGAGAGTCCAACAGAGGCTACAAAGATGCTGAAGGGACTGGAACATCTCTGCTGAGGAAAGGCTGAGAGCCCTGGGGCTCTTTAACTGGAGAAGAGAAGCCTGAGAGGGGATCTTAGGAATGGTTACAAATATCTGCAGGGTGGGGGTCAAGCAGAAGGGGCCAGGCTCTTGTCAGTGGTGCCCTCTGATAGGACAAGAGGTAATGGTAGCAAGGGGAAACATAGGAATTTCCACCTCAACAGGAAGAAAAACTTCTTCCCTGTGAGAGTGCCAGAGCCTGGCCCAGGCTGCCCGGAGAGGCTGTGGAGTCTCCTGCTCTGGAGACTTTCCAGCCCCCCCTGGATCTGTTCCTGTGTGGGCTGCCCTGGGTGCCCCTGCTCTGGCAGGGGGGTTGGACTCAATGATCTCCAGAGGTCCCTTCCAACCCCTGCCATTCTGTGATGCTGCTTCTGTAGCACAAAACCACCACCATCTGTTGCTCTGTAAGTAGATGACAATAAGTGACTGCTTTGGGGTTGCGTTCATCTGGAAAGCAAGAAACGCTGCTGGAGGGGGGGTTCTTGGGAAACCATTGGCCGTGAAGTTGCTGGACTCGGCGGCAGCTATCCACATACAGCTTGATTCCGGGCGGGTTTACGCGTTTGCGGTGAAAACCACAGCCGGTGTGTGTTTTAAGTGGCTCTGGGAGCCATCTGCATCCCATCTACTGTGCTTCATTGCTTCATCCTGGCACGGATGTTGGAGAAACGACTGAACGGAGTCATGGAAAACTCCGGTGCCAGTTGTTATTGTCTGCTTTTGGCTCTGGGCTGGCTCGTTGAAATGGGCTTCGTAGAGGGATGTCAAAGGCCGTGGTTTGCAGCCCAGTGTGGCCAAAGATGCGTTGTGCGAGCTCGCTGCTCTCCATCCCTTTACTGGTGCTACCCCCGTGTGGCATCGGCGTGAATTGGGATCCCTGGGAACGTGTTGCTGCCCCTGGGAGGACGTTGGTGTGAAATGAGGTGCCATCACGGTGGAAATCCCGTCGAAGTGATGTATCGGGACAAAAAGGTGGAGAGAAGTCTCCTTAAATTATACAGACTTCACGAGCAGCCTCACAGGCTTCCCGCAGAGCAGCGTTCACCACTCTTTAGTGCGTTGTGTTTAGAAGGCACGTGGAGGGGAGATCACAGAATGTTAAGTGTTGGAAGGAACGTCAAAAGATCGAGTCCAACCCCCCTGCCAGAGCAGGACCACCTAAAACAGGTCACACAGGAGCGTGTCCAGGCGGGTTTTGAACGTCTCCAGAGAAGGAGACTCCACAACCCCTCTGGGCAGCCTGGGCCAGAGCTCCACCAACCCTCACAGCGCAGAAGTTTTTCCTTATGTTTCTGTGGAACCTCTCATGCTCCAGCTTGCACCCATTGCCCCTTGTCCAATCATAGGACATAACAGAGAAGAGCCTGGCTCCATCCTCCTGATACTCACCCTTTATGTATTTATGAACATTCAGGTTGGACATTAGGAAGAGTTTATTCCCCATGAGGGTGGTGAGACACTGGACCAGGCTGCCCAGAGAGGTGGTGGAAGCCCCATCCTTGGAAGTGTTTCAGCCCAGGCTGGCTGGGGCTGTGAGCACCCTGCTCTAGTGGGAGGTGTCCCTGCCCATGGCAGGGGGGTTGGAACTGGGTGAGCTTTCAGGTCCCTTCCAACCCTGACAATTCTATGATTCTATGAGGTCACACCTCAGTCTCCTCCAAGCTGAAGAGACCCAGGTCCCTCAGCTTTTCCTCAGCAGGCAGATGCTCCCCTTCTGAGATAACCCGTGTAACTGTTGAAGGTTTTGACCGAGGCTTGTCTGGTAAAGCTTCATCTCTCTGCTATGATCAGGAGCTCCTCTGTGAGTTATCTAAAGCTGGATATGCAGCGAATGCTTCAAAGTTGTTGTCGTCTTGTTAGTGTGTGAAAGGAAGTTCCTTAATGAGTGCAGGGTAAAAGTCATTTTCATAATCGCCATCCTAAAATAATTTTAGGAAATACTTACGATTTTGCTTGACAGTCCCTGGAAAACCTAATCTAAGGCCCAGCTTTCCACAGAGTTGGATGTTAGTTAAGGTACTTTTGATTTCATACTCTGTATACATCTAACACAGCCCAACAAACATCCTTTGTATATCAAAAAAGTAGAAGGCATGCAAAAGCTGACCTCAGAACACAGTGTTTGCTTCCTGTTTACCTTGGCCAAGACCCTTAAAAACAAACGATTTATTTTGTCATGAAGATGACTACCAAAGAAGTTCACGTCTCTGGAAGCTTGTGTAAGGTAGATAGAGAAACTTGGCGCGTTCTGCAGGTTCTTGGCCTTTCCAGGAGATCATTCAGGACTTCTGTGTGATATCATCGTCTTATCGTTGGAAACGCAAGGGATCAAAATGAAATGACTGCTCCTGTGCTCTGGAAGGGAGCAAACTCTGAAGTCACATTTGCCCAGCAGCTGTTCATCATTTAATCTGAACAAACATGAGGGCAAAGGTCTTTCTACATCGTTTCCCTCTGGATACTGTTCAGCAGCGTGTGCAGATGGAACATCTCTGCCAGTGACCTGGACGATGGGATGAATTGCACACTCAGCAGGTTGGCAGATGGCCCCAGTTTGGGAGGAGTGGTTGCTGTGCTGGAGGGCAGGGATGCTGTACAGAGGGACATCGGAAAGCCTCCTGGTACGGGCCAAATCCCAGTGTGAGAGTGCAAAAGTCGTAGAGTGGTTAGAGTCACATTAAAAGTCATAGAGTTGTAAAAGTCATGAGTCTTCAATCATTTTTCTTCAGATCTTTTCCTTGAAGCAGGGAAGGGTTCCTCTCCACAGAACAGGAGGAGAAGCCTCTGCAGGCATCAAGTATCAGCAGAAGGTGTATTCAGGTGTAGACCTTGATGGAATGAAAAGGGTTGGAAGCTGCACAGAAAATATGCAGAGAAGTTTGTTGATTTTTGGCACTGCTGGGTTAACGGTTGGACGTAATGATCTTAGTTCTTTTCCTACCAAAATGATTCTGTGATTCTAAGTTTCAAGTTATACTCTGCTGGAGGGACCATGTTGGTTTAGAAAGGCTGCTAATGAATCGCTGGAAGAGCTTCTGTGGCCTCTTTTGGTCAATATTTAGAGAAATGCTTCGTTATCAGTGCTGGGAGGTGGAGGGACACAGTGGGCTACAGCTATAGGGCTCAGCTGTTGCACCCAACTCCCATGGGTACAGCACCTGGTTTAACTGAGCACCCAAACCTCTGCCTTTTGGTTAGAAATCGCTCTCTGGAGAGCACATGGCAGCAGCCCTGCGTGGGGACCTTCTTCCTCTCATGGGTGCTTGTGCAGGTAACTCTGCAGATTGTTTGGGTTTCCATCGGCACCATGAGCCATCAGTGCCCCTGGGTGTGGTGAGTTGGTCCTCAGGGACGGGTAGAAACGTAGGAGTTTTTTCAAAGCCAGCAAGATCTTCTCAAGATCTTTTTATCCACTGAATTTAGAGACGACCAGTTGTGTATATAGTCAGTGTTTTCCCCTGTTTTACTAGTTTTCATTGGTCATGATTGAGTGCTTCTTGTGTTCCAGTTTGTGCCTGCTGCCCCTTGTCCTGTTACAGGGCATCATGGAAAAGAGTCTGGGTCCATCCTCTTGACTCCCACCCTTCAGATATTGAGAAGCCTTGAGAAAGGCCCCTCTCAGACTTCTCCAGGCTAAACAGCCCCAGGGCTCTCAGCCTTTCCTCAGCACAGAGGTGCTCCAGCCCCCTCAGCATCTTTGCAGCCTCTGGTCCAGTAGTTCCTGGTTGCTCTTGAACTGGGGAGCCCAGCACTGGGCACAATACTCCAGAGGTGGCCTCCCTAGGGCAGAGTGGAAGGGGAGGAGAACCCCCCTCAACCAGCTGACCACACTCTTCTGAATGCATCCTAGGAGACCATTGGCCTCCTTGACTGCAAGAGCAAATTTCTGGCTTGTGGTGAACCTGTTGTCCACCAGGATGTCCAGGTCCTTCTCCACAGAGCTGCTTTCCAGCAGGTCAGCCCCTCACCTGTACTGGTGCAGGGGGGAATTCCTTCCCAGGTGGAGGACCCTATGCTTGTCCTTTTTGAACAACAGCATTGTACTTGGTCATCACCAGATGTGAAACCCCAGCGTCTTGCTGTTCTACTTAACTTCATGTTGTTCCTCATCAAAAGTTTGGGTTTATTCCTGAAGGATCGGGTTGGACATTGTTTAAAAGCTACTCCCTGCAGGTTCATGTTGTGGTAGCTCCCTGGCACTTGAAGGAAGGTGCTGCCTCATCTCAGTTCCACAACTCAAAGTCCTTTAGTGAGCAAATGGCCAGATAATTCCATTGATCTGCTGTTGAGAAAAATGCTGAGCAGGAACCCTTCTTAATCATGATATCAAAATATTGATTCTATTAATTAGCATGCTGTAAAATGGGCATTTTTTTTTTTTTTTTCTTTAGCAAACTACTTGAGCTGATCTGGTTTCATTTTTAGTTTTAGTTAATGCCTTTGGTTGGTTCCTTGAAAGACTCAAAGCTCTGTGCGTGTGGGAGGGAAACCAAAAGTTTCTAGGATGTCGATAGATGAAAACCCCAAAGGTTTTTTTTTTTCCAGAAAAGAAATTTTGAGCTATTCCTCAGGATTTTGGGTAGCTTTGCTTTGGAACCTGTCGTTAGAAACAAAACATCTGTGTTAGTCCCTTGTTGTACGTCTGCCTTTCCTTCTGCTGACCTGCTCGGAGAAGGTCATGATGCAGCAGCCAGGAGATGGAGAAAGGTGAAGAGTTTGGCTCCTTCCATAAAGTTTTAAAGCTCTCTTGGCAGTTTCGGTGACAGCTGGAATGCTTCTATTCAGTCAGAAGGTTCACTTCATAGAATGTTTATGACTTCATTTGCTCTGCTCCACAAAGACGCTTTCCTTTCTTTCTTCTTTCCTTCTGTTCTCTCGAACAGAAGGTCTCTCAGATACCAGTGTGTTTACATTTTTGTATATTGTTGGGTTTTGGTTTTGTTTTGAAGTGCTTTTTTGCAGAGTAGTATTGACCGAAGTTTCGTTACCATTGATTTTGTTCATAATTAGATTAGTCTCTCTCTTATTAAATTTTCTTACTCTCTTTTTCTTTGTTGTGTTTTGGGGGTTTTTTTGTCTTTACGTAGCTAACTTCTGTTAATACAGCCAAAAATTAAGACAGTGAAATAGGTGCAAAATCAGTTGGAGCCTGGAGATAGGTTACAATCCCATTATTTCCTCTGCATCTCTGTGCCAGGACAGGCTGAGAGCCCTGGGGCTGTGCAGCTGGAGAAGAGCAGCCTGAGAGGGCAGCTGAGCAATGCTGAGCAAGAGCTGAAGGGTCCCGGGGGGTGAGAGGATGGGGACTGCGTCTTGTCAGTGGTGCCCAGACACAGGACAAGGGGCAATGGGCACAAACTGAAACCCAGGAGGTTCCAGGGGAGCAGGAGGAGAAAGTTGTTTGGTGTGAGGGTGTGGGAGGCTGTGCCAGGATGCCCAGAGAGGCTGTGGAGTCTCCTTGTCTGGAGAGATTCCCACCCCGGCTGGACCCTGCGCTGCTGGGCCCCTGCTCTGGGTGCCCCTGCTGGATGGAGCAGGGGGTGGCACCAGATCAGCTCCAGAGGGCCCTGCCAGCCCCCACCGTGCTGGGATTCTGTGTGATTCTGTTCCTGTGGTTCTACGGTGGCCTTTGAATCTATCAAAATCAGAACTACCTCTTGTCGGCTTTGAGGCTGCCAGAAAGGTTTCTTGCTGGAAAATTAGTTCAGGTCTTCTGGCTAATGAGGCTTTAAGTTCCTCAGGAGTTTTCCTGAGACTCCATTAACTTATGTGCTGCCTGCCTGGGCTTTGCACAGCTAGCAATTGGTAATCGTGTCTAAGAACAAGACCTTGTTGTTACATGAAACACGCAGTCCCACGAAGCATGTTGGTGAACTCTCGCCTCTCCCCACCATCCCACTCAGAATGAGTGTGAGTTACGCTGTCGGTTGGTGTGACTTCCCAGAAGTCACAGACACAGTGTTGCTGGGAGGACTCCAGCAGGGATCGTGCCCCTGTACTCATCACTGGGGAGGCTGTGTCTTGAATCCTGGGGTCAGTGCTGGGCCCCTCACTCCCAGCAGGACAGTGAGGGGCTGGAGCGTGGCCAGAGAAGGGCAACGGAGCTGGGGAAGGGGCTGGAGCACAAGGGTGCTGAGGAGCGGCTGAGGGCCCTGGGCTTGTTCAGCCTGGAGAGAAGGAGGCTGAGGGGAGACCTTCTGGCTCTGACAGCTCCTGGCAGGAGGCTGGAGCCAGGGGCGTCTGGGCTCTGCTCCCCTTCAGCAAGTGACAGGTCAGGAGGAAATGGCCCCAAGTTGTGCCAGGGGAGGTTTAGGTTGGAGCTGAGGAACAATTTCTTCCCCTCCAGGGTTGTCCAGGGTTGTCCCAGGCTGCCCAGGGCAGGGGGGGAGTCCCCATGACCCCTGGAGGGGTTTCCAAGCCGTGGAGCTGTGGTGCTGAGGGACAGGGGGCAGTGCTTCCCTGGCAGTGCTGGGTTAATGACTGGATTTGACCATCTTAAAGGTCTTGTCCAACCAGAACAATTCTGTGATTCTATGAAAGCCAGTTCCTTGCTTTTGGACACCTGACAGGATTTAAATGAGGTCTGTCAGCTCTCAGAGTGTGACTCCTGGTTCTTTCAGATGCCCGTGGAAAGACAGTTCTCTGGTGCCTGCTGGACTCTGAAAACAGAACATGGTTAAAATTACCCTGTCTGGGAGATAAAAACCTGATTTGCTTTTTCCAGAAGGTCCTGCTATCTCAGGCTGGTGCTTCTTTTTCAAGCATAAAGCTTCTCTCCTTTTCCCTTCCCGCGAGGTGTTTTCCTATACGTATGAAAAAAAATAAGGGAGCTGGAGATGAAACCGTTGGATTTAGTCTTACGGAAACAGGTTGCAGGAACTCCCTTTTGGGGTTTTTTTTGTGACACCCAAGCAGCGTGAGCTTCCCATCAAAACCAGAGGTTGAATGTTTAGAAGAAGCTGAGCCCCAGTTTCCAAAGCTGGGTTTTCCCAGTGCATGGAGGAGGCTGACGTGGGAACGCACTGACGGAGTGCTCGGAGGGAAGAGGGAAAATTGGAGCAAAAAATCTTCCTGTAACTTCCTCTTCTCTCCTCCTCCAGCGTGATGAGACTGGGGACTGGATATGGAATATTTTTCTTTACCGATACCACAAAGAGATTTTTCTCTCTTATTTTCTGGGGTAGAAATACACAACCAGGTTCTCAATAACCACTCTGTTGAGCAAAACCAGAGGGGACGTAACACTTTGCGGCTTCAACCAGTCGTCGATCAGCTCAAACATTTTCTTTTCCAGTCACAGGAGGAAAATTTTGATGCTATACATTGCTGGAACCTCCCAGGTTATTCCGTTGAATCCATGGGCTGAGCACTTATCACATGCTAAAGCCACAAGCAGAATATTCAGTAGTCAGGATTTCCATCCCCAGGGTGGGACTAGATGAGCACACTGAATTTATTCTATAAAAAAGCTCACCCTTTTCTGGTTTTGGGCTGAGTCTGGAAGAGGAGTTTGACCGGCAGCAACGTTCAGCTGGACTTGAAAAAAAAATGGATCCCATTGGGCAGAAGCGTTTGTTCTTGGGCAGCCCCGTGTTGGTTGGAAAGCAGGTAGGTAAAAGGCAAAGAAAAGACATGATCTGGTTGTGTGAAGCGGTTTAACGAAGGGTTTCTGTGTTTTGAGAGACACGTCGTCTTTGGGGGAAAAGCAGGGAGGTATTTTGTGTCTCCTCTTTTGCCCCGCAGGGGTAAATCCACCCAAATGCTACTGGAAGAGGTGGGTATGGCTGGGGATGCAAGGAGGGGCTGGCAGGAACAGGGGACAAGACTGGGACACTGGAGATGTGTCTCATATGTGGGTTGCTGAGCTAGAACTCAACTGAGTGCATTTAGATTGAAGGACTGATGGTGAATCAAAATTGCTTTTAGCATCTTGGACATTGGTGGACCTGAAATGATCCTTCTAGGAATATGAAATAATAAAAATAAAATTAGGGGGGTGGAGCATAGAACAGCAAAATGCAAATCATTTGGGTGAAAAGAGCTGGAAATATGATTGGGATGATTGCCTTCTTTAGTCTTTTGGGCTATATTTTTAACCCTAAAATGTAGGTGTGTGTGACTGGTCACTGTGAAGCTGGTGTCCTGGTTGGGGCTTCAAATACAGGTGAATATTTCTGCTTTGAGTGATCATGGTCCCGAATGTGGTTAAAAAAAAGCCCCTAAGGTCATGTTCCCTGGACCAAGAAGCACAGAGAACTAAGAAGGTATTTTAAATATTCACTACTTGGAAAGATTCCTTGTTTTAAAGAAAATTAATTTATTACAACATGGTAATGGATTGCTTAAAAGGTGAAAATGCCAAAAAACCAACCAAACCGAAGCAGTAAAACGATTAGTGCCTGTTTCATCAGAGAAGGTTACTCAGAGGAACTAGAGTTGACTGCTTTAGTTTCTTATCCCCTGGGGCTAAAAGTGTCATTTAAGTAATTCTAGGGTCTTTCCGAGTCTGGAAGGAACTGAAATGAAGTGTTTATTTTTTCTGGAGCCTGAGGCAATCTGAGCTCATCAGAAAGTTTTCTAGTTGCCTTATTAAAAAGTTCCTGTTTAATTAGCGATATCACACTGGCAGAGTAGTTTTATTGTGTCAGAAGTAGTAATGGGAACACGTTATGATGCATAAAAAAAAATAAATCTATCTTGATACTTGTAAAGTTGCACCTACAAATTCTTTTCCATATGAGAAGAAAGTTTGTCTCCTGAAATGAGCCTTGAGGTGTACGGTGTCTGGAAAGCAGCTCTGTGGAGAAGGACCTGGACATCCTGGTGGACAACAGGTTCACCACAAGCCAGCAATGTGCTCTTGCAGTCAAGGAGGCCAATGGTCTCCTGGGTGCATTCAGGAGAGTGTGGTCAGCTGGTTGAAGGAAGTTCTCCTCCTTTTCCACTCTGCCCTAGGGAGGCCACCTCTGGAGTATTGTGCCCAGTGCTGGGCTCCCCAGTTCAAGAGAGACCAGGAGCTACTGGACAGAGTCCAGCAGAGGCTGTGAAGATGCTGAGGTGGCTGGAGCATCTCTGTGCTGAGGAAAGGCTGAGAGCCCTGGGGCTGTTTAGCATGGAGAAGTCTGAGAGGGGACCTTCTCAAGGCTTCTCAATATCTGAAGGGTGGCTGTCAAGTAGAAGGGGCCAGTCTCTCTTCAGTGGTGGTCTGCGATAGGATGAGGGGCAATGGAC
This sequence comes from Todiramphus chloris collaris, assembly GCA_025345505.1. Classification (NCBI taxonomy): domain Eukaryota; kingdom Metazoa; phylum Chordata; class Aves; order Coraciiformes; family Alcedinidae; genus Todiramphus; species Todiramphus chloris. The sequence goes on from JANVCC010000077.1 coordinate 13,546,797, forward strand.
ACAAACTGGAGCATGGGAAGTTCCATCTCAACATGAGGGAAAAACTTCTTTGGTGTGAGTGTGGCAGAGCCTGTCCCAGGCTGCCTCAGTCTCCTTGTCTGGAGAGATTCCCACCCCGGCTGGACCCTGAGCTGCTGGGCCCCTGCTCTGGGTGCCCCTGCTGGATGGAGCAGGGGGTGGCACCAGAGCATCTCCAGAGGGCACTGCCAGCCCCTGCCATGGGATTCTGTGATACGTAGATGCTCGGTTGTTCTGTGGGTAAGCCAGAAGTACGGAGGGAGGTGAACTTTGGAATTTCATCTTACTTGTGTGACATTCCCTGGTTTAAAGCCCGAGAGCAGCCATGCAGCAGGCAGGCCTCAGGGTTGGATTAGCAACCCCAGTGTGTACAGACCCACACTGTGTCTGGGATCTCGGGACCTCTTGTGCCTCCGTAAACCCTTGGGAAGGGGACGGAGCCCTTCCCAGGAATCTCATGGTGCCTTGGCTCGTGCTTCTCCTCTGGTGTGACATGTGCTTTTCACCTGCATTTGCATTCTCCTCCCAAACACCACCCCCCCACCCCTCCTTGTGTCTTATCCTCAAGGTGTGATGTAAAATAAGTGACCTAAATGTCACCGAAGTGATTAACTGGAGGCCAAGGCTGTCTGCAGCGCAGGGGAATGTGTGTTTGTGCATCTTCCACGTGAGTCTGGGCTACCAGCAGGTTCCCAGTAAGCAGAAACAGATGGCTCGGGCATCTTGCCAGCTTGCTTTCTTTTTTTTTTTTTCTCAAAGGACAATATTAAAAAACATGAAGCAAGGAAAAAAAAAGTCAATTTTTTTTTAATTATTAAATAAATAAATCTGCCCTTTCAGAAAATTCCAGTGGGAGGAGCTTTCCAACCCCATTATTTGGGTGGATGCTGCTGGTGTTTGGCCACAAAGGCAGCGAGGGCAGGACACGTGCCCACCAGACAGTAGCAGGTTTGTAGACTTGGCTCTTGTCATCGTCTGTTGTTCTGGTTGTGGAAATAAAGCTCGTGGATTTGGAACTGAGTGTCCTGTACAAAGGCTGGGTTTGAATCTATTTATTTATTTATTTCCTAAACTAACATATTTCTTTACTTCCAAAATGGAACTAGAATTCTCTTTGATCCAAGGTCCAGGATACAGGCTTAATCCAAAAAGTGATTCCCATGGTAACCAGCCACGTTTTGACCAAGGGGCATTTTCCACCAAATAGTAAGTTTTGTTTTAAATAGGTTAGAATCTCTAAAATGTGGTGGTCAGATCCCCAGGTCTGTCATGTGGCTCCCACCAGGAAGGTTCCAAATGGGCCCATCCTGTGTGTTTTCTCCATGTGGTATCTCAGGGACAGCTGTCAGGGGCTGGTGGGAAGAACCCTCTGCCTTTTTTTTTTTTTTCTTTCCTCAAAGGAAAAAATGCAAAAATCCAACTTTCAGGGTAAGGAAGAGAAATAAATGTCTTTAGAAACCTTGAAATTATGGTTTTTGGGAGGTATAACGAAATCTGCCGTAAATACCCCGAGCAGCACTTGAAATTTCCTTGTGCTGTTTCCCAAGAGTATGCTTCTCTCTTACTGCCACGATTCTGTTCAGCACGTACAGTTTTTCTCCTGTTCCTTAGGAAATCTGTTTGCGAGTAGGGAAAAAAAAGAAAAAATCCCTTTCAATACCATGTCTTGAAAGGAATTGATAAAGATCTGAACGCGAACTGGCCGTGGGTGTTCGGTGCTTTGCCAGGGAGTTCAGATACACCTACATTTTATCAACACTAATGCCTTCAGGATTTCTGGTGCTGAGCTTTAAAACCCATTCCATATAAAAAAAACAAAACCCCAAACCCATCAGTTTATTCTGCAGCCAGCCTGGCTGTAAATGCAGGCGGTCGTCGATGCCGAGCGGGTATTCTATAGGTTGTTTATTTCTTTGCAGGCAGCGGAAGCAACGACAGCAACCTATAGGAAAATCAATAGCTGGGTTTTTCCATCGGGCGCTGCCTCTTGCCGAACGGGCTGCTCCTGAATGGAACCGCTTCCAATTAGCGTCTGGCTAATTAAAGTCATTGATGGCCCAGCGAAAGAAAAAAGGGGGTTGTGAATTAATAGCGGGTGGGAGCGTGGCTTTTCGGGAGTGTTTGCCTTCCTCGCCGTGCGCCTCGGCTCGTGCTTTGGGGAAGGAGGCTGGTCAGCTCTTGATTTATTTCTCGATGCATTTTTCCCAATTACTGCGCATCTGCCAGTGCCCCTTCCTTCCGAGCGATGCTTTCAGCCTTCATTCATGGCTTGAAATTTACTGCTGAAGATTATCTGCTGTTCACAGCATCACAGAATGGCAGGGGTTGGAGGGGAGCTCTGGAGATGATAGAGTCCAACCCCCCTGCCAGAGCAGGGTCACCCAGGGCAGCCCACACAGGAACAGAGCCAGGGGGGGCTGGAAAGTCTCCAGAGAAGGAGACTCCACAGCCTCCATGGGCAGCCTGGGCCAGGCTCTGGCACTCTCCTAGGGAAGAAGTTTTTCCTCATGTCGAGGTGGAACTTCCTGTGTTTCCCCTTGCTACCATTACCTCTCCATCCTATCCCAGGGCAGCACTGGAAAGAGCCTGGCCCCTTCTACTTGACCCCCACCCTGCAGATGTTTGTAACCATCCATAAGATCCCCAAACATTAATAAGATCCCTGATTGGCTATGCTGCCACTTTTTTGATTGAAGTCCAGCCACTACCAACCTCTGTCTTGTCTCCTTCCAAAAAAAACCCAAGAAAAAAAAGTTGAGAACTTAGGACTTTATTTATGAATAAGCCATGGCAAACTGTGACCCTTTATTCCCACCTGCAAAAGCTGCTGTGGGGAGTTCCTGTGCAGGCTGTGATTTCTTTCCCTTCTTGAGTGGAAAACTGACTTTAAACCTGATGTGCAGTGTGGTGTTGGTACCTGGGAAGTTCCCAGAAGGGCCACCAGCCTTTCTGCTGGTACTGGAGTTGCAGCAGGGGAGGGGGGGATCCTGCCCCTCTGCTCCCAGGGCTCTGGGCAGAGAGAGAGACCCCCCTGCAGTGCTGGGGCAGCTCGGGAGTGCTCAGCACAGCAGAGACAGGGACCTGGTGGAGCGGGGCCAGAGGAGCCCCAGCGATGCTGGGAGGGCTGGAACCCCTCTGCTGGGAGCCAGGCTGGGAGAGCTGGGGGGGTGCAGCCTGCAGAGGAGAAGGCTCCCCAAAGGGAGACCTTCTGGGGGCCTTTTAGTGCTTCAAGGGGCCTGGCAGAAAGACAGGAACAGACTTTTGAGCAGGGCCTGTTGGGACAGGACAAGGGGTGATGGTAGGAAAATAAAAGAGGGAGATTTAGACTGGAGAGAAGGAAGGAATTGTTGATGCTGTGGGTGATGAGCCCCTGTGCCAGGCTGCCCAGAGAGGTGGTGGCTGCCCCATCCCTGGCACCATTGCAGGGGAGGTTGCCCGGGGCTCTGAGCACCCTGCTCTAGCTGCAGATGGCCCTGCTCCCTGCAGGGGGGTTGGACTGGATGGCCTTGAAAGGTCCCTTCCCACCCAAACCAGCCTGGGATTCTCTGCACACAATTGCAGCTGTACGTCAGAAACCAGCTGGCATCATCTGCTCCCATCCAGCACAAGGTTTTCCTGCTTTTACTCTTGTTTACACATCTTGGAAATGCATTTTTTGTATTTATTTCACCCATACTCTTCAAAAAAGTGTGTTGGAGCTTTACTGCACCAAAGGGTCAGGCAGAAAAAAAGGGCCTATAGCAAAAGGAAGGAAGAAGTGTCATAAATTGCAGAAAACAAACACTTCTTGAAGTTATTTGAAGTGTAAATGATCTCGTTGCACACATTAGCATCAGGGAGGCTGAATAAAACGCTGTTTGGTAATTGCAGTGAGGGGAAGCGACTCTCTCTGTCCAGACTACTTCAGATATTTTTAGTTGTTCCTTTAGTCATCAGCTTCCACTTTGGTCTGTTCCAGGCACCGGTGGGAAAATACAGCAGCTCTTGTCTCCAGAAAGGTCACGGTCTTCTGAGGAGATAGGAATTCATATATTTCTTTTTTTATGTAAAGGATTTTGAACTCTTAGAATTATTCTGGTGAGTGGTCTAGCAGGTCGAGGGAGGTTCTCCTTCCACTCTACTCTGCACTAGTGAGACCACATCTGGAGTGTTGTGTCCAGTTCTGGGCTCCCCAGTTCAAGAGGGGCAGGGAAATACTAGAGGGAGTCCAGCAGAGACCACAGAGATGCTGAAGGGACTGGAACATCTCTGCTAAGGAAAGGCTGAGAGCCCTGGGGCTGTTCAGCCTGGAGAAGAGAAGCCTGAGAGGAGATCTTAGGAATGGTTACAAACATCTGCAGGGTGGGGGTCAAGTAGAAGGGACCAGGCTCTTTCCAGTGGTGCCCTGGGATAAGACAAGAAGTAATGATAGCAAGGAGAAACACAGGAAGAAAAACTTCTTCCCTGTGGGAGTGCCAGAGCCTGGCCCAGGCTGCCCATGGAGGTTGTGGAGTCTCCTGCTCTGGAGACTTTCCAGCCCCCCCTGGATCTGTTCCTGTGTGGGCTGCCCTGGGTGACCCTGCTCTGGCAGGGGGGTTGGACTCCATCATCTCCAGAGGTCCCTTCTGACCCCTACCACTCTATGACTATGAATGCTTATTCCCATCAGAAAACTGCAAGTATCTTTCCCAAAGGGTCAATGTTTTGAGGATTACTAGATAGGTGTTAAACAGGACTGAGTTTCTCAGGTGAAATAATGAACTCTTGCTCATGATAAGGAGCTGAACATGAATAATTTCTGAATTATTTTCCATCTGAACTGCAATGCTGGTTCTGATTCAGCAGTAGCTTTTGCTGGAATAGGTGGAGGATGTTCTCAAGTTGATATTTTAGTATGTCCAAGTTGTGCAGAACAAGAGGAGCAATGCAGGGACAATGCAAGGGGGCAAGCAGTGAATGGAGCTTAGTTTCTTCTCTTTAGAGGTTTAGGAAAGTGTTTCTTGGAGCATACATGAAGCTGTTGAAGAGAAACCTCCACTTAACTGGATTAATGGTGGTTCATAGTCCTTCCCGGAATGCCCCAGCAGAAGACAGTGGTTTGCTTTTTTATTGAGTGTGTAGGATGTGGAGAGGGAGTTGTCTCCTGCCAACCAAAGGACTCTTCTCCCCATGTTGTACCATGACCAGGTGGGAAGCTACAGAAACCCATCGTAGCTCTACTGAGACATCACCATGGCAACTGGTGAAAATATGGGCCCGTTCTGGGAAAAGGAGAGCTTTCAAATTTTCTTGCAGCCAAGGATTATTAGTAGGGTCTGATGGCAGCACGACCACATCCTCCTTTCACAGCGTCTTGTCGAGAAAACCAAATGGCAGTGGCTGTTTCTGTCACGCTCAGGTGCAGGTACTTGCAGTCCTGTAGTATTGAAAAATAAATGGTCTTAAGCCAAAAAAAAAAAAAAAAGGAATACTGCATTAATTACACTCCTAAAACTACTAAGTGCAATATTAAAACCAAACAACAAAATACAGTCTGCCACAGTCCTTAGTTCTGTGGGTAGCCCCCATGAAATGGGTGGACGTACCATAAATCAGAACCCCTTGGTTCTGTACGTGAAGTTTAAGGTCTAGGTTTTTGGGTTCATTTGAAGATACTGGAGGCAGCAGCCGTGGGTCCAGTTGTTCTCTGAATCTGTGAGCCCTGCTGTTAATATGGGGCTCCTTTACTGGTCCTTCAGGTGTCAGTTTGCTCTAGTTCCTTAGAAACCTATCTCTTTTCTTGTGTGGGGTTTTTTGTTGGTTGGTTGGTGGTTTTTTGTTTGTTTGTTTTTTGGGTTGTTTTTTTTTTTTATTAGGATGTTCCAAAATTTAAACGACTCAACAAAATTCACACCCTTCATCTTTTCAGCAGGACCTGTTGGGACAGGACAAGGACTGACGGTTTTAAACTCAGAGTGGTGATTTCAACTAGATATACAAAAGAAATTTTGGACACTGAGGGTGGTGATCCCCTGTCCCAGGCTGCCCAGAGAGGTGGTGGCCGCCCCATCCCTGGCACCATTGCAGGGGAGGTTGCCCGGGGCTCTGAGCACCCTGCTCTAGCTGCAGATGGCCCTGCTCCCTGCAGGGGGGTTGGACCAGATGACCTTGAAAGGTCCTTTCCAACTCAAACCAGTCTGGGATTCTGTGAAAACCATGTAAATAAAAAGAGGGAATGTGATAATTAGAAAAGCAGTGTGCTGCTGTGTCAGTGCTTATTTTGCAGAGAATTACTATCTCATGTTCTCTCTAGCTAGGAAACTGAACTATATAAGAAAATACCATCTGATATTACATATGGCATTTTAATAACACCTATTTTCCATCTCTACTGCATGATCTAACTGATAAATGTGAAATGGGAAATTTCAAAGATATCGTACCATTGCTAATGGAAGGTCAAGTTTGCTTGGCAACTTTTTTCTTTGGGCAGAGAATCGTAGAATTTTTCTGGTTGGAAGAGACCTTTCAGATGGTCAAGTCCAACCCTTCCCCCAGCAGTGCCAGGGCACCACTGCCCCCTGTCCCTCAGCACCACAGCTCCACGGCTTGGAAACCCCTCCAGGGATCACGGGGACTCCACCACTGCCCTGGGCAGCCTGGGACAGCCCTGGACAGCCCTTGCAGGGAAGAAATTGTTCCTCAGCTCCAACCTAAACCTCCCCTTGCAGAGCTTGAGGCCATTTCTTCTTGTCACATTGCTTGTTCCTTGGGGGCAGAGACTGACCCCACCTGGCTCCAGTCTCCTGTCAGGGAGTTGTCAAGAGCCAGAAGTCCTCAGCCTCCTTTTCTTCCTGAAGAAGCCCAGGTCCCTCAGCTTCTCCTCACCAGACTTGTGCTCTAGACCCTTCCCTGGCTCCGTTGCCCTTCTCTGGACATGCTGCAGCAAACAAACAGTGTCCCCTGTACAGCTGAGGAGCTATTGCCCCATCAGGGTGATTTGTTCAGGAGCTCTCCCCGAGTCAGCTCACTGAACCATGCCCACAAGGAGCAGCGATGTTTTGGGGTGACCTTCATCCTTCTCTTTCTTCTTTCATCACAGTTAGTGACAGCTGTTTTCTTAAACAAAGGTTCATGTGAAGGTCGGAGATGTTTCCATGTTATTTCTGGCTCCTGCATTTTAACCATTGATCTGTGTTGATGAGAGAGGTGAGAAAGAAGGAGAGTAGACAAGAACCTACAGGCAGCAGATGGAGAAGGGATCACAAACGGGAGTGGTAGATGAAGATACTGCACTGCCTGGATTTCTGTGGGTCTGTTAGAAATGAAGGCGATGGGTTTGGAGCTGATACAAGTTGATTTCATTCCATTTCTCAGTGTTGGTGTGGGGAAGGACATTGGTCTCTCAGTGCTACTCCCCATCGCTCTGGGTGGTTGGAGTCTTTGGTTCATTTTCTGTCTTTACGCAAATGAATTGCATGTTTTGGTTTGAAAGCCTAAATCCATTGTTTGTTTTGGTACTTAAAGGCACTGAAATTTTCCCAGGTATTGAGGTGGCAGTCTTCAGATCTACGATCTGGAATTCTTACTCTTCCATGATGACCTTTTGTACCTGTTTTGAGGACCTGATATAATAGTGTCTTACTCCCACTTATATAGAAGTGGATTTGAACCGTATTTACATTATAGCTGTGGATACTGTGAGTTTATCTGTGGGAAAGCTGCTTTTCTCATAGAAATCTCAGACTTTGAGGGAACTTGTTGAAATATTTTTAGCTCCCTACGTAATTTGGGAAGTACTGCTTCTGCTGTAGCCTATAAAAAGAGTTTCCAAGATTTGTTGTGGACTCCAGAAGACAATGAGCAATCATTGCTCAGAAAAACATACTTTTTTTTTCCTAGGTATAATCATAGCATTAGCTTATTATCCAGGAATGTATTTTGATCCATTAAACCTGTCTTTCCAAAGGTGAACAACTTGGAGTTGGCAATAAAGACCTGACCTCTACCTCTTTCTTCTCATTATTAACATTTGAAGCCTGTGATGGTTTTCCTCTCTTTATATGTGGAGAAGTAGTCAACAGTGAGATCAGCTCCATTTGGTATGTCCCTCCTGAATGGTTTTATTCCTGAATGCAGGACAGGACAAGTATTGACTGTGGTCAAGGACTATAGGTCCTTTTGATCACTCAAACCCATAATTTTAAAGCATGTTATTGCTACCGTGATACTAAAACCAGGGGTGAAGTTGCCTTAATTGCAGAGTAAACAGTCACTTGAATATTGACAATTAAAGAATATTTAGGAATACAGAATCAGCAGTTTTTGGCTTTGATAGGACAAACGCATGAGATGTAACTTGTGGATCTTGTATTCAGCTCCAGAGATTCAGCCTTGGGTGTCACTTGGGCAGGAAATCCATAAGTAAATAAAAGCTTTTCCTTTTTTAATCAAAAGTCACAGTGGTTGAACCCTGCCCAGCCTTCCCATTTGCAGTCCAGTATCATTCCTTCTGAACGACGCAGTCCAGTATAGTTCCCTGCCATTAAAAGGTGGAGAAGTATCTCTGGCCACACTTCAGAAAGCAAGTTAGTTAACGATGCCTGTAACCTGAGGTTGTGCTGCGTTTGAACGAGCAGGTCTCCAAGGGCACTTCACAAGTACGTTGGCGGGAGATAATAGGCTTTGCTCGAGTGTTTGAAGTTGCTTTTGTTGGTGTTTTCTGTTGGGTTGTTGTTTGGTTTGTTTTTTTTTCTCAAAGAGCTGCTCCCAAGTTGGCGTCAAACCGGAACATTGTCAGAGGGTCTTGGACATTTCTGAGTCTGCTCTGTGAATTTTCAGTTGAGTCCTTGGGAATTATTCCAGATTATCGCGTTGCTGACGAGACGGTATGAAATACATCTCTAAGATGACTTAAAGATGATTTTAATGCTTTTGGCTTAAATGTCAAGGGCTTTGCTGGGCTTGAATGAGGAATTTCAATAAATATGTATTGGCCGTATTAGCTGATAGAAAAACACAGTGGTGGGAATGGATCGTAATCCTCTGGTTAAGAAGAATGGAATAGAGAAGTATTATCGGCTTACTGCGTCTGTTGTCGGCAGCATACACATTAGGCTGCTCTCAACCATGCCCATACAGTCTTTCCCCTAAGTCAACATATGGATTACATCTAGGGAATCCCAATTTCAGGGTATATCCAAGTGCCTTCCAGTAGATGCCTTCAAAAACTCCACGGCTGCCAGTTTCCTGTAGTTCTTCACCATTAAAAGAATATAATTAAGTCATGTAAATGTGGACACAACGAAAATAACATTTGTATGGTGCATTTACTCTCGAGTCTGACTTCAGTGTGGGCAGCAGAGCTGTTCTGCAATGCAAATGAGTATTCAAGTGTTTCCTCTTCAACCTACCTGGAGATGGCCACGTGCATTCGAAGTTGCATTTTGTCCTCATTTAAAATATAATCCTTTACTTTTTCCCTGGGTTTCTTCGGTGCTTTGCGTTTCTCGTGTGTGTGATGCCACCTTGTTACTGCATAAACATTGGCTTACTTTCAGATCAACAATATATTTCATGTTGATTAAAAGGAATTAAAGATTATAGGCAAAAATCCTGGAAATGTCTTAAAATTGCGTGTTCACACAGCATGAAAGTATTCTTTGACGACTAATTATATGTAAAGACTCACTGTTTTCCAAGTAGTTTTTATTTTGATGAAGAAATGAGGTATAAAGCTCTACTTCCAGACCCATAGATGCATTTTTTAGCAGTGCCATGTGAGCGTCCCCCTTCTTCAAGAGTCAGAGGGAAGTTGAGCCCAGCACATTGCAGCTCAAGGCACCACTGTGCTGGATTTTGGTGCAGTAAGCTTTTGGGGGCTGTTTAATTTCTTCAGGATTCCTTTTGGCTGTTGTATTTGAAATACTGCTCCTTGCCTTTTGAGACAGTATCTCAGAATTATTGAAGTGATAAATTTTTGCTTGGAATTGTTTCTTTAGCCAGCTCAAATGCCAGGAGAGCTGAGCTGAAGATTTATCCTTTATCGCTGTAGATAGGATGGGAGAAAAAAATGTTAGCACCAAGATACACTTCGAGGAGAAGGATCTGAGCTTCACTTTAGCAGGTTGTTGTGCGTATCGTACTCCTGTTTTCTGAGCCAGCAGGATATAAATATCCAGGAAGGAAAAGAGAAGGTCAAGTGTAAACCTCTCACATCAAAGGGAGCCATCGAGCAGCTTCCAGTCTTCATTCTGATGATCTCCAAGGAGAAAAACATACTATTTTTTTTCCTTTCAGAATGCAAACAAGCCAGCTGTTGGCTGCGTTAAGAAGAGTGTGGCCAGCAGGTCGAGGGAGGTTCTCCTACCCCTCTACTCTGCCCTAGTGAGGCCACCTCTGCAGTATCGTGCCCAGTTTGGGGTTCCCCAAGTTCAAGAGGGACAGGGAACTACTGGAGAGAGTGCATCAGAGGCTGCAAAGATGCTGAGGGACTTGGAGCATCTCTGTGCTGAGGAAACGCTGAGAGCCCCGGGGCTGTTTAGCCTGGAGAGGAGCCTGGTTGAAGATGTCCCTGCTCACTGCAGGGGTTTGGTCTAGATGACCTTGGAAGGTCCCTTCCAAACCAAACAATCCTGAGACTCTACAAAAATGAATATTTCCCACACACAGGACCAAATTTTAAATGCTGGCCACTTTTGCTAAAGCTCCTGTTTAAACCCTAAGATTTAAAATGCTCAAGCATGGGATTCCTCCCCAGGAGCAGGACTTGGTAGGTCTCTGCTGAGCTTCACACGGTTTCTCCTGGCCCGTGTCTCTGGCAAGTCCAGGTCCCTCTGGCCAGCAGCACAGGCATCAGGTCTACCCATCACACTTCCAGTTGGTTGCTGTTGTCAAACTGGACAAGGGTATGCCCTGCCCCACTCAGAATCACACCGCGTTTTAGGAGGGCAGGAGAACAGCGTATACAATTTAGCTGTGCCCTCCATGCCTACAAATCATTTCTACTGCTGCCTACACGTTCAGTTTTCATATGCGCCAACTCAGAAACTCGAGCAGGAGCGTGTGATTTCTTGCCCCAAAGAGGAGAGAATTATAAATTAAATATCATCACTATCTTTAGAAAATAAGCTTTTTCTACTGCAGTTATAGTATGCGAGCGTCATAACATTTTGAGCTTCCTTGGAAGTATTATCTGCAGAAAAAAACCCCCATGTAAACAGGGCACGTTCTCACTGAGATTTAGAGCTGTATCAAAGAGTGCGGTATAAAAAACCTTCCAAGGAAAATCCAGCAAAAGCATCAATCACTGCTCTTGCCCCTGGGATGTCCCATCCCTGCATCCAGGACATTCTTCAAGCCACCCATTTCTAATGTCCCATTTTTTACTCTTCCTAACCCCAGGGAATACAGAGACTTCCCCCCCAACACACACACACACACAATCCCAGCATGGTGAGGGTTGGAAGGGACCTCAACAGATCATCTCATCCAATCCCCCTGCTCCATCCAGCAGGGTCACCCGGAGCAGGGTGGACAGGATTGCAGTGTCCAGCCAGGTTGGGAATCTCTCCAGAGAAGGAGACTCCACAGCCTCTCTGGGCAGCCTGGCACAGGCTCCCACACCCTCACAGCAAGGAAACATCTCCTCATGTTCTGGTGGATCTTCCTGGCTTCCAGTTTGTGCCTGTTGCCCCTCATCATGTCGCTGGGCACCACTGGAAAGAGACTGACCCCATCTTCTTGACTCCTGCCCTTCAGATAGTGCTCAGCATTGCTCAGTTCCTCTCTCAGGATGCTCTTACAGCCCCGGGGCTCTCAGCCTTTCCTGATGCTCCAGCCAGCTCCTCCTGTTTGCCATCTCTTGGACCGAGCGGTCCAGCAGTGCTGTGGGATGGCAGTTGCGCAAAGCTGAACATAAATATTGGGCTGTCCATCGGTGCTATAGGTTGGCTTTGCTGGCAGCGCTCATGACCACTCTTCCCAGCTTGTTTGTTAATAGATTCGTGCAGTTTGGGCAATTTGCACCCTTTGCCACAACTTTGTCCTTCGTGGACACGGAGCTGAGTAGGCTGAGATATTGAATCGCCCAACGTAAGCGATAACATGAGCGCTTTGGAAGCAGGTCTAGAAGAGCTGAAATCTACTCTCTTCTCAATCTTCAGCTGGTCCAGAGCCTACGTGAAGGCTGCTCAGTGATCTCGAGGTGTTTATGAGTAGCTAGCCTGCCCTGGCAGGGTATGGTGGGACTTCCCTTGCAGTGAGCACCTCAGCGGACCTCGCAGACACCAAATCTGTGGCATAAAAAGGTCGTTCCGAGTAACGCTGAGTCACGTGGATTCTTTTCCTTCGGGCTTTCCGGAAGAACCTTTGCTACAAAATTTGCAGTATCATTAGTTCACAATAAACATCCCAGTTGACCAGAAAGCCTATTTCTGTTTTGAGGGTTGCTATTTATATTTAGGTGGCCCAGAAGAGAGAAAAACCCCAATGTACTTATTTAGTGAAGCTAAGAGAAGAAAATAAATAACACGACCTTGGTTGCCTGATCTAATGATACGTTTTCTCCAAAGATGCTGCAGCTCCACTGCAGAGAGCTTCCTGGATTTGGGGTAAGTAGCACCGTTTTTGGAGAAGCCACTGGCCTAGATTGATGTTTATCTGCGAATTACTCCCTTATAGGGAGGTTTTCGAGTGGAAGCGATCTTAATCTTTGTCCTCTAAATCTGTTGGGGTTTGGAGATTAAGGTGACAGGACCCAATCAATTTGCATGGACTTCTCTTGCATTATTCAGTGTTTATTTCATAGCCTCTGTAACAATCTTGCCATTTATCGCTGTCTCGGGTGCTCATGCGTTAGGAATGTGAAGTTAGTGTGAAGGTATGGAACAGAGTTAAAGCACACCGTGAAAATCATACCTAATTTTCATTAGTTTTTTTCAGTGGCTATTTCAGAGATGATTTTTCTGGCTGTGACAGCTGGAATTTCTTTTAAGGCTCAGAAGCACTAGGTAGAGAAACATCTGTATTTACTCCTGAGATGCTGTCGATAAGATTTATACACCGTGGCAAGTGAACTTTTGGTTTGATTTTTCTTTTTTCTGCTCTTCTCACATTTGTCAAGTGGCATCTCTGGTGCACTGAAGAGGCTACAGACGTATCCTCTGCCGGGTGCTTGCTTCTCCTGCCACTTGAAGTCGACCGTTGCTGCCTTGGCAGCCCCTTTGTGCAGCATGAGCTGCTGGGTTGGGGCTTGGGGCTGTGCTGGTGACTGGGGAGGTGGCGGAGGCTGGAAGGGAGGAGGCAGAGCAGCGCTGGGTGCCTCTGCGGTGGCCTTGTTTCTTCTGCAAAACTCCCATAGCAAAAATTTACACTCTCTGCTGGGGTTTTTGTCACTGCCTGCTCCTTCCCTGAGCATGAAGAAGAGTTTGCCACAGAATCCCAGAATGGTGGGGGTTGGAAGGGACCTCTGGAGATGCTCTGGTGCCACCCCCTGCTCCATCCAGCAGGGGCACCCAGAGCAGGGGCCCAGCAGCGCAGGGTCCAGCCAGGGTGGGAATCTCTCCAGAGAAGGAGACTCCACAGCCTCTCTGGGCAGCCTGGCACAGCCTCCCACACCCTCACACCAAAGCTGTTCCTCCTCCTGTTCAGCTGGAACTTCCAGTTTGTGCCCGTTGCCTCTTGTACTATCATTGTACAGGGTGCAGTCATACGATGCTGTTACTAAAATATTTGTCAAGATGAAGATGAAAGTAAATAATAATAATTTCAGCAAACTGTACTGACTGCACAGACTTTTTCAGCCATCATGACAAGGAGAGAGAGCTTGGAGGCAGAGTCAACAATATTTGTTTTTTCTTTTAAATGTGTCTTGTGTGGACAGAGGCAGGGGACCGTGGAAGGCAGGAACTTGAACTGTCACAAGGCAACCTGTCATCTCGCAGATGTATGGAGGAGAGGTTTGGATTTGGGGACAGAAGTTATGTCACGTCACTCCAAGGAGGAAAAAGGGAACAGGAAGCAGCCATCAGCCTTTGTTTGAGGAAAGCTTTCTGTTGACTTGCGTAAGAGCTCCTGAACTTAAGCTGAACTCTGTAGTGCCAACAGTATTAGCTGCTTACAGATACCAGGAGTCACAACCCGGAGTTTTGCAAATATACTAACTATAGAGTGTGTAGTTTCCTACTCGGCTTTCTTTCTGTTTAATTACTAAGTGGTTAAGTTCTTACAGAGAACCTAAGGCTGTTGTCATGGTCAGTTGGGATGCTCAGACAACGATAGCAGTTTTTCAGGTAGGAAAAGAGAAAGTGGAATAATATTCTGGTAATGAAATTTGGATTTTCATTGAGAAGAAAAAAAATCAGAAACCATCCACCCTTAGGCAGAAGTAGTTACAGTTACTTGCCTAGTATTTTCCTACCAGTGCCTCACCTTCCAGCCACCTCTGTATTGGTCCCATTCCAAGAAGACACAGCTAGCAGTTTGGTAATTTAAGAGTGTTTTAGAGCCAAAAAGATAACACAGCAAAACATTTTTGTTTCGGCTTGTGTCAGCACTGGTGTGGCCAGCAGGACCAGGGCAGGGATCGTCCCCCTGGACTGGGCACTGGGGAGGCCAAACCTCAAAGCCTGGGGTCAGGTTTGGTCCCTCACTCCCAGCAGGACAGTGAGGGGCTGGAGCGTGGCCAGAGAAGGGCAACGGAGCTGGGGAAGGGGCTGGAGCACAAGGGTGCTGAGGGGCGGATGAGGGACCTGGGCTTGTTCACGATTCTGTGTTTTGTTGTGTGTAATTCCAGCGCACTGGATGGCCAGTACAAAAGTGGAAATTCTCCCCTGTCCCTCCCAGTTCCGTGGGACCTCGCTGCTGGCACAAGGGGAAGCTCTGAGTTTCCTGGAGGGGGGTTATCAGCAAAGCCCCCATCGCTTTTCCCTTCCCCCCTACACAGAGATTCTCTTTTGATTTGAGGGTTTCTTGCTGACCATTCTTTTCTTGGAAGCGACTGATGGGTTTTTCAAGGTATCGTGTCACGTTAAAAAGAAAAGCAGAATTTGGAGCCTTGCTTCCTACAATGATCTGAGTGAATAAAAGCAGATAAAGTGCTTTTTTTTTTTGCTTTTTTTTAATCTTGACTTCTCTTTTTTTGGTCTTGGTGGGTTTTAGGTTTTATTTCCTTTTAAAACAGAGTTGACTGATTCGTGCCTAATGATCTGAACTTAGAAAATACTCTTTGAGCTCCCACTTTTTGACACATATATATATATTTAAGAGTATATGACTGCCATTATTAATTTTGAATGGTATGGGAGTGTTTTAAGTAGAAATTCAAACATTTAAATTGTCCTTTCCTGCTCTGCCCTTTACGCCTTCATTTTTCTTATTCTATGAAAAAAAAAAGGATAAATTGAGCTCCAAATGCCTGAGCTCCGAGTATCACTCGTGTCTCAGGGAGGACTTCTTTCCAAAAGCATGGAAGTAACTGAGACTCCTGGGTTAGTACCTTCCAATAGATTTCCATTTCTCCAAACCCAGGGCAAGCTTAAATTTAGAGAAGGCTTCAGACTTTGAAAGGTGCTTCAAGGACTTGGCTCAGCCCAGCTCTGTTTTGTTGGGTTTCCTTGAATTTTCCCAGCCCAACACTGAGCCGAAACGCTGGAAAATTGATGGCATTTGTACAGAGAAGGCTTTGGTGGTGATTTGCTCTCGTGGTCTAGCGTCGGTGTTTTTCTGTCAGAGATGTTAGTAGGGGAGGAGGTTGGAATCCTAGCTGCATTTTACCTCCCCAACTGCTGCAGAGCACAGTGTGTTAGCTTGGCGCTGAACTCATTTTTCTATCTGTGTTTTTTTCCAGCCTGCATCAGCATTTTCCTCTTGGGGTTAACTTTTTTTTTTGTTCCCCTAGTTCTTGTTCCTCTTTTATGTTACTAATTCTTCTTTTTCAGACTTGAGCAAAGATAAATCTTCTTCCCTCTCTGCCAAGAAACCTTAATCTTTTGTTAGGCCATGAAAAGCTGCAGATAGCTTATTCAACAGAATCAAGGACTGGTTTGGGTGGGAAGGGACCTTTCAAGGTCATCTGGTCCAACCCCCCTGCAGGGAGCAGGGCCATCTGCAACTAGAGCAGGGTGCTCAGAGCCCTGGGCAACCTCCCCTGGGATGGTGCCAGGGATGGGGCAGCCACCACCTCTCTGGGCAGCCTGGCACAGGGGCTCACCAGCCTCAGTGTCAAAGGTTTTTTTTTTTTCTTTTTCTTCAGTCTGAATCTCCCTCTTCTCATTTAAACCCATCACCCCTTGTCCTGTCCCAACAGAGCCTGCTCAAAAGTCTGTCCCCATCTATCTGAAAGGCCACCAGAAGGTCTCCCCAGATGGAGCCTTTTCTTCTTCAGGCTGAATGAGGAGGGGTTTGTTTTTCCCAGTGCAGAAGAAGAACAAGTGTTAATGCTTTCAGGACTCTTGGTGACACTGCTGAAGCTGTTCCCACATCAGTGATTGATCCTCCTGCAGTTAATCCTCGGGGGGTGGGGGGACTCCCAGGGATGCAGGCACTCAACAGCCCAAGGATGCTCCCGTGCTTCCCCTGGACACCCTTGAGTGCCCGCATCACTGTGGGCTCTGAGACCTGACTCCACAAACCACACTGTGCCTTGGATTTTCCATTTCTAATACCCTTGGAGGCTTGCTGGTTTAATTTTAATAGCAAATGCAGTTTCTATTTATTTCTCGAGACTCTAGCCTGTGAAGAACTTCACTACCCCTCAAAGCCTGCATTGGTAGCAGTCTTTCTTGAAGATAAATGCCTTATTAGCGGGGCTAGAACTAACTAATGGATGAGAAAATCAGATGCATTTCATGTCCCAAAGCCTTACTTTGATTAAAGCAGTCGCTGTCGATGCCACAAATAAATGTAAAATAAATGTATCTGCTAATGGAGCGAGCGTCACAGGAGGAGAGGAACACCCAGCGCTAGAGACAAGATGCCACAAAACAGACGGACTGCAGGCAGTGCTCTTGCTTTAGTTCTTGGTGCAGGGGAGCTGGAGGAGCAGAGAGCCCCCGTCTGTCCCCAAGACAGCGATGGCTTTCAAATAAATAATTGGAGAATCAGGCTTTTGATGAATCCTCAGCAAGCAGCTAACAGAGAAGCAGATGTTACCCTCGAACCTCGGTGTGGTTCCGCGCGCTCTCGCTACGATCCGGCAGCAAACCGCAGCACAGGTGTTCCAGGAAATTCTCTTGGGTGTAAGCTCAACATCTGGAATCCTTTGCATCATTAGTTTTCTAATTGTTTCTTAGGCAATTAATTTGCCGGGCAGCCTGGCTGGGTGGTGGGAAGCACTTGTGGTTGGAAGATGCAGGTTTCTCCAAGTAGCACGTGGCCGTCAGTTTAATTAAGAACCTTTGGTGAGGTTGGTGGTTTGCTGTGCTGCTGGAGGTCTTGGGAGGGTGTGTGAAGGGTAAATATTATGGGGTGGCTTCTAGCAGTTAAAAGCTTTAGTGATTTGTGAAAAAACTGGACATAGATTCAGAAAGAGGGGAGATTTCAACTAGATACACAAAAGGTTTTGGACACTGAGGCTGGTGAGCCCCTGTCCCAGGGTGCCCAGGGAGGTGGTGGCTGCCCCATCCCTGGCACCATTGCAGGGGAGGTTGCCCGGGGCTCTGAGCACCCTGCTCTAGCTGCAGATGGCCCTGCTCCCTGCAGGGGGGATGGACTAGATGACCTTGAAAGGTCCCTTCCCACCCAAACCAGTCCGGGATTTCTCTGATACATTCCCTAAGTGGAAGCTGCAGGGGAGGAAAGGCTCCAAAGCGTATGGATTTTTGCCTCTTGCAAACTGCAGCGTGTGCTGTTTTGAAGCTGATGCTTTTTGTGAGCCCCTGGGATGCAGGAAGTGAGCGTGTGGACCTCTGCTCTCCTCGCACGCTGAGTGCCTTAGTTTGAACATCAAGAAGTCCTGTTGCTTTAGCTTGAAAAATAATCCTCAAAGAGACGTTTATTGTGGTGGTCTCCTGTGCTGTGGAAGGTTCTGGTTCACACTCTTGTCGATGTTTGGATACAGCTGGCTCAGCGTGAGGAAGCTGTGTCCAAACACCTACAGAGAAGGATGTTTTCCGGGGATACTTGGGGTTCCTGGCCGTGGAACTAGATGATCTTTAAGGTCCCTTCTAACCTTAACCATTCTATGCCTGTGGCTGGGTGGCAGTCACTCGTGCCTGGCTGTCAGCATGGGATGTGGATGGTGCACCCTTGCTGATGACACGGGGGTCCACATTGGCCAGGCCAGAGGTATGGACATAGGTCATAACATGAGTTGAGAAGAGGGTTGAGCATGGCTATGGAGAATACTCTGTGCTTAAAGAAAGGGGAAAGCCTGGGGTGTCAGCCCTCAGCAAGTAAAGGTGGTTAATGCATTATTTCAGCTTGAAAAGCAGGTACCTGTCTGTAGGACATCAGCACAGTCCAGAGCTGTGCAAGCTTTGCCAGGGAGGCTGCAGAAAACCAGTCCTAGAAGTAAAGAAAGGAATGGAGACCAGCCTGGTGTGTGTGTGTGTGTGAGATCTGCAGGCCTGGCCAACCTACTCCTGACCAGGCTGGGTCAGTTATCATTCCCAGTTTTAGGTGCCCTGTCCCATATTCACTGCTGCTGCTCCACAGCACCTTGCCTGCTTTGCAGTAGGTGGGCACCCCAGTTTCGCTGGCTCAGCAACTGGTTGGGCTGTTCCTGTGAGATTCTTCATTAAATTGGATCAACTTTAAGAAAAAGACTTTCCTTCCTTCTCCCTCATCATAACCTGATGAGTTGGCAGGATGATGTGATTGTGTTGGCGGAGGTTGGAACAGCTGGGGCGGTAGGAAGACAAAAGGTGTAAGAACATGTAAAGACTTCTTTGTATTTTAGAGCAGCAGTCAGAGGCTGATGCAGCCCTTCTGGAATTGCTGCCGAGCTCTGCCTGTGTGTGCTGGGAGGAGGAGGGTTTCATAGAATCCCAGGCTGGTTTGGCTTGGAAGGGACCTTTCAAGGTCATCTGGTCCAACCCCCCTGCAGGGAGCAGGGCCATCTGCAACTAGAGCAGGGTGCTCAGAGCCCCGGGCAACCTCCCCTGGGATGGTTCCAGGGATGGGGCAGCCACCACCTCTCTGGGCAGCCTGGCACAGGGGCTCACCACCCTCAGTGTCCAAAACTCCTTCCTTCTCTCCAGTCTCAATCTCCCTCTTTTAGTTTCAAACCATCAGCCCTTGTCCTGTCCCAACAGACCCTGCTCAAAAGTCTGTCCCCATCTTTCTGCCAGGCCCCTTGGAGTCCTGAAAGATCCCCAGAAGGTCTCCCCTTGGGGAGCCTTCTCCTCTGCAGGCTGAACCCCCCCAGCTCTCCCAGCCTGGCTCCCAGCAGAGGGGTTCCAGCCCTCCCAGCATTGCTGGGGCTCCTCTGGCCCCGCTCCACCAGGTCCCTGTCTCTGCTGTGCTGAGCACTCCCGAGCTGCCCCAGCACTGCAGGGTGGTCTCTCTCTCTGCCCAGAGCCCTGGGAGCAGAGGGGCAGGATCCCCCCCTCCCCTGCTGCCCACACTGCTGGGGTGCAGCCCAGGGTGGCACTGGCTGCTGGGTGCCAGCGCACGGGGCTGGCTCACATTCAGGTGCCAGCACTGAAAGCAGTGTCTGAGTTCCCCACGTCTGGATGCATCACGAAATGCACCTTTTACCTCAGGAGCCCCAGCGTTGCCTTCAGCTCAGGGACATTGTTTGAGTTTACACTCTGGATTCAGCCGCGAGGTTTCCGAGCTCCGCGGGGCAGAACCGCTCTAAGCCCTGGCACCGCTGCCTTCCTTTCTTTGTGCCTTCTTGATTTGCCACGAGTGACTTCTCAACCATCCAGATGTCAACTTCTCCTTCTCCGCTTGGAATACGCAGGCAGGGCACACGCTTGGGCTTTTGGTTTTTTCCCCTTCCTCCCTTTCCCTCCTTCCAAAAGGACTTTGCTGCAGAAACACAAGCGTTTGATCTGGCTTTTATGTGGCCCGTAATCTTTCTGTGTGTCTTTTCCATCGTAGATAATTAGCCTCGGTTTTCAAGAAGCAATTTAAAATATTCACAGAGATCTATTACGAGGCAGCATCTGTGTGATGATAACGTTTTCCACAACCCAAGAATAAAAGGGCCACTGGGATGCCACGAAAGGCAACTCCTCCAGTTAATTATAAGGGTTTTTTTTCCCTTTTAATTTTATTTTTGAACTTATTGGTGTTTCACTCCACTGCTCAAGGGTTTCTCTTGCAAATCAATCCGCAGGGCCAGCCTCATTTATCTAGGAGCAGATTGATTTGCTGACAAGGCACCGGGAAAGGTGACCCCAATTTGTGACTTCGGCTGGGAACTTGCAGAAATACGGATGTCAATTTTTTGCGGTCGTTGGAAAGGCTCTCCCGCTGCGTCCAGTAAAACGTAATTCCTTTGGGGTAGGGGCCGCAATCGTTTCGAAGATATTAATGCAGTTTTAGAATCAGTCGAGGTGTCCTGGCCAAAACATTTGTTCCTGGTTGGGTTTATAAGGAATTCCTGGTACTCTTCTGTTGGCCAACGTTCAGTTGTTTGGTGAGTGCCCTGGAAGCGCTAGTCTGATAAGTCTTGTTCTCCTTCTCCACGTTTCTGTGATAATGAACCCACTCCTTTGTTGAGCTTGCAGGTAAACTAGTAAATAATTCACAATACAGCCTTGCTGCAGAGACCTTTATTTGTCTACAACGAGACCAAGAAGGACAGACAATGAATATTTATACAACGAGAGGCACATTTGGATATAAGATAGGAATGTAAAATGGCTGTGACATAGACCTAACGGTCAGCAACATGGACTTTTAAAATAACCCAATGGGTTTTTTTCTTTAATTTTCTGGAATTTATAGAATCCCAGACTGGTTTGGGTGGGAAGGGACTTTTCAAGGTCATCTGGTAAAACCCCCCTGCAGGGAGCAGGGCCATCTGCAGCTAGAGCAGGGTGCTCAGAGCCCCGGGCAACCTCCCCTGGGATGGTTCCAGGGATGGGGCAGCCACCACCTCTCTGGGCAGCCTGGGACAGGGGATCACCATCCACACTATGAAAAATTTCTTCTTTCTCTCCAGTCTAAATTTCCCTCTTTTAGTTTAAACACATCATCCCTTGTCCTGTCCCAACAGGACCTGCTCAAAAGTGTGTCCCCATCTTTCTGACAGGCCCCTTGATGTCCTGAAAGGCCCCCAGAAGGTCTCCCCAGAGCCTCCTCTTCTCCAGGCTGAACCCCCCCCAGCTCTCCCAGCAGAGGAGTTCCAGCCCTCCCAGCATTGCTGGGGCTCCTCTGGCCCCGCTCCAACAGGACCATATTATTGCACTATAATAATTTGCTGTGCTTTAACCTCAACTCAAATCTTCCATGGCCTGATCCTTCCCTGGGGCTGGCATCCCCTTGGGACTGTGGCCACGCAGTTGTGTCACCGGTGGTCAGGAGTCCCCGCTGCCCTGGGAGGTTGGGCCACCACCAACCCTGGAGCCACAACCCATGTGATGCTTTGGGCCGTGGGCAGGGTGGCAGTGGCTGGAGCGTGGGCATCCTGCTGACTCAGCACCAGCATCCTGCATCGTGCCACCGCTGCCCCTCTCATTAGCCGTTGAGTTCCAGCTCGTCCTTCTGACAGGATCGCCTGGGGCTTTTTGCTTTCAAGTTGTGGCTCATTATCTGGATCCAATTTCTGTGCCTGTCTCTGAACTTTAAAGTGTCTTTCAGGATTTTGCTTCTGATCTAGAATTCCTAGCGATTTGGTGTAGGGAAGGGATTGACCCGGCAAGTCGAGCTTAGAAGTGAGAGGCCCAGTAATTTATCAACCTCTTCTGCCAAAAAGAAGATGAGGCATTTTCTCCCATGCTGTCTTTTAATAGATTGGCTCCTCTTTATACTCTCCAGAAGCTGTGCTCACTCACTTGCTCCTCCTCCAAACGCTCTCCCGGGCTGGGGAACCGGGACCGGTGGAAATAATCTTTGCTGTGTATAAAACTGTGCAGGTGGCCCCACGATCCCACTAAGACTACGTGAAATAATTCAATGGATGGTTTCATAAGCTCTGCCATGGGCAGCAGTTGAAGCACGTATCGCTCGCTCGCAACGAGCCCTTGCACCAACGAGGAAGAGCGAGGCACGGTTCTTTGCTTTCGTGCGCTGCAGAAACCACTGCTGCAAAAGGAAATCATGAAAGTGGTCATTAAAAAAAAAAAAAGGGGGGAAAAAAAAAAAGGAATAAGTCTAAGCCCAACTGTGCATTAGAAGAAAACAGCAGCAACCTGAAAAAAGAGTTTGTTCTTTCTGTAAGAAGTCGTACAACGGAGATTCATGGAAATATTTGCAGGCAGCGAGTTCAGCTCTTCCTTGAGCTCGGGGAATGCTTCTCCAGCAGCTTTTGGGCTTTGCGTGGAAGCCAGTTGCTTGAGACCCATCATGCCTGCCTGTGGAGTCTCCTGCCAGTTGCTGGTGTGTGACACTTGAGCGTGGACAGCGGGTGAGATGAGGTTATTGGGACGTGTACGGGTGGAGTGATGGTGGCATCGAGCGCTGGGATTTGCTGGTTTGGTTTCCAAGTTCTGTCTCTTCTACTCTGGCTGGAGCTGTCAGGTGATGGGATTTGGGCTCAGAGGTGGCTTTTGAGGCCAAGGTTGTTAGCTCTCTCCCCACCGCTGCAGTTTGTTGTCTGGGGACCAGGACTGGGGCATTGCAGTTCTGACGGGAGGGAGAGCGTCTCTCCCTGGGACCAAAAAGAGAACCACCAACTTCTCGTGAATTTTCTGGTTTCTGGAAAGACTTCTGGTTTGTCAGAGTTGATGTTCTCCTGCTCCTCTGCAGCTGTACCTTCATGAGTTGGCTGCAAGCGGTCGGGCTTAAGTGTGGCTGAAAGAAATGGTCCTTCAGGGGCTTCAAAGGTAGGTGAAAGAACATATGGAAGAGTGATGGCTTAGCTCTCCTCCCACGCTGAGGATGCTCAGTCTGTTGGGCTCCTGTCCTTCCTGGGACCAGCAGGGAACAGGCAACCAAACCCACCAGGCACCAGCACCCTGTGGAGACAAGGGTGCAGGGCTGGGGACTCAGGGTGTGACAAGGGAAGGACAAATGTGCACTGAGGTGGAGTTAAGTATCTCCAAACTTGGTGGCATGCGTGAAGTTCTCGTCTGAGAACAGGCTGGAGAGATCTCTGGGTTTGGGAGCTTGCAGGAGCCAGGAGCTGTGTGAGCAAGCAGAGGGCATTATGTGAGTCCACTTTGGGAAGACTCTGTTTGCAGGAAAAATACTGGATCAATCAAATATTGGAACTGGAAACTGTTGGAAAGATGTGTAGGGGGAGCCATGTCCTGTCACATCAGGCTTTTTCCTGTGACAGTGTAACGTGCTTTCTGTATTCCAGCAGAACCTGTAGATGTTGTAGTGGGGTTTTGACCCCGTCTCAAAGAAATGATGCTTAGTCAGAAGCATGTTAGGAAAAGATGGATCTGATCATAGAATCCCAGACTGGTTTGGGTGGGAAGGGACCTTTCAAGGTCGTCTAGTCCAACTCCCCTGCAGGGAGCAGGGCCATCTGCAGCTAGAGCAGGGTGCTCAGAGCCCTGGCCAACCTCACCTGGAATGGTTGAAGGGATGGCTTTCATGGGAAGCATTGTATTAATGAGATTCAAGGTAACCTTGACTAATTATGCAGACACTGTGAAGAGGGCAGCAGGCAGAGCCTGAAGGGAGTCATCACCAGCACTGTGTGAGCTCCTGAAGTAGTTTGCCTCCAGAGGAGAACTTAAGGAAAGACCTGCCTGGTCCTTCCTGTGCCATGATGTGTAAAATATATAAATATATATGGTGGCACTTGATGATCGTATAGGTCTCTTCCAACCAAAAGTATTCTCTGATTCTGACTTACGAGGTGGTGAACTGATCATGCCTCTGCATTTTGGGCTGGCGAGGCCTTACCCAGAAGGGAAGGACCTTGGGCTGAGAGAATCCAGAAGACAGCAGCGTGAATTAGTGGAGTCGAGGAATGATCTGGGTTTGGAAGAATTGCTGCTGTTAATGGGTTTACAAGATGAGATGATTCGAGGGAGATACCTGTCTGTGAGCGTAGGAGAAGCTGAACTGGGATTGTTGGTTCGCTCCACACGAGGAAAATAAGCTTAAAAAGAAAACAAATAGTGATAAACTGTGAAGGACTGGAGATTTGGAGCTGAGGGTTGCTGAAGAACTGGAGATTTGGTCTCACACTTCAGACTAAGGTGTCAAAAAAGGGCAGGTGTCATTGACGGTGAGGGAATGGCCTTGGTGACTTGTCAAGGACCCTTTGCGACGCAGACTCTGCTTGCTCCGCTGTATTACCGGGCACTTTACAGCTATGTTACTTGCCATCTAATTTTAGAATTGCATTCTGTAAACACCTAAAGAGAACACGACTCATTTAATTAATTACACTGAAATCGTGGGACTTTGCACTCAGCTTTAGATAGGAGTTATTTTAACTTCCTCCTTAATGATTAAAAGCCTCGGTTGATGACAGAACAGGTAGGAAACTCAAAAATATGTTAGTAGATTTTTGAAATTAGCATAGGTATTTGTATTTTGGTTTGGTGTTTTTTATGTTTTGTTTTTTTTTGTGGTATTTTGTTGTTGCTGTTGTTTTTTCTATAACAGAATGAATGCATCTCAAATCCTGGGGTCAGTGCTGGGCCCTTTGCTCCCAGCAGGACAGTGAGGGGCTGGAGCGTGGCCAGAGAAGGGCAACGGAGCTGGGGAAGGGGCTGGAGCACAAGGGTGCTGAGGAGCAGCTGAGGGACCTGGGCTTGTTCAGCCTGGAGAGAAGGAGGCTGAGGGGAGACCTTCTGGCTCTGACAGCTCCTGACAGGAGGCTGGAGCCAGGGGGGGCTTGGTCTCTTTTGCCATGTGACAGGATAAGAGGAACCAGGCTCAAGTTGTGCCAGGGGAGGTTTAGGTCAGAGCTGAGGAACAATTTCTTCCCCTTGAGGGTTGTGGAGCCCTGGCTGCCCCCGGCAGTGGTGGAGTCCCCGTGATCCCTGGAGCTGTGGTGCTGAGGGAGATGGTTTAGTGGTGCCCTGGCAGTGCTGGGATAATGGTTGCACTTGATGGTCTCAGAGGTCTTTTCCAACTCAAACAGTTCCATGATTCTGTGAACTACAGGACTTGTGTTTAAATTTTTAGGCAGATTAAAACACTTTTCTGTACGTGGGGTAAGAAAGCTGTGAGATCGCATCCTCAGCGCGTTGGCTTGGGAGCTTTAGCTCCTGGTTACAGCAGTCTGGGCTTGACAGGCAGACAAGCATCCATAAGGGTACCCATCCCATCTGAGAAGAACACTGCCTCTACAAATCATGTTCATCACCTCTTCGGCACGCGGGGGGGCTGTTTTATAAATTATTATTTGCTTGCTGCCTGCTGAAGTTGTAGTTCCTCCTTTTTTTCTGTCTGTGCTCTCAATGTAGAATTTTTGTGCTAGGAAGGCTGACTAGTTTTAGCTAGAACATCCCAAAATCTTCACAGCCTTCTTTTTGCTTCGTTGAGAGCCACTCCTCAACCCTGCTGCCTCATGGTGCCGGGTGCCTTTGCGGAATCCAATGGATTGAAAAATTCCTCACCGTTTTTCACTTGGCGAATGTGATGGTGGCACGTCAACCCTGCCGTCAGTACCGTCGTTGAATCCTTCTCGGGGATAACGTGGTGCTTTATCTGCTGGTGACAACCAGGGATTTGTATTCACTGGAGATCCCAGCGAGGGATTGGAACTTGTGTTAGCCACAGTAAACTGGACTTTGAGACTTGCTCATGATACTGAGAAAGGCAGATAAGACCATCTGGACCGGGTCAGGAGAACTTAGAAATTAGTCTTGCACATGTGGTAATTTTTGGCTGGATGGAGGTTATCTTGAAGCAGAATTTTTTTTGAACTAGTATTTTCTCCGTAAGTCTGTGTTAAGCTGTATGTAGAATCACAGAATGGCTTGGGCTGGAAGGGACCTCAAAGATCACTTATTTCCATCCCTCCTGCCATGGGCAGGGACAGCTCCCACTAGAGCAGCTTGCTCAAAGCCCCATCCAACCTGGTCTTGAACACATCCAGGGATGGAGCATCCACAGCTTCCCTGAGCAGCCTGGTCCAGTGTCTCACCACCCTCACAGTGAAGAACTTCTGCCTAATTTCTAATCTGAACCTACCCTCTTCCAGTTTGAAGCCATTACCCCTCGTCCTGTCACTACAAGCCATTGTAAAAAGTCCCGCCCCAGCTTTCTTGCTGACCCCCTTCAGACAAAGCAGATCCGTAAATGCATTAGACTGCGGTGAGCTTCCCTCGGGCGCATCAGAAATCATCGTTTCTCAACTCTGCTGTGGATTTTTGCCACGCACATCCTCTGTGCTGCGTGTGCCGAGCTCCTCCGACAGCAAAATGAAAGCCAATGTAATAATTTGTCCACCTGAATTAGAAACAAAGTCACTAAGCAAGTAAGACACTCTATCAAGCTCGATTATTCTACGTGGGGATTCATTTTATTCTGTTAATTGGTACTTTGCCTCGCGCGGTCTCGTACGTGTAAGTGATTATTCTAATTTGTATTTTTAAAATCTAATTATTTCCATCTCCTTTAGCCGCTCTTTCTTGCAGGTATTTGTAGAGAATACACAAGGAATTGTTTCTGCCCGATGTAATTTTGTGAGCAGTCCTATTTGATAGCATGTGAACTTAAATATTTGATATTTATCCTTTAAATGCTCTTGCTGTTCCTGAAGAGGTCAGGAACAAAGCCTGCATTGATATGCACAATAAAACCCCAACAGTGAGGATGTTGGAGACAATCCCATTAAAAAAAAATACATATTTATGATGAAATTGAACTTTTCATTCAATCTGTGTGAGGAGTTCCCTACCTTCTCTCTGAGAAGATCACGTGGCTGAATGTTGAGGGGTGTTTCTCAAAGGGAAGAGGTCCCTGCCCGGGTTTCTTGCTGCTTGTGCATTGAGACATCTCAACAAATATCTCAAGTCCTCCTCTTCCCCCCGACCCCCACCCCTGGATTTTAGAGCATTCTAAGTCTCTGAGATGGAATGTCAGAGATTCAGTAAAAGAAAAAGGAAAGAGACTTCTTATCTTAACTTTTTTCTAAAGCTCCAGAGCTTTAAAGCAGATGAAAACATGGAACTTTTACCAGACTTCTGGAAATCTGGTTTGGGGCTTAATACACAAATCCTGTATGTCTTGAATTCATAGAATAACTAAATTGTTTTGGTTGGAAAAGACCTTTAAAATGGGCAAGTCCACCCATTAACCCAGCACTGCCAGGGCACCACTGCCCCCTGTCCCTCAGCACCACAGCTCCATGGCTTGGAAACCCCTCCAGGGATCACGGGGACTCCACCCCTGCCCTGGGCAGCCTGGGACAGCCCTGGACAACCCTCAAGGGGAAGAAATTGTTCCTCAGTTCCAACATAAACCTCCCGTGGTACAACGTGAGCCTGGTTCCTCTTATCCTGTCACTTGTTGTTCCTTGGGAGCAGAGCCCGAACCTCCCCTGGCTCCAGCCTCCTGTCAGGAGGTGTCAGAGCCAGAAGGTCTCCCCTCAGCCTCCTTCTCTCCAGGCTGAACAAGCCCAGGTCCCTCAGCCGCTCCTCAGCACCCTTGTGCTCCAGCCCCTTCCCCAGCTCTGTTGCCCTTCTCTGGCCACGCTCCAGCCCCTCACTGTCCTGCTGGGAGTGAGGGACCAAAACTGACCCCAGGATTCCTGGGGCAGCCTCCTCAGTGCTCAGTCCAGGGGGACAATCCCTGCCCTGGTCCTGCTGGCCACACCAGTGCTGACACAAGCCAGGATGCTGGTGGCCTTCTTGGCCACCTGGGCACTCTCTGCCTCATCTCCAGCTGCCTGTTGATCAACACCCCCAGTTCCTTTTCATCTTCATGTAAGCTCCCATTCAGTTTTCTTGAAGCCCATGTGTCTTGAATTCATCTTCATGCGAGTTCCAACTTTCCCCCTGTACCTTTGGTACAGAGAGTAGCACTTTTTTTTTCCTCTAGTTACTCCATAAGAACACGATTCAAATGAATAATTTTCTTGGAAATGCTGCAGTTTCTTCCCCACCTTATGCCATAATGGTGCAATAAAGCCCTAACCAAAAATGATGTCATGCAAGAGCTATTCCAGTTAAACTGTAACTCGGTGCTGCTTGGAGAGCAGAGGTGGGTCAGCAGAGACACAATGGGAATAAAAGAGCTTTGGGAAAGAGAAAGTAGCTGTGGTCAGCCCAACTGGAGATGACTGCTGCTCCCAGCGCTCGGGGTTCCTGGCCACAGGGGATGCCACCTTTGTTCCTGCACCAGGTAGGACAGTGCCTCAGTCACCTGGAGAAACCAGATCCTGGGGTTTAAGACTCTTCAGTGAGACCAATGGTGTTTGGGGATTTAGGGGTGAAGAGCAGGAAGGGCAAAAGGAGAAAAGGCAGAGCAAGGTGAGAGGGTGATTTTTTTCCTCCTTCCCCTTTTGGATATTTTTGTTGTTGTTGTTTTTTGCTTTAAACTATCAATCTTTTGGGGCAGGCTCTTGCTCGTGGTGCTTTCCAACGTGCCAGGTGCCAACGCATCTGTCAACCTACAGTGACAACATTTTGATGTCTCTCATTTTTAATTACCTTTTCTGGTGCTGCTCGTTCTTCAGAATATTACTTTTCTAGAACTAAAAATCTGAGGCATGACCTCGGTTGTATGATACTAAAGCTTGTGGGGTGGTAGAACCCAAAACCCATCAGTCTCTCCACCATCCTCTGGATGAGATGGGATGTTTTGCTGTTTATTTCCTGCTTTAGGAGGATGCAGGGAACGAGTGTCTGTTGAAGCTGCTTGGAAGCAGCTTGTGCATCAGGCTCCTTAAGCAAAGTCCCATGGCTCTAGCAAGGCCACGCAGCACGACAAAGGTTTTATCAGCACGTTTGCTTTAAAGTCCAAGTTTTACTCTTCAGCTGTCAAGTTGGATAAGGATTCAGTTCCTCAACCAAAAAAAAAAGAAATTAAATGCATATTAATCCAGTAATCCCTGAAAATAATGCTGTTTCCTCAGGTTTTGGGGAGCTGGGCCATTGCCCCCAGCATCTCCTCAGGCTGTGCCAGCCTTGGACCCAGTGATGGGAAGAGCTTTAGAGGCTTCACCTGCTCCCCTGATTTCTGAGCCCATCCTTCCTAGGCTGTGTTTGGATTTCAAGTGCTCTGCCTCCTTGGCAGGATTGGAGTTAGCGGTGCAATTGTACAGTGAGTTTTTTGTTGTTGTCATTGCCACGGTATCGGGTTCTTTGTTGGACACCGAAGCATTTGTCTGTAACAATGCAGGCTTTTATAGCTGTGGTTGTAACACGAACCTCCAGCACCTTTTGGAGGCTTCAGATCATCAGAAATAGCCAAGAACTCTTCACTAGAAAATAATACTTGTCTTTGAAGTTCAGGCTTAAATGCTTCAGCCACTTACAGATGGATATCCATGAAGGAAAGGCTGGAAAGAGGAGGCTACAAGTAGCTGAAAATGCATTGTACACCCATAGGGTTATGAAAGCAGTCCCTACTTTTTTTTTTTTCCAGGCAGGGCAGCAGTTGCCCTACAGCAAAGCCATAGAATCGTTTCAATGTATGGATCTTTTCCTTTCCCATTTTATCAACAAGAGGCTTCTTTTGTAGTATAAGGTGGTCCTGTCTTGTTCAGCAGGGCTTTTCTACCTGCCTGTTCTCTCTGCAGAAGAGCTGTTATTATCTTTTACTTTTTCTTTTTTTCTGATTGATTGTTTTTGAACAAACTGCCATGGTCTTGGAAGGTCCCTTCCAACCCAAGGCATCCTGTGGTTCTGTGACATTGGACCTTCTCGAGAACGGAGAACGGTGCTGTCTGTGAGGGTTTTTAAGTCAAAAAATTATATTGCTGAGAACTTGTATGTGAAGTATAGGAATAACATACACACAGTGCAGCTGTTGGTGGTTTTATGTGTTATTGCCACTTGCTCGCCTCTTCATCCACCTTAGTCTGAGTAGAAGTACTCACTACTTGAGGTCTACTACGTAGAGCTTTGATGTGCTAAGCTCAGTCTCTTCGATCTGCCTCCATGCTGTGGCACCTACATTACATAGAATCATAGAAACCTTTTGGTTGGAAGAGAACTTTAAGTTCATCAAGTCCACCCATTACCCCAGCACTGCCAGGGCACCACTCCTTCTGTTCAGATGAACAGTACCAGTTTGTCACATTGCCCCTTGTCCTGTCCCTGGGCACCACTGAGCAGAGTCTGGCCCCATCCTCTTGCCCCCCGGGGCCCTTTATCTCTTGCTCAGCGTTGCTCAGCTCCCCTCTCAGGCTGCTCTTTCCAGCTGAGCAGCCCCAGGGCTCTCAGCCTGTCCTGGCACAGAGATGCTCCAGCCCCCTCAGCATCTTTGTGGCATGCACAGGACTCTCTCCAGTAGATCCCTGTCTCTCTTGAACTGGGCAGCCCAGAACTGGACACAGTATTCCAGCTGTGGCCTCATTAGGGCAGAGTAGAGAAGGAGGAGAACCTCCTTCCACCTTCTGGCCACACTCTTCTTCATGTACTTCAGGAGACCCTTGGCTTTCTTGGCCACAAGAGTACATTGCTGGCTCTCTGTGACCTTCTTGTCTGTGAGGACCCCCAGGTCCTTCCCAGAGGAGCTGCTTTCCAGCAGCTCTCAGCCCAGGTCTGCACAGGGTGGTAACACCCGTCCGTCTTGCAGTAAATTGCTTTGTCTCATCCTGGGAATGACCAGTTCAGGGTTCCCCTGGCTGCTGGCTCAGCCTGTTTTGGTGTTAGACTGCTGGCCTGCCTCCCTTCTGAACAGCAGTGGAAGGAATTGCATGGAGTGAATCTATTGGTAGGAAGCTGGACTGGGGAGAAAAAATAAACAAATAAAAAGGACTTTTAAGAGAATAAAGCTTGGTGCTAATAATGTTCGTATTATTTTTGATTCACTCAGTAGGTTAGAGGAAAAAAAAAAACCAGTGGATCCCCTGACCTTCCACGCTGTGAGAAGGGGAGTGAGTATTAAGAAATGGTACTAAGCTTGTGCTGACATCCTTTCAGAGCACAAGGGAATTCATTTTTCAGCCTATTTCTCTTTTTTTTTTAAAGACTACGGGATGTGTGCCAGCTTGAATTTAGTCCTAGGGATGGTGGAGAGACTGGGAATAAAGGTTACACGTGAGAATGGGGAGAAGTTGGCGTGAAGGTTGTTGGTACAGAAGCTCTTTATACATCCAGCTTCTTCAGGGATGGTTTCTGGTGGATTATCCCAGTTTACAGGGCAAGGAAGGAATTTTTAATGGTTGTTCTGATGACCTGGGGGGGGGGGGGGTTGTCCAGATAATATCCTGTGGAAATTGTAATATTTAATATTTATTCAGTGAAACATCAGGGAGTTTGGTTGTGAAGCGTTCTGGTGGTTACAATTTCAGCGGTGGGTGTAGAGCCACCGTCTGCTGCGTGTGAAATACAGAAAGTTGGGGTTTGTGTCTTGTGCCAAAGAAAATCTTTTTACATCGAGCAACAGCAGCTAATGGCTGAGACGGCAGCGACTGATGATTCAGGCGTTCATTAGGGACTGGAAAAATGTACAGGAAATTAAAAACAACATTTTTTTTTTTCCACGTAAACCTCTATTAGAGGGACTAGAGGATTGCTAGACCAGCTCATTTATCTACAGCTATTAATTGTCCTGAATTTCTCCGTAGTCTTCAAAGCAGCAGCACGTTCTCATCACACGTTTCGTGTCACCTTCTCTACATTGGAAGTGATTTTCTGGTCTCAGAAGAACTCTGTGTGTGGAAGGCTTTGGTGAAACACTTGATAGCTCACAGAATCACAGAATGTTAAAGGCTGGAAGGGACCCCAAAAGATCATCAAGACCAACCCCCTGCCAGAGCAGTGTCACCTAGAGCAGGTCACACAGGAATGGGTCCAGATAGGTTTTAATTGTCTCCAGAGCAGGAGACTCCAGAACTTCTCTGGGCAGCCTGGGCCAGTGCTCACAGACTCATAGCTGGGGCACTGGAGACTTTCCAGCCCCCCCTGGCTCTGTTCCTGTGTGGGCTGCCCTGGGTGTTCCTGCTCTGGCAGGGGGGTTGGACTCCATCATCTCCAGAGGTCCCTTCCGACCCCTGCCATTCTGTGATTCTCTTTTGGCAGTGAAGGACCAGATGTGTGTCCACAGGAAATCAAGGTGAGATAAGGCAGCTCTGAAGAGTGCATGTTTACAGGTGCTTTGTGGTTGTTACTGCTCTGCTTGGTGGGAAAAGCTTTTCCTCTTTTGTTTCAGTCTCCAGGCATCAGTGATGCCTAAATTTTGTATCCCAGTTCCATGCTGTAGAAATATCAGTCTTGTGGAGAAAAGTCACTTGGCCCCTTAGGATCGGGTCTGGCCACGCTGGGTTTTCGGGCTGCTTTCCCCTCCCTGCAGCCCACGCTGCTCCTGCTCCTGCCCTTTGTATTATAATATATGTAATTACATCAGGAATCACCAAAAATACATGTTTTTTTTTTTTTTTGCATTTCTTCTCAGGATTTGCATTTCTTCTCAAGATTCCAACAAACCATAATAGCAAT
The DNA here is from genome assembly GCA_025345505.1 of Todiramphus chloris collaris. Classification (NCBI taxonomy): domain Eukaryota; kingdom Metazoa; phylum Chordata; class Aves; order Coraciiformes; family Alcedinidae; genus Todiramphus; species Todiramphus chloris. The sequence goes on from JANVCC010000077.1 coordinate 13,579,409, forward strand.
TTGACCTGAATGTTAACCTTTGCCTTTCATTTTCCGTGTAGGTCCAGGATGGCACATCCCTGCTCGCTCCTGCTGCTCTGTGTTAGTGTTCTGCTGGCACAAGCTTTACCACCCAATGGAACGGAATTGCCCAAACCAACAACAACAACCAGTAAGGACATCACTGAGTTTGCGGGGATGGGAGCGGGGGTGGAAAAGGACTTCTGGTGACGTCCCGTGGATATATTTTTCCTAGGACTTTGACCCCACTGAGGTGTTTCTAATCTTGCCAGGTGACCTCTGTGTTTGGTCTCTGTAGGACTAGTGGTTTGCGCTTTACTTTCTCTTTCCCATGTATTGGAAATGCACAGGATAGCTTTGGGAGAGGTGGAGAAATGCAGGATGTCCTCTCCTGCCTGGGCTGCAAGATCTCCATGCTCCAGGGGCTGTCACTGTGGGTCTCCAATGTGATGGAACCTGGATACGGATGATAGGAAATGAAGAAATTATCAGTGAGACAACAGGGTGAACAGATTTAAACCTCATGAGGAACCATTTATTTTATATGTGTTCTGTGTTTTCTCATGATAGGAGCTAAGGCAAGACTTGAGGAGATGGAATAGTGGGGGTGTCCTGTGTGAGACTGGGTTGGGTGAAAAACAAAAAAGCCTTTTTCAAAGACATGAGAGCGATCTTCTACTCGCTGCCCCACCACAGCACCTTCTATTCCTCCTCATTTCAAAGGAATTTATTCCTTTTCCTTCAAGCCCTCCTACAGCTACATCCTGACACGTTACAGTGCTGGAGAGGGGCTTGTTCAAGTCAGAGAAGCATTTTTCATTTGGTTTGCTTTCTTGTAGAAGATACGGGTTCTCCTGTTATGGTTGTCTCAAAGAAATGATGCTTTGTCAGAAGCATGTTAGGAAAAGATGGATCTGATCATAGAATCCCAGACTGGTTTGGGTTGGAAGGGACCTTTCAATGTCATCTGGTCCAACCCCCCTGCAGGGAGCAGGGCCATCTGCAACTAGAGCAGGGTGCTCAGAGCCCCAGGCAACCTCCCCTGGGATGGTGCCAGGGATGGGGCAGCCACCACCTCTCTGGGCAGCCTGGCACAGGGGCTCACCATGGTCAGTGTACAAAATGTCTCCCTTCTCTCCAGTCTAAATCTCCCCTATTTTAGTTTAAACCCATCAGCCCTTGTCCTGTCCCAACAGGCCCTGCTCAAAAGTCTGTCCCCATCTTTCTAACAGGCCCCTTGAAGTCCTGTAAGGCCACCAGAAGGTCTCCCCTTGGGGAGCCTTCTTTTCTCCAGGATGAATCCCCCCAACTCTTAGTGTTTTTTTTTGCTTAAGGCTTTCAAAATAAATAAATTGCTACTATGAACAAAAATTTGGCCAAGTATAAAATGGCTAACAAATGTCTCTGCTGACGTGTTGCAAAGTAGTTGTCAGGGTCTTGCTGCTTGTGTGGTGCCTGGAGCAGCAGAGGAACAAGTTACTACTGTTCGGCTGAATTTGTAAGAATATGAGAATTGGGAAAGGGAAGTTAACGTTTTAGCTGTATCACTTCCCAGAATTTCAATCAAGTTAGTAAACAGGGAGTTTCTCCAGAGGTGCTGTTCGTCTTCAAAGCCCAATTCAAAATTGTGTTGAGCAGAAGGGCGATAATACGGGTAAGAGTAATCTTATCATCCTCATTGTAATTCAATCTTCATTTCAGTGATACGATTTGGGAACGATTAGCACGATTAAACCGTTCCTTTTTAAATATCAAAGCCTTCGTCACTTTGCTGTGTTTAGTCTTGAGAAGAGAAGGCTGAGAGGGGATCTTATGAATGTCTATAAATATCTGAAGGGTGGGTGTCAAGTGGAAAGGGCCAGGCTCTTTTCAGTGGTGCCCTGTGATAGGACACGGAATAATGTGTATAAACTGGAACACAGAAAGTTGCACCTCAACATGAGGAGAAACTTCTTCCCTGTGAGGGTGACAGAGCTTGACAGGCTGTCCAGAGAGGCTGTGGAGTCTCCTTCTCTGGAGACTTCCCAGAGCCCCCTGGCTCTGTTCCTGTGTGGGCTGCCCTGGGTGACCCTGCTCTGGCAGGGGGGTTGGACTTGATCATCTCCAGAAGTTCCTTCCAACCCCTGCCATTCTGTGATTCTATAGAAATCGAGTTTCCAAGAAGGAGGCTGGCTCCTTTTACTTAGCATTTAAAAGCCAAAGGGACACTCTGTTGGCAGCAGCTCAAGTTCAAGAATTACCTTGAAAAGCAGAACTTCAGAAATAGGTGGTTTTGGACTGGGGGTTGGACAAGGTGACATTTAGAGGTTCTTCCCAACCCAGGCTACCCAGTGATTCTGTGACTGGGGCATCATGCGGGGTGTGATTGGTCTGGCTGTGCAGTGTTTGGCTCCAGGATCCAAAAGCAGATTGGATTCCTGCATTTGCTGCTGCTTGACTTCTTCTGTACTGCAAGCTGTGGGCACTGGCTTGTCTTCCTATCTGGCTTTTTCATTCCCAATTCCTTTTATTTATTTCTTTTAATTTAGGTGTTTGGGTTTGTTTGGTTTTTTTGTCATACGTGCCAAATGCATCTCCTGGTTATCAGCTGGGTATCTGCTTCCTCTCTGCAGTCCATGCACAGAGAAGCACAACGATTCTCTGCAGGGCTGGGGTTTTTTTCTTCCAAAAATAGCATGAGAGGGCTTAGTCTGGACTTTGTGATATCCCTGCTGGCCTGGGTGGACTTCTGCTCAGTCATCCTGCCCAGGGTTGGACTAGGTAACTTTTAAAGGTCCTTTCCAACCCAAGACATTCTGCCACTCTGTGTTTCAATCCAGTCTGAAGTATCCCTTACATGAACATGTGAGGTCTTGCATGGCCACCCCCCACGCTGGATGCAGAAGCTGCTGCAAGCTGGGCTGAGCTCTTCAGCAGAGATAGAGAATCATAGAATGGTTTGGGTTGGAAGGGACCTCAAAGATCATCCAATTCCGACCCCCTGCCGTGGGCAGGGACACCTCCCACTAGAGCAGGTTGCTCAAAGCATCATCCAGCCTGGGCTTGAACACTTCCAGGGACGGGGTGTCCACAGCTTCTCTGGGCAACCTGTTCCAGCGTCTCACCACCCTCATAGTAAAGAACTTCTTCCTAACGCCCAATCTAAATCTACCCTACTCTACTTTAAAAGCCTTGGGCCTTGTCCTGTCACTACAAGCCCTTCTAAAAAGTCTCTCCCCATCTTTTCTGTAGCCTCCTTCATATACTGGAAGACCTCTGTAAGGTCCCTCCGGAGCCTTCTCTTCTCCAGGCTGAACAGACCCAAGTCCCTCAGCCCGTCCTCATAGGAGAGGTGCTCTACCCCTCTGATCATCTTCGTGACCCTCCTTTGGACCCTCTCCAACAGGTCCATGTCCTTCTTACATTGTGGTCTCCAGAGCTGGACACAGTATATTAGGTGGGGTCTCCCAAGAGCAGAGTAGAAGGGTGGAATCATCTCCCCTGACCTGCTGGCCACACATCTTTTGATACACCCTGGGATACGTTTGGCTTTTTGGGCATGTCGAAGAGCTCCTGGATCCTACACGTGAGGGATGTGTTACTCTGATAGAAGCTGGGTGTAAGTACCAACGTTGTGGTGAACTGTGAAGCTCTGGGGCTTGTGCCACAGAGGTTGCAAAACACTTCCATGAGAATTTGACCAGAATTCTCTTCATAACTGTGTGTTTTGGAATGTTAAAGGATGAGGGGATGGTTAGGCACTGGAACAGGCTGCCCAGGGAGGTGGTGGAGTCACCATCCCTGGAGGTGTTTAAAGAACGGTTAGATGTGAAGCTTGAGGATATGGTGCAGTGGTTAGAGAAATGCTAGGACAAAGGTTGGACTTGATGACCCTGGAGGTCCTTTCCAACCATAATGATTCTATGATTTGGGTGTCTGCTGAAGGGACAGCGGAGATGAAGAATCACCCTGGAACACCCCCCTCAATACCCCCTAGCCTGAGTAACTGGTGTGAGCAGTTCCATTGCAGTTTTGGAGAGATGGAGGGTTAAGTTCTCTGGTTTCTGACAAGAAGTTCAGAGCTGTGAATAAATAGAAGCTGTTATTGTGGCATTTCTGCTGTGCTCGGATAAACAGTATCTTGCCTGGTCTTTGTCAATCCCCAGAATAATTTCAAGTACCTGGCTTGATATCTAGGGCACCTTGGCTTGATAACTTGCTTTTGTGGAGGGAGGAAAAAAGTGTTTTAATCCCACTGTTAATGGGCCATTTTACCGTTCAGGTCTGACTTGCAAAGGAACCATCCCAGGGATGAAGAAAACCAAAGTTCAGGAGGGACTGCGGAGAGAGGGTCACGGGGCAGTTACTGATGTGCACACACTGCTCTTAGTTCCCTTTTTTTTTCCTCTTTTTTTTTTTTCTTGTGGGTGGATTTCTTTTTGACAGATATGGGAAGTGGGAACACCGTAACTGTGAAGGAAATGGTGATAAGTTTCCAAAAAAGAGTTCCAACAGCTGGGCCAGCAGCACAGGGAATGAACCCGGGAAGAACCCATGAGTCAGCCCTGGTGGGTGGCAGGGGAAGTACGAGGGACGAGTTGCCACCATCCTCCTGGCAAGAATCATAGCATGGTTTGGGTTGGAAGGGACCTTAAAGATCATCATTCCACCCCCCCTGCCATGGGTAAGGACAGCTCCCACTAGACCAGGTTGTTCAAAGCTCCATCCAGCCTGGTCTTGAACACTTCCAGGGATGGAGCATCCACAACGTCATCTTGCCAAGCCAAAAGTCACTATTCTGTTGTACTTCTGAAAGCAAAGAAACCAAACCAACCAACCAAGCTAAACAACAACCTCGGGATGATCTTTTTTTTGGTGTAGCTGTGAACAGAAAGCCCCGTGGGTTTGCACCACAGCTCTTTTTGTGTGGGAGCAGTGGAAATTTTACCCTGGCAGTGGCTGCGCTGGGGATTTGCTTTAGAGGACCTTTGCCTCTTCTCTGTGCCTTTACTCCCGTGGTCCAGCAGCCAATTTTTGAAGCAGCATTGATTAAAAAAAAAGAAAAACTTCAGGTCTGTCTTTCAGTCTCCCCTTAAAATCCCACCAAACGCCTACACAGTTGTGTTGACCAAAGGTCTTCCAGCTTCATGAGTCTGCAACAGCCTAAGCCCGGCTGCAACTTTCCCTTACCATTTTAGGGCTACGTTTCTAAAATCAGTGATGCAGAGGAAAGGACAGGTAAGAAACTGCGGCCATCGATGTGCCACTTGCAAGGTTTCAAAAGCAGCTGTGCCCACATACGAGGAAGAAGGGACTGCTTGTGGGTTTTGACCTAATTTCCTTCTGAAATGGTAGGAGGAGGAGAGGGGAGAGCTGGAGGCAGAGAATTGCATCACTCATTGCAGGGGTGCTCTGCCCTTCCTGAAAGAAATGCAGTTGTCTGGCAGGAGGTTGACCTTCTCCTGGGTTGGATCGAGGCTTTCTGTGTTTGGCAGGCAGTTTCCCAAAGGCACCCTCAAAAAAAAAAGAAACGTGGTGTGAGGTACCTCAGTTCTTCGGCAAGGAGGAGACGGGTGATGTCTGTATTGTGTAACGAGCCGAGGGAAGTTTCAATTGCCTTGTGACTCAGACTCATGGGTGTTCCCCCCTCGTGCGATGGGTTTTGATGCAGAGCCAGTGCTGGGAGCTAGCACCAGACCCTGAAATCCTGGAGGAGTCTGAGACACCGAGTCTGAAATTTCTAAACTTCAGAAGTGGGCTAAAGTGTCCCCTTTTCACCTGCGAATCAGAGTAGAATTTTTGGGTTTTTTTTTTTATCAGGCCTCGGTTTCTATACAGAGCACGGTGTGGCAACACCAGACAGAAGTTGTTTGGCTGTTTCTGGGGATGCAGCTTCACCCAGACACTCCTTCCAGCAGGGGTTTTCTGAAGCCCCATCAAGCAATGGTTTCTGTTTACAGTGTCGTCCTGCCTGTCACTTTCTGTACCACTTAAATGTGAAGTTTCATGCCTTTTATTGCCTTACCTTTCTTTGTGCTATTATGTGAACTCGAGATACCTTCCTCCCTTGTACTCTTTGAGTGCACCTGCACCTCTAAAGGGAATTTTTCCATTCCCTGACACCCTGTTTGAGCACCCAGAGAGTTTCCAGCTGCTCACGAGATACAAACCAAAGCTCAAATGGTTTTGCTGCGATCGATTCTGGCCAGTCAGTTTATCCAACTGGGCTCTTCTCTATGGCATTGCAGGGGTTATGGACTCCTATATATTTGCTCTAAGCTTGTGCTTTCGTGGTATTTTATATCGAGGCACGTGGCAAGGTCTCTTCAAAAAGGCCTTGCTGCAAGGAAGGAAAAAGAGTGAGTTTAGAGGAGTGTGGATGCAAGAGGTGTTGGGAGGATCGCTGCTGCAGTGGGAATGGCAAAGAACTCATTACAAGGCTGTAAATGTAGCTTAAAAAGTAAAAAAAAAACCAATAACCAACCAAACCAGCAGCAACAAAAATTGCCTTAGTTTTGAAAGAGTATATATTGGTGAGATCTCTAAACCAGTGCAAATGAAGGAGGCTAAGGAAGGCTGGAGGAGCTTGGGCTGGGGAGCAGATCCTCAGGGAGCCATCCCGGTAGATGCTGTAAGCGTGGGCTGCTGCCTCGGGTGGTCCTTTGGCTGTAGCTGAGGAAAGATCAACCTCTTTCTGTATCCTCCAGGATGGGCCATAAATTCCAAGTGTGAAGGCTTCATCCTCCCTGCTGAGTGAGGTCTCTGCCACTGCTGCCTATACTAGCTTGCGTTTCTTTGGTTGGAAAGAAAACCAGCTAGTGACATTGTATTTTGCTTGCTGAAGGCTAAGGCTTTTTTTTTTTTTGCTTTCTTAAATACACCACGTCGGGTTGGTAGTCATTTTAATGTGTTTTGTATTGAATTGTGCAGGAGACTGGCAAGGTCACAGGAGAATAATGAAACTGAAAGGTAGAGAGTTGCCTGAAAACGCTACTAACGGAAGGACAAGCCTTGCAATTAACACTAGAGACAATAAAGATAGAACTTGAGATTTTGGAATGTATTTATTTAGTAGATATATTTTCTTAAATCTCCATTTCGAGTGCTTGCTCAGTCTTGTCATTCCTACTTGTTCGTATAAAACGTGATCTGCACCATCCACAGACTCCACGGAGGAGAACAATTTACACAAGGACCTCCTGACGTCGATGCTGATTCTGCTCCTGGTCTTCATCATTTTCATCCTGCTGGCTGGCTATTTTTACAGGTAGGTCTGCGTGGGGCTCTGCGGGCAGAACTAGCTCAGCCTCCTTTCGAGATGAGCTCACAAGGAAATGAAACGTGTACTTATGGTGAGGCGGGAGCCTCCGGCACCGCGGAGAGAGGAGGGCGCCGCGGCTCTCGCCGGCAAGATGAACAGAAAGAGTTTCTCCAGAATTACGTGGTCGGTAAAGATCAGTTTGCGGGAAACTCTTCTTCCCTTTCAGCAGAGTTACTGGGGTTAACGTGGTGTCTGCATTTCAGGTTCAGAAGACGTAGGAAAGCTGTCGTGAACTCCGGGGACAAAAAGATGCCAAATGGGATCTTAGAAGAACAAGGTACGGAGAGATTCGCTTTCCTGAGTTTGTAGCTCCCTGATAACGTTCGCTTTTTAGTTACGACATAAACTACAGGCTTGCTATTAAAGAGAAAATAGTTTGAAAAGCCAAAGGAAAAAAAGAGGTCCGTATATAAGTGTACTTATCTATAATCTTAACTTTCAGTTGTCGGCTTTAAATAATTTCCACTTTCAGTTGCGATACGTCAGAAGTTTCTTTGTGAATGTTTCTTGCGTTTTATTCAGATTTCAGCTGAGATCCAGGTTTCTGGCACTGTGATCTTTGTATTTAGAGGAAGAATTGCAGTATTTCTTCTTAAAAGGGGAAAAGAAAGGAAAAAAAAAATGTAGAAGGAAAAAAGAAAACAAAATTAAGTCCCTAACTCTCTGAAATTACTTCCTGGTTCCTGAACATGAATTAAAACAAGCAAGGGGATGAAATAGGGCAGCATTTTAAACCAGCAGCACTAAAATAAAACCCTCTCAGGAGCTGAAAGTGCTTTCCCCTGTTTATTTCCATTAGCAGGGAGCCCTTTGGGCGGGTCACTCTGTGGATCTCGGTATAAACCTCGCAGACATGAAGGAACTGTCCGTGTCTTGCTTATGAATTATTTAATCAAAGAGAAAAACTCTGTGACAAAAAGAATGACAGCTTTGTGCCGGTTCCGCGCGAACTGCGGGTTAACGGGCACGGTGGCAGGCAGAGAGAAAGTTAAACCTCTAAATATACCCCTTGGCTTCCTGTTCGGTCGGTGCTTGAGCACAGGAACCCCGGCGAGCGCGGTTTGGAGATCCCCGCGGTAGCGCCCTTGGGAGAGGAGTGGTTAGTGCAGCCACCAGTGACTTGTTTGTAAGTGGAAAGCTTCAGAAGGATCGAAAGATGCTGAGGGGCTGGAGCATCTCTGTGCCAGGACAGGCTGAGAGCCCTGGGGCTGTGCAGCTGGAGAAGAGCAGCCTAAGAGGGGAGCTGAGCAATGCTGAGCAAGAGATAAAGGGCCCTGGGGGGCAAGAGGATGGGGCCAGACTCTGCTCAGTGGTGCCCAGACACAGGACAAGGGGCACTGGGCACAAACTGGAACCCAGGAGGTTCTGCTTGAACATGAGGATACTGCGATTCTCTGAAATTCCCTCATCATTATCAGCATGTAGGGAAGTGGTCTGCCTTTCTATTCCCTGCTTTTTGTGGGCTTTAACCCCTCCACTTCTTCCAGCCACCCAGTGGGAATGCTCATTTGAATTCTCAGGTGGCCAGTTGTGCTCCAGAGGGACCATGAAGGCAGCAAGTAAATGTGTCCTGGGACTTTATTTCCCCAGGTGAGCTGAGGTCTAGGTGGCAAGAAGCACCCGCAAGAAACACCCACAACAGTCACAGCATCCCTGAGTGGTCAGGGTTGGAAGGGACCTCTGGAGATCATCTGGTCCAACCCTCTGCTCCAGCAGGGCCACCCAGAGCAGGGTGGCCAGGATTGCAGTGTCCAGGTGGGTTGGGAATCTCTCCAGAGAAGGAGACTCCACAGCCTCTCTGGGCAGCCTGGCACAGGCTCCCACACCCTCACACCGAAGTTGTTTCTCCTCCTGTTCAGATGGAACCCCTGGGTTCCAGTTTGTGCCCAGTGCCCCTTGTCCTGTGTCTGGGCACCACTGAGCAGAGTCTGGCCCCATCCTCTCTCCCCAGGGCCCTTTAGCTCTTGCTCAGCATTGCTCAGCTGCCCTCTCAGGCTGCTCTTCTCCAGCTGCACAGCCCCAGGGCTCTCAGCCTGTCCTGGCACAGAGGTGCTTCAGGCCTCTTCTCAGCATCTTCTCAGCCTCTGCTGGACTCTCTCCATAAGCTCTTTGTCTCTTGAACTGGGAGCTCTAAACCAGACACAATCCCTGTAGCAACCCGTGCTGCCGCAGAGCGATTGCACGCCTGGGCTGGTGCAGGGTGGTCTGGGGAACAGAGTAACACCTCATCTCCGTGCAAAGTTTCTGTTGTCTGCAAAGTTATATTTTTGGGGGTTTTGGGGGGCTTTTGGCTCCCTCCCCGCTCTTTACAAGTGAAATGATTCAAGCTTATCTCTTCAGTGGTAAATGCTGAAAGCTGTCCCTGTAGTCAGTGCCCTGTGGCAGAGCAGCTCTGGGTTGGTGAGCTCTTCATCAGCAGAAGGGACCTTCTCCTTTTCTAAATAAAACTTGGTCACATTTTAATCCAATACAAATACAGAAACCATTAACTTTACCAGTAGTGGTTCAACCAGAACTTGCTATGTTCTCAAAATAGCTGCTTGGCCTGTGGTTTTGATTTTTATTTCTTTTTTTAAATTTTTGGTTTCATTTCATTTCAATCAGCTTCATCATGGATGGAAGTCTGGTGCGAGAAGCACGTTTTGGCATCTTCCAGCGTAAAAAATTCAAACTTTGCTCATTATCTGTAGCTCTGGATGTGCCTTTAACACTCACTCCCCTTGTATTGACAGAACAGCAACGGGTCATGCTGCTCAGCAGGTCTCCCTCAGGCCCAAAGAAATATTTCCCTATCCCAGTGGAAAACCTTGAAGAGGAAATCCGGATGCGGTCGGCGGATGAAGGGAAGCTCTTCCGGGAGGAGTTTAATGTAAGTCAGCTACAGGGCAGGCAGCTGCATGGGGAAAAGTGAGGAGCAAATCCAAACTCCCCCAAACGTGAACGACTGTTTCAAAGGGTTCAGTGTGGGATGCTGGTTATCTCAGAGCCTCAGCTCTCGTGAGCGTGCTGGTCCTGGTGGTGCGTGCCCTGTCACGCGTGGTAACCCTTTATCTGGACAACGTCTGATAAAATAACTGTGTTACGGTACGGTGATGCCAAACCTCTGGTATATGAACTGCTTGACACTTGTTAACATTTAAAGAAGTTCTTTGGTCTTTGCCTGAAAGCTGGGAGAGAGGAAAATTGGATGTGAATCTCTTTAGCATTGATTTCCTTGGGGGTGGTGGAGGGGTTTAGGAGTCTCACCTTTGTGGGAAGTACTTAGAGGAGGGGACACAGTGTGACCTTTAACATCTCCCTAGCTTGGTCTTACTTGAGTTTTTTACTTGACCTTTTTATTATCATCCCATCGCTTCCCTATTTGCAGCACCCTCGCACGTAAGTTTCTATGAAATATCTGATCTTTAAGGGTTTTTCTTGAGAAAAAAAAGAGAAGGAAAGTAGATTTTATTTTCTAAGCCAAGCTTCAGTTGCTTGTGGTCGTGTGGATGAGTCTCAACCGGAGGCTGCGGCGAGCTGGTTTCTATGGAGAAACCCAGCACGCTGAGTTCGCTCCCGCGTTCGGGGGCCTTTTCCATCCTCGTGTTACTTCTTTTCACTTCCCTGAGCAGCAGAAGCGAGTCGCACAGAACGGGAGCTTAAATGTCAAAGGCAGAGCTGTGAAAGCCGGGGCGCGCGTCGAGGAGGAGCCAGTCTGTTGGGTTCCCTTCTTAACTGGTCGCGTCTTTACATCCGCCGTTCGTCGGATGGTCTGTCTGAAACGCGCCGGCTCTTCGCCTTCCCCGGGAGGGAGCTTTGTGGGGATGTTGATCAAAGTCAACGTGAACGGGCAAGCTCATTTAACGAGACGCACGCTGGGTGGGTTTTGACTCCCATGTTGAATCCTTTCTGCTCCGAGGAGCTCTTCTTGCGATGATACGCGAGCTGTTGGCTCGAGCCTGAGAGGGAAAGAAAAGGGTGAAAGACACCTGAAAATCAGAGTGATTGAGAGGGTAGCATAAACCAGGAAAGCTGACAAACAGAAGTCTGTTAGTGCAGCACTGGAAGGAAAGAGGCTGAGAAGACCCTTCAGCACAGATGTCTGTGTGATGCCCTCTCCTTCAGAGCATCCCCCAGCACGCAGCTCCATGCTCCCACCAGCTGAGATTCCACCTCTACCCGCCTCTCAAAGCCACAGCTGCCCAACCCTGCGGGTTTTGGATGGGTCCAAAGTGGTTGGGTGGGAGCTGCTGAGCCGTGGTGGACCCTGCCCACAACCCTGGGGCTGCTCAGAGGGGATCTCTGCCCACGGTGTTTGCTTCACACCCCCTGATCCAGCATGGTGGGGGGTCAGGCGTCTCCGGGAGCGCAGATACAGGGTCTCTGTTGAGAATTTGAAATGGATTTAGGCCAAAAATGGTGAGCCCTGTGAGACGGCAGTGGCCAAGGCACCTGCACCAACCAAAGAAGTTAGGTCCCAAGTGAGTTTTCTGGTGGAAAGCAAGCATGGGCAGATGAAGACAACAATAAGAAGGACATTTGCGGGCGATTCTTTTAGATTTCTGTGCCTAACGGTGTTTTTCAGTACTTTTGATTTTATCCTGAAAGCCTAAATTATTAATTATTATATATTAATTATTAAGAGGTGCCTTGCCCTCATTGGACTTGCACACCAACCAAAATAGCAGAGGCTCCTTCTGCCCTCAGTTGTCTCTTTTTTCTTTTTTTTCTTTTTTTTTTTCCCTTTTTTTTAATTATTTGTGATCACAGAGCAGTAGGAAAAGTGTGCTCTTTCTACACAGAAGAAAAAAAAAACCCCACATTTGGTGTATTCCTTTCTGTATGGGCCCTTATGTCTGTTTATCATCCATATCACAAGATGAGCTGGATGGTTGCAGTTCGTGGTGGCTGGTTTATCACCTTCCTTTTCAGATCAATGTCTGAAAAACTTCCTCGAAGAATTTGCTTTAGAAATGTTAAATTTGACTGGCTGAAGACATCCCTGGGGTTCATGCAGTGGGAAAAAAAAAAAGGAGAAAACGTTGTGGTGCTGGGGTCCATTGAGCTCCTTGGAAACACCAAATTTTTAGGGTTCCTGTGAAGTGGGAGCTGATAAGACTGTGGTGGCAGCGGATGACCCAGCACCAGCAAGACTCGTGGGCTCCTCGTGATTGTCGGGGCGATGGGGAGGACATGATGAAATGCATCCTCAGTGAATCACATCCTCCCCTCTGAAGATGGGTGGGGAGCAGCGAAACGGGCCGTGTCCTTGTGCCGGGGTCCTGCACTGTGACACGAGGAGGTTTCTAGGGAGAGGTCAGAACCTTGCAGAAGTGAAGAGAGGGGGATGGAGAGACTGTTTTGCCAGGGAATAACGATTTTCCCTGCGTTTTTCACGTGAAGACGCAGACCTTATATGACTGTTTAATGGGAATTTGTTGCCTGACTTAGGAAGTTTGAAGAAACGGTGTTGGAAGGGCTGATAATTTCCTTTTAGGCAGAACATGATTGAAGTTTCTGTGGTTTATAAGTCGTAAATGGATTTTAAGTAGCAAAACCGCGGGTTTCATTCAAATAGGGAATCAAGCAGTTGGCTAAAAGCAGCTTTCGTTTTCAGCTCCTCTTTAGCCTTCTCCCTCCTTCCTTCGACTTAACATTCACAGTTGAAGTTGGGTAAAGAAATGAGCCAAACCCACAAATGCAGGTTGCTGTTTCCTCTGGGGTGCTGAAGTCCTCCCAGCACCCACCCCCTTCGAGCCCTTCTATCCCATGTCACCCTGACAACACAAGTTGTTGCTTTTCAGGGGAAATTCCAAGCCCTGCTCTCTGCCAGGCAAGTGGGGATAGTTGCCTGAAGCTCAGTTACCATTTTTTTTCCCCTTCCCCTGTATGATCCGGACTGGGGGGGTGGGAGGTGGAAGGGTGGGAGAAGGTGCTTGTGCATTCCCAAACCGCTGGGATTTTACCTCGGTGGGATCCAAAATGCTGACACTGGGTTTTTTAAGGAGTTCAACACAAGAAGTTTGATGAAACTCAGTGGTTCTTTCCACCATCAGCAGTGAGGGGGCAGCTGAAAGGACAGGGTAGGAGCCCCATGCCACGTCTCTTGATGAACAGAGCATTTTTCAACTCCCCCTTTGCTCCAGCTTCTCTTCCAGAGCCTGAGCTGGGCCACTTGGCCCTGATGGAGACACCTCAGCAGCTACCGCCAGAGCAGTGGAGAGGCTTCACCTCCAGCACCTCCTTGTTTTCATCTTCACCCTTTTCCACTGTTTCTTCCTCTTGTTTGGTTGCTCTGCAAGACTGGTTTCTGTGGTTTTGTTTTGAAGCTTGCTGAAATCTATCTGCAGTCTCAGACGGTGCTGAATCCTTGCAGAACTTGACTGCTGCTCCTACAGTGACTTCCAGCATTAAGGAACTGTGATTTCTTTTAGTTGTTTGCTCCCCCCCCCAGCCCTTCCTGTCACTCACCTGTGGATCCTGGTGAGACGCTGGCTATCGAGCGTTCTTCCCAGGGAGTTCTGGAACACTCAAGCTCGATTTGTGCCGTTGAACCAACTGTTCCTGCTAAAAGCCGCTGTCGGAGCCCAGCTCGCGGGTGCAGCGAATCACCGCGGCAGTTTCGAGCAGCGGGCTCCGACTTTCTAAAGTTATTTTCTAAATAACTGCCATCCCTGCTGGAAAAAAAAATTGAAAGGACTTATTTTCTTCTTTTTCCCCAAACTGCTGAACTCGTTTTCTCTAGTGATATTTGCCAGGACATAGTTTCCTATTAGTAGTGCAAGTTATTGCGGAAAAATATTGAGTTCTGTTTTATCTTTTTTTTTCTTTTTTTTAGTCATTGACACCTGGATATGTGCAGGGAACGTTTGAAATGGCAAATAAAGAAGAAAACAGGGAGAAAAACAGATACCCTAACATCCTGCCGTGTAAGACATTACCGTTTCTTTTAAATCAGTAAATTCTAGCACTGAGCAGGCCGGGAGTGGAGCGTGTTTGCTGAAAATACGCAAGTAATGCAGTTTCACTTGTCCCAAAATGTTCTTCATATGTTTCTGGCTGGATGGCTGGGCCCGAAGAGTTGTGGTGGATGGAGTTAAAAATCCTGTTGGTGGCCTCTCCCAGGACCTTCTGGTTCTTGGCAGCATCCTCACAGGAGGTTGGAGCCAGGTGGGGTTGGGCTCTGCTCCCAAGGAACAAATGTTGTGATAAGAGGAAATGGCTTCAAGTTGCACCAGGAGAGGTTTAGGTTAGACATGAGGAACTATTTCTTCCCCTTGAGGGTTGTCAAGGGCTATCCCAGGCTGCCCAGGGCAGTGGTGGAGTCCCCATGATCCCTGGAGGGGTTTCCAAGCTGTGGAGATGTGGTGCTGAGGGCCATGGGTCAGTGGTGCCCTGGCAGTGCTGCGTTAGTGGTTGGACTTGATCTGAAAGGTCTTTTCCAACCAACATGATTCTATAATTCTAAGACATTTGTGAAGAAAGTTTCTTGGTGGGAACTAGGGACAATCCAGAGGAGAGCTGGTTCAGGAAGTGTCTCCTTAAGGAAATGACATATTTCAGATTGATTAACGCACAAACATGGCTGTGTTTCCTTCCAGATGATCATTCCAGAGTGATTTTGACACAGATCGATGGAGTCCTACCTTCAGACTACATTAATGCATCGTATATAGATGTAAGTTGACAGTTGTCCACTGGTGGCCGAGCTGCAAACTTTGACTGTGAATTAAGTATTTTATTTTTTCTGACAGCGGATGTTGACATTTCATCTTTTAACTGCTGCGATATTTATTTCCGTAGGGTTATAAAGAAAAGAATAAATTCATAGCAGCACAAGGTAATTCATTCTCGTTTCTCTATTCTGCACTTCCTGTGGCTGAACATTTTTAATTCTACATGTATTTTAAAGGTTATTTCCAGCTGCAGGTGGTGGCCAAATGCGAGGTGAGATTTAGAGGTTACAGTTGATGTGAAGTTAAAGTGAGTGTGAGGTAACCCAGCGCCTGAGCAAAGAGTCTCACTGTCCCCCCTCCTCCCCCACTTTCCTTCTCTTTTTTTTTTCTTATCTACTCACTGGGTGTTTGAAAAATGATGTCTTCTCATAATACATTCCATCTGTGCAATCCTAATACAGAAATCAGCATTTTCACCTCAATTCTTATGCTCCATTTAGTCATGAATTTGGGGAACTTTGTCATCGCAACCTGAGATACCAAGCAGTAGCATGGTTTGGGTTGGAAAGGACCTCAAAGATCATCTCGTTCCAACCCCCCTGCCTCGGGCAGGGACACCTCCCACTAGACCAAGTTTCTCAAAGCCCCATTAAAGCTGGCCTTGAGCACATCCAGTGCTGGAGCATCCATCCAGAATAGCTGCCCCTGCCCTTCAAAAATACTCCTGTCCTGCAGAGCATGGTGAGCAGCTCCCCAGCAGTGGCTCATTGCAGTCACAGGTACCATGGGACCATGGCAGGGGGCATTAGAAATCCTAAAGGATGCTCCTTCCATAGCCTACTTAAAAGAGCATCACAGAATCACAGAATGTCTTTGGTTAGAAGAGACCTTCAAGATCATCTAGTCTAATCTTCGACCCAGCAGTGCAAGCCCACCACTAAACGATGTCCCTGAGCACCAGGTCCACACGCCATTTAAATGCCTCCAGGGCTGGTGACTCCACCACTGCCCTGGGCAGATCATTCCAATGTTTGATAACCCTTTTGGTGAAGAAATGTTTCCTAATATCCAGCCTAAACCTCCCCTGGAGCAGCTTGCAGCTATCCCTCTGGTCCTGCCACACATCAGCAGGGAGATGAGGCTGTGTCCCCCTCCTCACTCCGACCTCCTGTCAGGTAGCTGTAGAGAGCGAAGAGGTCTCCCCTCAGCTTCCTCTTCTCCAGTCTAACCAACCCCCAGCTCCCTCAGCTGCTCCTCACAGGACTTGTGCTCCAGGCCCTTCACAAACCTCATTGCCCTTTTCTGGCCAGGCACCAGCACTTCTCTGCCCTTCCTACAGCAAGGGGCCCAGAACTGAACGCAGTCTTCAAGGTGTGGCCTCACCAGTGCCGAGTACAGGGGGACAATCACCTCCCTATTCCTGCTGGCCATGGTGTTTCTGATGCAAGCCAGGATGCCACTGGCCTCCTTGGCCACCTGCTCGCCCTGCTGGCTCATATTCAGTCGACTATCGACCAACACCCCCAGATCCTTCTCCACCTTGCAGCTTTCCAACCGCACTTCCCCAAGCCTGTAGCTTGCCACGGGGTTGTTATTAATAACTTTTTGAGAGAGGAGATATCTGCATGTGGCTGTGTAAAAGAAAACGTGGGGTTTTTTGTTGTTGAAGAAATAGAGACCAGAGTGGTCTGGAGGAAACACAGCTCTGGTGGGCACCCAGCACGTGGGGGCGGCGTGGGGGGTTTGGTGCTCACTGCCGCGTGCTGGTTTCCCTCATCCCTCTGGGTTCTGCCCGCAGGACCGAAGCAAGAGACGGTTAATGACTTCTGGAGGATGGTATGGGAGCAGAAGTCGGCCGTTATCGTCATGTTAACCAACCTGAAAGAAAGAAAAGAGGTAAGGAGCTTTCAGTTTGCTCTGGGACGTCACTACGGAAAGCGGTCGGTGGCTGCTCAGCCTCTGGGCTGTCACCTTTCTGACCACTTCCTTCTCCAGTCCCTCTTTGCACATCCGACCTTCTGCTCAGAAACACAGCTTTCATTTCCAGAACAGAAGTTTAGATAAGCTGAGCTCAAGGAATAAATTCTGATGGCTAGTTTTCTCCTGCGCAGCCCCGGAGCCAAAGGCAAATTCTCCTGCCCGTGTTTTTAGCGCAGCGTTGGGGTCTGCGCTTGTGGGAGGGCTTGGTTTTGAAATGCAGGTGCAAAAACTCCATTTTTCTGAGTATTGGCTTTCAAAACTTTTTCTGGTGTGTGCAAAAGCAATGCTGTTTCTGCCTACCCCCAACTCCTCCTTGTCCCCGTCTCCCTCCTGCCGTTGTGCGCGACGTTCTGCACGTGCTGCCTGAAGGCTGAGATGCCCACGAGCAGCGTGAAACGTTTGACTTCATTCCTGCTTCAACATATGTGAGAAGCAACAGTTAAATTATGAAGGAAATGTACCATCAGAAACATAAAAGATACCTTTTAAGTGTTTTCTTTGCCCTTGGGGGATGGTTTGCCCCACTAAGCGTCATACATCCTCATTTGAAATTATGTATGAAGTCCTCAAAAGCTTATGCCCAAGGGAAAAAAGCCACCTTGGTTTTGCTGGTGGTTGTGGAAATGAAGAGGAGGAGGAAGCAGAAGCTACCTGGAGAGGAAGCTTTTCCTGCCCCCCAAGGGGGAAATACAGGGATAAGCAGCGATGGTTGGCCTTGGGAAGGAGATGGACGTGCTTGTGAGACACCATGTGTCAGATCGCTGTGTGAAAGTTGGGCTTTGTACCTGAGAAGCCAGAACTGCTAAATCTGGATGTTGCTGAGGAGTCCTAATGAGTTGTGCCTCGTGTTTCTCACTGACTACACCTAAAACTTAAAAATCAAGAGTCAAGTCATTACAGTCCTCACAGTCAGGCACCCCTAACAAGAAAACCAAACTGAAACAAAAGCTGTTTAGGTCTGGTTGGGTTAAAAAAAACTTCCCAGATTTTCTCACCTTCTCTGGGACCCCTCTGCTGGGAGGCCAGGCTGGGAGAGCTGGGGGGGTTCAGCCTGGAGAAGAGAAGGCTCCAGGGAGACCTTCTGGGGGCCTTTCAGTGCTTCAAGGGGCCTGTCAGAAAGATGGGGACAGACTTTTGAGCAGGGCCTGTTGGGACAGGACAAGGGGGGATGGGTTTAAACTAAAGCAGAGAGATTGAGACTGGAGAGAAGGGAGATCTTTTTGACACTGAGGGTGGTGGGAGCCTGTCCCAGGGTGCCCAGAGAGGTGGTGGCTGCCCCATCCCTGGCACCATTGCAGGGGAGGTTGCCCGGGGCTCTGAGCACCCTGCTCTAGTTGCAGATGAGGGTTGGATTAGATGACCGTGGAAGGTCCCTTCCCACCCAAACCAGTCTGGGATTCTCTGATTCTCTGCACAGATTTCAGCATCAGTGGCACCAGCAGAGCTGTGTTGCGCCAGGGGAACTCCGCACGCCGACGTGCGCTGATTCCAGACATCCTCAGCGTTGTGCGAGCGGCCGACGGTGAGAGCAGACTCAGTGTTCTAACCCTCGCTGTCTGTTTGTGCAGGAGAAATGTTACCAGTATTGGCCTGACCAAGGGTGCTGGACTTACGGCAGTGTCCGCGTGTCGGTGGAAGATTGCATCGTTCTGGTGGACTACACCATCCGCAAGTTCTGTGTCCAGTCGGTCAGTAACAGTCCTGCCTCTTGCTGGCTTTTCAGCATAATTTTTAAAGCGAATTGTTACCAGGTCAAATATTGGCTTCAAAGAAATTCAGGAAATGTGGGAAACGCGTTTGCCAGTCGTGAGAGGTGGGGGGGGAACCTTGCTTTGGCCGGGGAGTGAGCTCTGCAGGTCAGCACCCGCAGCATCTGCGATGGGTTAATGGATTGCAGGAGGTTCTACTCGGTTTCTTCTTGTGGGTGGTCAAGGGCCACAGAAAGTCCTTCCTGGTGACTGTCAGGGAGGGAGCCGAGGAGCAGTGGCTTGACCTTTCTTGGGGCAAATCACACAGATACCCAAATTCTCTCGTTTATTTATGTTTTGGGTATTTGGTGTAGTCTGGATGTTAGTTGGCCAATGCCAGCCAGCTTCGTTTCTTGGTCTCTGGCACAAGTTAAAAGATTTAGATGACGAGCGATGGTGGGGAGGACTTGGCTCTTGTCCATGGTGTGTAGCCTTGTACGGGAGAAAATCGCTAGAGATCTTCCCCATCTAAAGGGAGGGCTGTGATGTAATGTCATGACTGTCTAATTAAAGATTGTAGACTGAAGACAACATGGGCTGGTGAGAGGTGAGAAACCATGCAGAGCTGTCTAGAACTCCCGGGAGGGCTCAGAACCCCTCAGAATAGGGGTGGATTATTTCAGCAATTACAGATTATTTCAGCAATTACAGATTATTTCAGCAATTACAGATTCTGACCTGGGAAGCAGGCTCTGCTGACTGAGTGTGGAGAGCACTTTGGAGAAGCTGACTGGTGATCCCTGATAAGGCATTGCTGATAAAAACGCTCAGAGAAACTGTGCTCAGAAAGCAGAATGGGAAAGAAGGAATGGTATGGAGATGTACGTACCATGGACATGAGCCGGCCCCGTGCACTGGCACCCAGCAGCCAGTGCCACCCTGGGCTGCTCCCCCAGCAGCGTGGGCAGCAGGGGAGAGGGGGATCCTGCCCCTCTGCTCCCAGGGCTCTAGGGAGAGAGAGAGACCCCCCTGCAGTGCTGGGGCAGCTTGGGAGTGCTCAGCACAGCAGAGACAGGGACCTGGTGGAGCGGGGCCAGAGGAGCCCCAGCAATGCTGGGAGGGCTGGAACCCCTCTGCTGGGAGCCAGGCTGGGAGAGTTGGGGGGGTTCAGCCTGCACAGGAGAAGGCTCTGGTAAGACCTTCTGGGGACCTTGCAGGACTCCAAGGGGCCTGCCAGAAAGATGGGGACAGACATTTTAGCAGGGTCTGTTGGCACAGGACAAGGGATGATGGTTTGAAACTGGAAGGGGAGATTTAGATTGGAGAGAAGGAGGAAGCTCTTCGTGATGATTTGTGGTGAGACTCTGGCACAGGTTGCCCAGAGAAGCTGTGGATGCTCCATCCCTGGAAGTGTTCAAGACCAGGCTGGACAGAGCTTTGAGCTACGTGAGCTAGTGGGAGGTGTCCCTGCCAACTGCAGGGGGGGTTGGAGTAGGTGATCTTTAAGGTCCCTTCCAGCTCAAACCATTCTATGATTCTGAGATAGGCGGAAGGGCTGGAAAATTTATGAATGGACCCAGCTGCCTTCCAGTTGTATGTGTTCATAGGCTTTGAGTATCACATGATGAAAAGAAGACAACCTTATAGAACCAGTTGGCTTTATCTGGTTGGAAAGAAGTAGTCTTGACCCTGGCTACAAACTGAAAGCTCGTGAGACGGACACACTCTCTCAGCTGAAGCAGAGGTGGTGGTTAGTGAACGCGGGTGAAACGATGCTGAGCTCTGCTGTCGTTGCTTCTGTAGGAACTTCTCTTTTATTCCTGAAGTCGTGGTCAGGTCATGAACCAGGCAGCAGTTGGCCATTAGAGGTGCAGCCCTTCCTTCCTTCTCCACGCAGGATATGACAGAAGCTGGCGTTTCACATCTCATCACGATGCGGATCCCCGAGTGGTTAGGCTGAATTTGATGAGCTTCCTCTGAGGCTGCCGAAAGAAGCCTTGTGAGGATTTTATAGCTGAATGAGGACTTAACGATTTGATCCGTTCTTAGCATCGATTGTGAGTCTTACTCTTTGCAAGCCTGTCCTGGGATTATTCCAGTTTTCGCTGCAAAGATGCATTGGAATGATATATGGGCAGTTTACTCTGTGTTTGTACTTCTCACGCACTGTAAACTTCTGATCCTCCAGCCAGGCTCTAAGTGTTGCAGGAATTCAGGTCACAAATCCCGGCGCTGGTTTGTTTCTCCCTCCTTGCATGAAAAATGAAAATGTCAAACTCGGAGTCTGTGTGTTCCCTGCAGCTCCACGACGGTTGTAAAGCTCCGAGGCTTGTCACGCAGCTTCACTTCACCAGCTGGCCTGATTTTGGGGTGCCTTTCACACCTATTGGGATGCTGAAATTCCTGAAAAAAGTCAAAACGTTGAATCCTGCCCACGCTGGACCGATTGTGGTTCACTGTAGGTATGTATGTGCTCTTCAAGCCATTCTTTTAGCTTAGCCTGGAGTTGCATGTGTAAAATCAAGGCTAAATTTTAAGCCCCCGTTGATAGGCTGCAAAGCTTGTGTGTGTGTGTGTACGTCTGTATATATTTCAGAGCCAGAAAAATAATCCAAGGGCTGGAACCCCTCTGCTGGGAGCCAGGCTGGGAGAGCTGGGGGGGTTCAGCCTGCAGAGGAGAAGGCTCCAGGGAGACCTTCTGGTGGCCTTTCAGTGCTTCAAGGGGCCTGTCAGAAAGATGGGGACAGACTTTTGAGCAGGGCCTGTTGGGACAGGACAAGGGGTGATGGGTTTAAACTAAAAGAGGGAGATTTAGACTGGAGAGAAGGAGAAATTTTTGACACTGAGGGTGGTGAGAGCCTGTGCCAGGGTGCCCAGAGAGGTGGTGGCTGCCCCATCCCTGGCACCATCCCAGGGGAGGTTGGCCGGGGCTCTGAGCACCCTGCTCAGATAGCCCTGCTCCCTGCAGGGGGGTTGGACTAGAGGACCTTACCAGGTCCCTTCCAACACAAACCAGTCTGTGATTCTACAATTTACTTGCATATTTACATTTACATACATAAAGGACAATAATACGCTGAATTTTTTGAGAGCCCAGGTTGAAAACAATTTCAAAAGCTCTGTCTTTGCTGTCACTTTACTCGAGCAGAAGTTTGTTGTTTGTTGTATTCTTTTTTTTTTCCTCCATGAGTGATATCCAGGGTTTGGTATAAATGTGTTCTTTGTCAGAAAAACAGCCTTGTAATGCAGAGCTGTGACCTTTGCCACTAAACGCTCCTCGGAGAATTCATCCCCCACTTCTCCCACAATAGAATTCCAGTTTCCTATGTAAATCACGCTTGAAATGCTTCGAAAGTTTTGAATAACAACCTGCATTGGAGGCCCTAAATGCTGCAACTTTAGAAACGTGCAGCCTACTGCTGCAGAACACGTTCCCACTCATTCGGGGAGACACACGTGAACATCCTGCTGTGACAGGCTTGTGCTGAGCTGCTTGAAATCTTAGGTTAATGAAACCACAAACTAACTCCTCATCAGTTTGGAGAGAGTAACTGCAATCTCTATAGCAACTGTAAGCTCACAGCGGAGCGGGGAGTGCCTTTTCAGGAGCAGTGATCGTAGCGAGGTTAGGAGAAAGAGAAAAGAGTGGCTTTCTCTTTCTGGCTCTCGTTTTTTGAGGAGATGGTTGTAGATTGATGTATTTGTTCCTTTTTCTCTTGCCCGTGTCAGACATCAAGAAATACTCCCCAGGAGTCCTTGAAGCGTGTGCTGTTGGAAAAGATTTGCGTTGTTTGTCCTGACCAAGCCAGCCTCTTTGGGTCTTTGTTTCCAGACAGGTCTTAACCTTGACAGGATTCATCTTCTCTCCCAGGTCTCATACATAAGAGGCTTAAAGAAAAGCATTAGATGGAAAAAAAAAAAAAAAAGAAGATTTTTATTAGTCTCATAGAGTTTTTCCTTTGAGAAACCCACAGTATTTTTATAGCCCCTTGCCACAGTGTTCTGTTCAGACTCACCCTGGGCTTGAGCTTTATTTTGCACCAGCAGGAAGTTCTGTCTGTAATTTAATCATCAGAAGTAGAGACAAAAGAGAGGAAAATATGAAAATAGCGTAATAAAAATCCGTGGAGATTAAAATATGAAGGTCCAACGGAACGGAGCAGCACGGTTAGGTGGGAGTGCGAGGTCTAGCGCTGGACTTCAGCCTGCGTTAGAAATAAAGACTGAGAGAGGTGACACTTAATTTCCGTGACAGTCCAGGATATGATAGTATTGAATTGTTGAGAAAAAGGAAAGGGAAACTCATCGGCAGTGAGTAACCCTCCGTTTATGGTGAGCCGTTGTAAAAAAAATATCAGCCAGTCGTCGTGACAAAAAGGGCTCCGTCGGAATCCTTTGGAAGTTAATAAAACACGACCTTGGCGTTTGGAAGCAGAGCAGAGAAAACGAGGAGCAGCGGGGAGCAGGATTTTCTGCCAATTCTTTTTTTTTTTTTCCCAGAAGTTTTCAGAACTATGGGTTTTTTTCAGAGAGCTAGGTTGAGGAGCAGCTGAGTAAGGGATACTCTGGAGTAGGTTACGGGTGGGTAAAATCAGGGAACTTCCAAAGCAAGTGTCACGGTTGGTGAATTTATGAGCTTTGGCAGGAACTCGCACGGATTGAATTAAGTGCTGATCTGAAGTAAGGTGACCTTGGCCAAGCAAGGATGTGGAAAAAGGGCTCGTGTCTGTGAATGGAAGTGTGAGGAAGATGAGCGTGGGGCTCAGTGCGTGAAAGTTCACGGGGTTCATCTGTGAAGGACAAGTGTGATCTGATAATGAGTGACCTATGCTCAGAGGTTGTTTCCAGAGCATGTCAGAAAGAGGAAAACCTCTGTAAAATGAGAGTCAAAACAGTAGGGCTCGAGGTGGATTCATCTGCAGTGAAAGAGGTCAAACCATGAATGAAAGGAAGCAGGAGGGTAAGGAGCCTTGGCCACCATGGAGTGGAAGCTATGGTAGCTTGTGGTCAATCATAGAATGGTTTGGGTTGGAAGGGTCCTTAAAGCTTGTCTGGTTCCTCCAACACCTCCCACTAGAGCAGGTTGCTCAAAGCCCCATCCAACCTGGCCTTGAACACATCCAGGGATGGAGCATCTACAGCTTCCCTGAGCAACCTGTGCCAGAGTCTCACCACCCTCAGAGTGAAAAACTTCTTCCTAATTTTTACTCTGGACCTACCTTCTTCCAGTTTGAAACCATTACCCCTCATAATAGGGCCAAGGAGGACCAGCAGGTGGGACCTGGGCTGAGGCCATGGCTGGGTGAGGAGAGAGGGGCTGATAAAGTTCACAGGGATTTGGAGGCAGAAGGTTATAGTGGACTTGGCCACTGTGAAGAAGTTGCGTGAAATTTTGGTGGAGGTCCATGATCCTCTGTGGGTCTGCTCATCTCCATCATCCCTCCAGACCTCTGGAATTGGAGGGCTCAAGGGCATTTGCTGTTAAAAGCCTGTGTACATATAAACTAAGTCGTATTCCACGTACAATAATTCTGTGTTTGGGGTTTTTTGGATGTTATTTAAAGCCTAAAGTTTCCTTCCTGCAAATTGATCTTGTCATTTTGGGCACGTCGGGGTTGGGGGGGGAGAGGTCCTTGCTGTGTTTCAGAAGGTGTTTGTGGACCCCCCCCCCAGCAGTCACTGTACCAGAAGGTTAAAGGGCAGCGATGAATGCCTAGCACAGGATGCCATGCCCTTTTCCTCTGAAAGGAAGAGCTGAAAAAAACCCAAATCTCTGGAATGGTGTAATTTATGATGTTCTTGCTCCCTCTCGTGGCTGTTGAAGGAGATAAATATATATATACACTAAAAAAAAAAAAGATATTTGAGATGGCAGGTGGAAAAAGCAGAACTTCTTACAAGTCAGCTTTATCTAATTGCCTTGTGCCAAAATGAGCAATGAAAAAAAAAGAAAAGAAATGTAAAATTCCACCCTAGAGTGAATTATTTTACCTGGTCACTCATCACTTGGTTGGGTTTTTTTTCCTGAGGTCTTTACTAATATAATTTTGATGCTATTTCAGAGCTGTTAAGAGGTGGAAAAAAAACCCCCAAACCTAGAGCCCTTTTCATCGCTATCATGACTGAGCTAAAAAAGGAAATCTGCTTTTTCACCCTCCGCGTTGCGGTCCAGGGTAAACGTCTCAGTTCTGCTTGTAGCAATTCCTGGAATTCCATAGAGATTTTGTTCTTTTTTTTTTTTCTTCTTCTTTTTTTTTTTCCCCCCCACCCCGTGTGTTTGTTTTTTGTTCCCCTCCCAAGCGCTGGCGTGGGTCGCACAGGCACGTTTATCGTTATAGATGCCATCATAGACATGATGCACGCCGAGCAGAAAGTCGACGTGTTTGAGTTCGTCTCAAGGATCCGTAACCAGCGGCCGCAGATGGTCCAGACCGACGTAAGTGGCTTTTCCGTGCTCCAAATTAAAGCTTTGTTTTCAGTCGAGGAAGAATGGGCTTCTGTATTTGCACTTGGATACGTGTCCTGGTTTGTTCTCTGATGTTGCATCTCTGGTGTCAGGGTTTAGGGTCAGGGTGGCCCCTTAGACCGACAACAGCCGCTCTCTGTTACCCCCCCTCCCTCCCCAAAGGGGAAGAGAAAGGGAATGAGGGAGAGAGACTCGGCCGTTGGAAAAGGGAACTGGAACAGCTTGAATGAACATGAAATTAATAATGGAATATATACAATATATACAAAACCAGTATCGAACCCAACCCCCCTGATGGCAATTCCATCACCATCACCACTGGTGCTGTGGAGCAGGCACTGGGAGAGTCCCAGACTGGGCCCAGCAGCAGATGGGAGCTGTGTTCAGGAGCTGGATTCTGGCACTGGATTCAGGACAAACAGACCAGGATCGAAGGCAGAATGAACAGAGACCTCCTCGGGTGCTCTGAGGAAGAAACTGGAAGAGGACCTGAGCCAAGCTGAGCAAAGTGGGCCAAGAGCAGCAAGCCCCTCCTGAGCCCTCAGCTTTATCCCAGCCATGCTGTCCATGGGCTGGGATCCCTGCCTGGGCAGTTTGGGGTCCCCTGCCCTGTCCCGTGCTCCCGGCAGGTGCCACCTTTCCCTTTCTGCACCCCCAAGGTGGTGGCCAAGCCCCAGCAGCGGCCTCGCTCTGCACCCCAGCCCTCGGTACCCCCTGTGCCCATGGGCTGCCAGCAGTGCCAGGAGCAGCCGCTGCCTGTGCCAACAGCCGCTGCTGCAGCCAGGGCAGGGGGGAAGAGAAGAGAAGAGCTGGGCTGAGGAGGAGAATCCCTGGACAGAGCTACTGCTGTTCTCACTCAAACCAGGACATCTGGATAGCTGGGAAATGAACAAAGGCCAGTAGAAGGATGGGGTTGGGGAAGAGGACAGAGGCATGTTTGAGTCACGAAGGCCACAGTAAGGCATGTCATCTTCAGGTATCATGTCCAGGTTTCCCCATGCACGTGAGAGTGGAAGTTTAGAGAATGTGAGTGATGTAACAGAGAAGCTCTGTTACTACCTTAAGGTATGTACTGATGATTAGTAGATTGTAGGCCAAACAAGATGGATGAAAGTGCCAGAATTTGTAGTTTCACTTCTCTGTGAGCGTCTCCAAAGAAGACCAGTGAAGCTGGTGAACGGTCTAGAGCACAAGCCTTGTGAGGAGCACCTGAAGTTGTTTAGCCTGGAAAAAGAAAAGGAGGCTCGGGGGAGACCTTCTCACTCCCAACAACTCCCTGAGAGGAGGTTGGAGCCAGGTGGGGTTGGGCTCTGCTTCCAAGGAACAAGTGTTATAAGGACAAGAGGAAATGGCCTTAAATTACACCAGGGGAGGTTTAGATTGGAGCTGAGGAACAATTTCTTCCCCACAAGGGTTGTCAAGGGCTGTCCCAGGCTGCCCAGGTCAGTAGTGGAGTCCCTATGATCCCTGGAGGGGTTTCCAAGCCGTGGAGCTGTGGTGCTGAGGGACAGGGGTCAGTGGTGCCCTGGCAGTGCTGGGTTAACAGTAGGACTCGACCATCTTAAAGGTCTCTTCCAACCCAACGAACTCTGTCATTCTTCACTTTGCCTTACACTTACCCGCCTCTCCTTCCTTTCCAGATGCAATACTCCTTCATTTATCAAGCCTTACTTGAATACTACCTCTACGGTGACACGGAGCTGGATGTCTCATCCTTAGAAAAGCATCTACAAACATCACACAGCGCGGCACCAAACCTTGTCAAAATAGGGCTAGAAGAAGAATTTAAAGTAAGAATGGAAGTCCTTTGCCATCTGATTTCCAAGTGTGGAACCATTTAAGGCTGAAAGATACTTTAAAAGCAGGAGAAATGTAACCTTAAAAGAAAAGGTCCATCAAAAGGGAACAAGTTGTTGTGTTTTGTGCTGGCTGTGAATGGGTCTGGCGGAGTCGGTGAATGGAGCTTTGCTTCACGTCCTGTTCTGCAAATGCTCATTCAAAGCGACGTCGTTTTCTGGACCTTCTCCTATACACTTTCTGGTGCTTTATAAAAGGAAACCGGAATTATTCTGTCGGTCTGGTACTAGAAGCCAGATCAGATAACGCTGGAAGGGGGAGGTGGATTGTGGATTGTGTTTGTGGATGCTCATTTGCATCCCAGCGGGATCATTAACTCGCTGATGGCAGAGAGAACTGCTGATGAATATCATAGAATCACAGAATGGCTGAGGCTGAGAGGGACCTTAGAGATCATCTAACCCAACCTCCCTGCCATGGGCAGGGACACCTCTCAACTAGATCAGGTTGCTCAAGGCCTCTTCCAGCCTGGCCTTGAACACCTCCAGGGAGGGGCACCTATTCCAGAGTCTCACCACCCTCCTGCTGAAGAACTTTTTCCCAAGATCCAATCTGAACCTATATTCCCTCAGTTTAAAACTATTTCTCCTCATCCTATTGCTGGACACACTTGTGAAGAGTCCCTCTCCAGCCTTCCTGTAGGACCCCTTCAGGTATTGGAAGGCAGTTCTGAGGTCCTCCCAGAGTCTTCCCTTCTCCAGGCTGAACAATCCCAGCTCCTGTTCTCGCAGCAAGGTGCTTCAGCCCCTGGATCATCTTTGTGGCCTTTCTAGTGTTAACTTTTTCAGAAACCTGGGGCTTTTCAAAGGGAGCAGGTACTCTGTGATCTGAAAGCTGTGTACAGACAGTCCTAAAGTGTCTGAAATAAAAAAAAAAACAAAAAACCAAAAATCTCAAACAACAAACAGACCCCAAATGTTAAAATCTGCTGTCATTTTACAGCCCTTAAGCTTTATTGATACTCTCTGGCCAGCTTTTCAGAGTCTTAAATGTTTATCAGGAAAGAAAAACTGGCGTGACTATTATTCTGCATTTATTTTTATAGACAGGACAGTGAGGAGGCTTTTGTTGAAAGTCTGTCTGGCTCTGACTGCGTGACTGTTTTGTACCTGAACCCCCCTGAGCACAGGGTCTGGGGAGGGAGAACCGCTCCCGTTCCAGCCAGCTCTCATCCTCCTCCGTGTGTTTTCTTGCAGAAGTTAACCAACGTTCGCATCATGAAAGAAAACATGAGAACTGGCAACCTTCCAGCAAACATGAAGAAAGCTAGAGTCATCCAGATCATCCCGTGTAAGAGAGCAACTTTCTTTCTATGTAGGGGAAAAAAGGGCTGTACGTACACGGTTATCCTGATGCTGTTGTGAGTACATACTGCATCTATAGGCTGGCAACACCTCGGCTCCTGTCACAGCACAGCTCTGTTGGGGTAATTCAAGAGCAGAGCTTCTGCCTAGATTAAAAAGATTAAAAAGTTTTCACTTCTCTGCCTGTAAAATGCAAATGTTGTGCTGTCCAGGGTCGTGGTTTTGGGGTTTGCTTCGTTTTTAGCTCGAATGCATTTTTCAGGGGTGTTGCCTTTGCTTTTGTTGTCCTCTCTTCAGGCATATCTGCTCTGAAGTTTCTAGAGAAGTCACTAATGCAAGCAGCACTGTCCTCTCCTTAGAAAGTGTCATACCCCTGTAGAGTCATAGAATGGTCAGGGTTGGAAGGGACCTGAAAGCTCACCCAGTTCCAACCCCTCTGCCATAGGCAGGGACACCTCCCACTAGAGCAGGTTGCTCACAGCCCCATCCAACCTGGTCCTGAATACTTCCAGGGATGGAGCATCCACAGCTTCTCTGGGCAACCTGGTCCACTGTCTCACCACCCTCAGAGTGAAGAACCTCCTGATTTCTCATCTAAATCTCCACTCTTCCAGTTGGAAGCCATTATCCCATTTTAAAGTGTCCGCATGCAATTTAATGGATTGGGTTTCACTTCATCAATGTGAAATATAGAACAATCAGGTATTTTTCAGGATGGAATTACATAATTCAGCAGTTTCACCTTGGAAACCGAGGTGTTTTGCAAGTGAAATGTTCAGACCTTGCTGGCCATAGCCTGTGTGAAGGGAAAAACAGCAGCAAAACTAGTGCCCTCCTCCACACACACACTAGATCCTGGATCAGATCCTGGGGATGCTCTTTGGCTTTCCAAAGAAGGATTTTGTTGGGTTTGTGCTTTCACGCCTGTAACAGAAGCAGTCAACATACAGTCAGTAGCAGTAAGGCTTTGTTTTTTTCTTTTCCAGATGATTTTAACAGAGTGATTCTGTCGATGAAAAGAGGACAAGAGTATACAGACTACATCAATGCCTCCTTCATCGACGTACGTAGAAAAAAATTTCCTGTATTGAAATTGTGAGACGGGTATTTTGTTGTTGCTGATCAGCCTTTTTAGAGAGACATGCTCAACTTGGCTTATGAAGATCAGATTTTTGTTAGGGTTTGGCTTCAGAGAGTTTCCAGGTAGAATCATAGAATCATTCAGGTTGGAAAAGATCCTTGGGATCATCGAGTCCAACCATTAACCCTGCTCTGCAAAGTTCCCCCCCTAAACCATGTCCCTCAACACCACATCTAAATGACCCTTAAACACATTCAGGGCTGGGGACTCAACCCCTCCCTGGGCAGACTTTTCCAGTCTCTGACTACTCTTCCTGTGAAAAATTTTTCCCTAATGTCCAGTCTAAACCTTCCCTGTTGCAGCTTGAAAAGAAGATGTGTTTCTTATCTGGTGTTTTCGATTTCAGTTTAAGTGGTTGTGTGATTTAAACATTCTTGTTAGATTTATAAACAAAGGCTTTTACTAAATTCGAAGAGACTGACAGTGAAACAAATTATCTCTACAATTACCACCCTACAGTTCCATTACCTGCCTTCAGGTTGATGGATGTAAATATGGGCTCTTCTGAGGAAAGGAAAGAGAAAAGTCCCTGTTTAGCACTGGGAAAGGCTGGTGCAGTGACCATCCCGTTGTTGAGGAGCAGGGCTGGTGAGAAGCTCTGGTTCAGGTGGACTGTCACCCCTGTCCCTTCTCAGCTGTACTCGCGTGTCACGGCCTGAGTGCATCCCGGTCTCTCTCCGCAGGGCTATCGCCAGAAGGATTATTTCATTGCCACCCAGGGGCCTCTGCCACACACGGTGGAGGATTTCTGGCGGATGGTGTGGGAGTGGAAGTGCCACACCATCGTTATGCTCACAGAAGTTCAAGAGCGGGAGCAGGTACGTGTCCCGGAGCAGAGCAGTTGCTGTTAACACCTGTAAAATAGGAGCGTTGATATTGGACAAAATATTTGTTTCCTACAAATTATAGAATTGTTTGGGTAGGAAGAGACCTTTGAGATCAGCAAGTTCAACTGTTAAGCCAGAACTGCCAGGGCACCACTGACCCCAGTCCCTCAGCACCACATCTCCATGGCTTGGAAACCCCTCCAGGGGTCATGGGGACTCCACCCCTGCCCTGGGCAGCCTGGGACAGCCCTGGACAACCCTCAAGGGGAAGAAATTGTTCCTCAGGTTCAAGCTAAATTTCCCCAGGCACAACTTGAGGCTGTTTCCTCTTGTCCTGTTGCTTGTTCCTTGGGAGAAGAGCCCAACCCCCCCTGGCTTGAACATCCTGTCAGGGAGTTATTGAGAGCCAGGTCTCCCCTGAGCCTCCTTTTCTCCAGGCTGAACAAGCCCATGTCCCTCAGCTGCTCCTCAGCACCCTTGTGCTCCAGCCCCTTCCCCAGCTCCGTTGCCCTTCTCTGGCCACTCTCCAGCCCCTCACTGTCCTGCTGGGAGTGAGGGGCCCAGAACTGACCCCAGGATTCCAGGGGTGGCCTCACCAGTGCCCAGTCCAGGGGGATCATCCCTTCCCTAGTCCTGCTGGCCACGGCAGTGCTGACACAAGCCAGGATGCTGGTGGCCTTCTTGGCTGGGAAAGGACCTGGGGGTGTCATCTTCAGCCGGCCGTCGACTGCCACCCCCAGATCCTTTCCCTTCAGGCAGTTTCCAGCCTCTCTGCCCCAGCCTGGAGTGTTGCAGGGGCTTGTTGTGATGCAAGTGTAGGACCTGGCACTTGACCTTATTGAACCTCATCCCATTGGTCTTGGCCCATCAATCCAACCTGACCAGATCCCTCTGTAAAGCCTCCGGACCCTCTAGCAGATCAACACTCCTGCCCAACTCCTGTGTCGTCTCAAATTCGAGCAAAACAAGATTTTTCTTGTTGAAAATGAGCACTTGCTTCACTCTTTGGTGTGGGCCAGTGTTGCTGCTCTTGCTTGATCTGTCAAAAAACCCACCCAAACTGCTTGAAATGATGGTTTGTGAAAGGGCCCAGTTCATTTGACAAGCACAGAAGTTATAGGGGTACCTGATGTGGAACAGGGGCCGGTGATCTGGGAACAGCTGGACGAAGCTTTTGTGAAACCTTCCCTCCCTGTTCTGCCAGTCTAAGCTCCAGGGGCTCATTCTGAACCTCACCATGAATGGGGAGAGTCCTGTGTACCTCCCTGTGCTGCAGGTTGAAGATTCAGGGCTCAGCACTGTAACCAGGGGGTTTTAGTGCTGTGAGATGGGTTTTACTGGTGTTTTGGGGCAGGCTTTTTAACAACATGGCGTTGCTTTCGGGAGTTGCTTATTTTATTCTAATCTGTTTTCAAGCAGCAGTTGCCATCTACGACTCCTAAACCCTTTGTACCTTGATGGTTTATATTCTAGGAATATTTTATTGCCGTGTTGTTGGCTTATTAACCTTTCCATTACAGACTGTTCAGAACACGTTTACTATGCTTTCTGTCACATCCTGTGTCAGAGATTCGTGATGGCCTGGTTTTGGCTGGGATAAAGCTAATTTTCCTTCTTAAGTGCTGCTTAGTTGTTGGCTGGGGTTAAACCATGAAACGTGTAAATAACTGGAGAAAATTTCAAGGAACGTTTACAAATCCCTCTCAATTTTGCAGGAAAAATGCTGCCAGTACTGGCCATCAGAGGGCTCTGTGACTCACGGAGAGATAACAGTAGAAATAAAGAGTGACAGTCTGTTAGATGCCATAAGTGTGAGGGACTTCATCGTTACATACAGTCAGGTAATGGGTTTAAATTCCCTGAGGGCTTGGTTGGGGTTTTTTTTTCCCTTTGCATTTCAAGGCATTTACAGATGTAACTAACACGCTGGAATTTCTATCTAAAGATAAACGTGGTTAATTGGCATCCAACATTGTAGCGGTCTCATCGAGAGGGGGAAATTCTCCCCTGAGCCTCCTTTTCTTTCTCCAGGCTGAACAAGCCCAGGTCCCTCAGCTGCTCCTCACCAGACTCCTGCTCCAGCCCCTTCCCCAGCTCCGTTGCCCTTCTCTGGCCACGCTCCAGCCCCTCACTGTCCTGCTGGGAGTGACCCCAGGATTTGAGATGCAGCCTCCCCAGTGCTGAGCACAAGGGGATGATCCCTGCACTAAACCTGGTCTATATATTACGGACCAGGTTGACAAATAGTCCCCTCTCCTACAGTGGTGCAAAATTTACGCTACAAATACTTAAGGTGTGAAGGATGTTTCCCTTTTGAAGTGACAACCAGCTAAATCCAGTGTTCTCCTTCCCACAGAGTAACCAGGAGAAGCAAAGCAGGCTCGTTCGGCAGTTCCATTTCCACGGGTGGCCAGAAATTGGGATTCCTGCAGAAGGAAAAGGGATGATCGACCTGATTGCAGCTGTCCAGAAGCAGCAGCAGCAAACGGGCAATCACCCCATCACCGTGCACTGCAGGTAAGAGGCACCTCTTCTTCCCACCAGCAGCAAAGGAACCCGATTGCTTCTGCTCCAGTCTGGCAGCTTTCACAGCTGTTATTCTGTGTGAGGGAGTAGGTGGCATCCTTTAAAAAAGAAACAGAAACGAGAACTAGAAAATATCTTTGTCCATTAACAGGTTTTCACTTTTCAGGGTTTTTTTTTCTTCTTTTGGGTTTTTTTTCAGTGTACATTTTTATTGTATCATCTTTGGGGTTTCTTTTTTTATTCCTTTTCCTCCTTTCTCCCTTTTATTCTTTTTTTTATCCTTTCTCTCTTTTTTCCTTTCTTTTTTCTTTTCTTTTTTCTTGGGGTTTTTTTTTTCCCTTTTTTTCATGTTAAAAGGTTTAAATTGAGCTTTTCCTCTAGTTTTTCAAGAGAGTCACTCAAACGTCTCCGTGAAGTCATGTTTGAATGTTCAAATAGAAATTAATGTAACTTTATGAATAGCTAAACACATTTCAAGTCTAAGACTGAATTTTTTTTTTTTCAGAGCATTCACATGAACTTGTGAACACTTCTGTTCGTTTTTCCCAATCATTTACAAACAGGTTTTTTTAAGGGAATTTCAGAAAGAGAAGCAAGTATGAAATAGTAGTGATTCCATGAGACAAAACATATTTTCTCCTGCCTTTCAAATGCACTTTAGTTTTCCATGCAGCCATATTAAAAACTCTTAAATTAATTAAAACAAACCCAACCCCAACTTGTACAGGCTTTAAGGATTTTCTGATAGCCTGGTTTGGGAAGAAAGCAGAAAGAACCCAGCACGAGGAGCAGTAAAATGTGAGGGCACAGCAATGCCCACCTATCTCTTCTTGGGGTAAACGAATAAACGACCAGGGTGATGATGTGTGTACACGTTGACTCCTGTCTTCTTATCCTCATCTTTTGGTAGCTGTAGACTGTTCCAAAAGACGTTGCTCATGGGTTACTCTAGAAACCACAAGTGGCTACGAGAGATGAGCTAATGGCAGATAAATCTGAAGCCTTTTAGATTTTGTGTCTGCCTTTAATCTGTGAACAGTAATTGTCTAAAGGGAATAACACTTTAATACCTCGGAGCTGTTCATTTTTCCTCCAGTGGGATTTTTAGTGCACCCAGCTGAGGACACATCCATTTGCACTTCATCTTTCCATAAGGCTTGTGCTTAACAGGTTTTAATTTTTTTTCTTTGATAGAAATAAGGTAGAAGCAAAGACATGTGATTATAATCAGGGGAGAATTTTAAAATGTCATACATTTTGTGTTTATCCTCATTCAGCAATCTAGTGAACCTCCCACTCCATCTACTGCTGATTGACAGTCTCTCAATCCCATCCTGGTTTTACTATTTACTACCAAATTCTTGTCCTTACAGTACACAGCACAACACTGTTCTGTTGGGGTCAAATAGTCCCTAATTAGGGTGATTAGGAGAGAGAAATAAATATATTTCTTTCTTTTTTTTTTTTTTTTCTCTAGAGTTAGGCATAATAAATCAGATAATAATTACTGAAACACAGTTTATTTCTATGGATTCATGATCTGAAACAGACAGTAGGACAAAATACACTGAGTTAAACATACTGGAATGAAAGCAGGAGGGTTGGACTAGATGATCTTTCAAGGTCCCTTCCAACCCCTAATGTTCTGTGATTCTCTGAAACTCCAGTTACTTGGGAGTACATCGAGTTGCTTATCATAGTCAAGACAGAGGCAGAACAGTTGATTTTAGTTTCTTGCCTGTTGCACGGGCTCATATGTGGTCTTCCTGTAGTTTGTCCTTCTATCAGTACATCTCTTTGAGAAAGCAGTCATGGAATGTTTTAGGGTGGGAAGGGACCTTTCAAAGTCATCTCATCCAACCCCCCTGCAGGGAGCAGGGCCATCTGCAGCTAGAGCAGGGTGCTCAGAGCCCCGGGCAACCTCCCCTGCAATGGTGCCAGGGATGGGGCAGCCACCACCTCTCTGGGCAGCCTGGCACAGGCTCTCCCACCCTCAGCATCAAAAATTTCTCCTTCTCTTCAGTCTAAATCTCCCTGTTCCAGTTTAAACCATCACCCCTTGTCCTGTCCCAGGGGCCCTGGTAAACAATCTGTCCCCATCTTTCTGACAGGCCACCTTAACTACTGAAAGGCTGCAATAAGGTCTCCCTGGAGCCTTCTCTTCTCCAGGCTGAGCAATGCCAAATGGCTTAGATCGTGAGTGTCATGAAAATCATTACAGCTGGATAAGACATTTTCTGTCAAATTGCTCTGGAGTAATAATAGTTCTACTCCTAGTAACACTGCCATATCCATCCACAATGAGGAAGTATCCCTCACAACCTAGTAGAAGCCTGTGGGTTTGATCTCCCAAATGCTGCTTCTCACTTACAACCTGGCTTTGCAACCGCCAGTCTAACGATTGCGTTCTCCCCGTCGAAACTCAAACCGAAAGCAGAGTGTGGGAGCACGGGAAGTTGTCTCTGCTGAAGATGACTGCAGCTTTGAGGAAGCAGCTTTGCCAGGTCGTTATTTGAGTCTCAGACTCTGGCTGAGGGTGTCCACGTGCTGCTGCAGCCAGCTCAAGGTCTCGAGCCTGGCTGCGAGTTCATTTCTAGTCATTCTTGCTGCCTTCTGGCATAGCTGAGGTGACAAACTAAGGACAAAAAATGAGTCGAGTTTGGCTAATAGCAGTATCTGGATATTCTATATCATTACTATTTCCCTTTTAACGTTGTTATCCTACCGTATGCCAAGCAGATGTGTTTGTGTTGCAGTGCTGGCGCTGGAAGAACAGGTACCTTCATAGCACTCAGCAATATCCTGGAACGAGTGAAGGCTGAAGGGCTCTTAGATGTGTTTCAAGCTGTGAAGAGCTTAAGACTGCAAAGGCCCCATATGGTGCAAACACTGGTATGATATTTAACCATCCGGGTCTACTGTCAAAGGATGTGTGTGTTTGTAAATATTCCATGGGAGGAGAACAAAGGGTGTTTTTTGCAGGTTGAAATGAATTATGTATGATGGCCGTGGCTGTACAAGGTATTCACAGATTTATTGGTTTTATTTCATTTTATTTTTTTTTTAATAGCATTTCTAAAAATACAACTTGGCTGCACATCCTGCAGCCTTTTAGGAGCTGGAGACAGGTGAACCAAAATCTTTTTGAGTATTGCAGGTGACAAAACGTATGAAGTAAATGCATTTTAAGCTACGTATCAGCTGTTCCTTCTTATCTTAAAATGCCTGGGCTTAAATTTGGCTTGCAGTTGGTCACTGAAAGGAGAAATGACTTTGACTTCTTTAATGTCATCTACAATACGTGAAGCTTGATCCAGAGATTTCCCCTCTCGAGTAAACATTTAAAAGGTTTTTGAGGCATATTGTTGGAAAATATATAAAACTGCTGCTATTTTTTTTATTCTGATAGCAGCTTCCTTTCAGTAATTTGAACTTTCTATACAAACAATTACCTCAAAGCACCTTTTTCAGGGAGATGTTGTCTCCATACTACAGATGGGAAGAAAGGGGTTGGAGAAGTAGAACTGGAATATCCATGGTCAGGCAGAGGCAGGGATGAAGTATTTCTTTTCAGGGTTCTGTCTCTGTGGTTTAATAGTGTTAGTTGAGGGTGGACTGGCCAAAGATATTCCCAGCTGAGTCTGTGGAAAGGCTGATGCTAAACTCTGCTTTCCAGCACGAGTAGGCTCAGATGCCAGCCTGATTTATTGTCAGCGTCGGTGCACAGTTTGTGATCCAGCAAAACACGTCAGAGTCAGGTCAGCATGCTGAGAAGATCAGGATGTGGCCCATACTGGGCACTCTCTTGCTCATCTTCAGCTGGTTGTTGACCAACATCACCAGGTCCTTTTCCGATGGGCAGTTTTCAGCTGCTCTGCCTCGGCCTGGAGTGTTACAGGGGCTTGTTGTGACACAAGTGTAGGACCTGGCACTTGACCTTCTTGAACCTCATTCCATTGGTCTTGTCCCATCGATCCAGCCTGGCCTGATCCCTCTGTGGATCCTCCCAACCCTCTATGACATCAACACTCCTGCCCAACTTGGTGTCATATGCAAACTTACTGTGGGTGCCCTTGATCTTGTCAATCAAGATAATTGATAAAGGTATCAGTCCTCAGCTACTGGTCCAAGTAACGCTTCCAGTTAGAACACGGTGCATTTATCACTGGGGTTTGCCTGATTCTTCTGTCTCAAGTTAGCTGTATGATGCAACCGAAGCACATTTTGATACGTTCTCCTTGTTTTTCAGGAGCAGTACGAATTCTGCTACAGAGTGGTACAAGATTTCATCGACATATTTTCCGATTATGCGAATTTCAAATGAAAATTCCTGCCTTATTTTTTAATTTGTCTGTATAAAGAGTTGTATATTCTGTTAATTTATTCCATGTCATTTTGATTGTTGACTCTTCCTGTAAATAGGACCTTGTGTGGGGCTCTACAAGTTGCATTTTTGCTGTATAAAGTTGTTTCTGAAATATAAATATCTTCTAAAGGGGAGTATAATGTTCATATACAGTATAGCACTATAAGATGGTATAGAAGTCTTTATTCTAAATAACAGTAAATTAATTCTCGAGGGTCTGTTTCTTTGAATTTTTCCACTGAGAACTATTTATCAATTATTTTCTCTCCCAATTCTTGAAACTTTATGCCGGTGATTTACATTTCAAACAGACAAAAGGAAAAAAGAGTGAATTGTGGTACATACATTTAAATTAAACATGTTTTGGCCATCAGCCTTTCTTCACTACAAAAAGAGCTGTTTATTTTGGGACGCATTCTGATAACCTGCTCCTGCTTCCTTGTAGTTTCTTCCACAGGTAAGTCTTGTTGAAGGCCAAGAGGCTGTTGGAGCAAAGTGCTGTTGATGATAAAGTTATCAGAATGTGGCTCTTCGTGTGTAACAATGTAAAGTCCAATGGAGGAAATAGAGCTGCTGTTAAAATCGCTTTTTCAGAACCTGCAGGTTGACGGCAGTTCTCTTTTGAGTCTTGCTGCCAAGAAGATGTCATCAGCACAAACAGAGGTGTGAATGTTTGATGTAATACAGCTTTCAAAGTCCCGTTTATTTTGTTCTTTCCTAAATACTACACCAGCTTAAATCAATTTAGAAAGACAAGAATGTGAGTTTAGCGCTATTTTGAGAATATTTTGCGTATCAGAAGAGTATATTTTGCAGCACCTGAGCTTGTCTACTTGAAGAGGCTTTATAGATGTTGTTGGAAATGGATATAAAGCTTCTCTATATGCACATAAAGCTTCTCTATATGCACGTGTCATTTCTCACTTCTTTGAGAAAAGGTGAGAGAGAGAAACTCTTATTCTTTGATTGACTCAACAGAAGAATCAACAGTATTTAGTGAAAATTAAACAAAAATAATAATTCTACTAACAGTGTAACGTTAAGCATTGTAGCAAAAAGCTCCTCTACGTTCTTACCCTGCCCTATATAGTATCAAACCAAGAATTCTTCTTTTATCTGAAAGGGGTATATGATTGTGTATATAGATATATTTTTAATGAAAATACTACTGATAATATAATTGGTGAAATGAAATTTAGAAGTCTTTATCGTAGCCCTGGACAGGCTGTGCTTGGGGGGGCTAGAAAATCCAAAAGTCACAGGGTGGCCGAATGTTGAGTAACGAAGCAGTAGCTCCTTTTCCACTCTTTAAAATGCAGATGGGAATTAACGAGCACAAAGGATGCGACTCCGTACTTTAATGACACAAGGAATATGCAGTCGTTTCTGTCTTGTCTTGTTGCTTGGGGTTTGGTTTTGGTTTGGTTTTTTTTTTGTTTTTTTTCAATGCAAATATAAAAGCCTTATTTAAAATAAGCAGCTTCCACTGAGCGTTTCAGTATCGTTCTTGCACTAATTGATCCCTCGTTCGGTTTCGGCTATCGAAGCGCGTTCCCCTCCGCCGCAACCCAAGGGAAGGGGTTTGTTGGTGCCTCTCCTTTCCCTTCATCCCGAGTGGAAAAGGTGCCACTGAGGAATCTGGAAGCACACTGTTCTAAGCACTGCCGTCTTCTGCTTCTCGTCTTCCCGTCGATGCACTTCTGTATTTATTTTGTACAGTAAATTATGCACTTAAAAAAAGATTGTTAAAAAAGTTTGTTTAAAAAACCAAAAAAAAAAGATAGTTTTAAAAAAAAAGATTGTTTTAAAAAAAAGATTGTTTATAAAAAAGATTGTTTAAAGACCAAGCCTTTGCCATGAGAAGCCACGCTTGAGCCACAGAAGGTGTTGAGTAGCGGAAGTGAATGACAAGTAAAGTTTTTGCATCACGACTGCATGCTGGGGATTTTAACACACAGAAATCCACCGTGGAAACCCGTACAGCGAGGTTTTCGGTATCATCTTTTGTAGCACAGGGAGGCTCAGAGAGGAGAAATGATAGGAACTAATGTCGAGAAATTCTCGCCGTGTTTTGTGGTTTGTGGTCCCGTCAGATCCCGATGTCGGGATTTCGAGCCTACGTTGGGGAAAGAATTTGTCCGTCGGACAGACAAATGGGTCCTGTAAATAAAAGCTTGGATTAAGAGTTTCCTGGCAAAGGGAACCCCCTCAGTGCAGTATTAGAGGGGTCCACAGCCCCCTGACAGCAGCTGCAGCAGAGCTCTGGCTGCCCACGGGGCTCACTCGCTACAGGGGATCGGAACATTCTGCAGGGCGCGGGCAGCTCTTTGTAGTTACAGCAAGCAGGAGGAAGATGAGACCTCATATGCTAAGTGGGTACTTGGATTTTAGTCGCCAAGATGTCTAGGAGGAATTAGAAATACCTATAATATATTTCAGAAGTCACAAAATAGAGCTACAAAATGACTTTTTTTTTTTTCTTATGATACTTTGAAGAGCTTGCTTTACAGTTGGTGTGTTTAGTCACTTCTTGCAGCAGCCTCATCACTGGGGAGCTGTGTCTTGAGAGAGAGAAGAATTTTCTTTTGCCTTTTCCTCTGTTGCATGGAATTGCTTTAAAAATGCCAAATGCTCGATCAGAAGCGGTACGTTCTGATCTGTCTGTGGTTTTGGTCACTGTGTGACTTGAC
The DNA here is from genome assembly GCA_025345505.1 of Todiramphus chloris collaris. NCBI lineage: Eukaryota > Metazoa > Chordata > Aves > Coraciiformes > Alcedinidae > Todiramphus > Todiramphus chloris. Next base: position 13,619,209 of record JANVCC010000077.1, read on the forward strand.
GTGTTGGGACAGGTTCCAGTTCACCTCAGCATTTAAGCATTCGCTCGACGGCATCTCCGTTCCACCCCAACCATCGACGCGGCATCGGTCCTCTCGTTCCCGAAGCAATCCCTTAAGTGCTTTGCTGAATCGGGCCTTAACACAGAATGCAAACTGTAATTACCAGTGTTTTTTAGGGTATTTTTACGTATCGGTTTTTTAAACTTTGAAAATGAGCCTGACCACCCGTGTTCAGTATTTTGCAAGGTTTTCATTTCCCTCGTACCATTTTTACTGTAAAGTTACCGAAACTTCTCTGTATAACCAAACTGTATTTAATTTGTCAAATCTTTCTAATATATGTATGTATTATACAGTTTCAGCTATTATTATTTTCTTTTATTACGTTTATAATTTGATCTCGCTGTGTTTTTAATGCCGGTGAATGTTGCTGAATTATTTGTATATGCAAATTGCAAGATCTAATACATTCTAATGCAAGAACAACGCTTCGTTTTTATTCTCCAACTGTATTACCTTCTTTAAATCTTTTCATTTCATTCCTGTCCTGCGCGTTCATTTAAATTAAATATTCTAAAGGAGTCAAAATCCATTATCTAGATAAGTCATTTTTTCAGTACTTAAGTGCAGCTCTTTGGGAGTAATACTGAGATTCAGGTCAGAACTGAAGCGTCGTGCATATAAAGTGCAGATAAAGTCGTGATAGCAAGGGAAAGGCCAGGTCTGCCCAAACTGCACTAAATATATAGACTTGATTTAATAAGTAAAACCTGATGCTATAGACAAGTCCCACTGCAGCCTTCCCTTTTGAGGGTAAATGTGATGATTCAGAGTCTGACCCTCTAATAAACAGCTCAAACTACATTCCCCTCTCCAGTATCTTCATACAGCACCTCAGGGCAGAGGGGCTTCATTCTCAAGCCCATCCTCCCAACCTGGGAGCAGAGCAGAGCTGGGGGTCGTGATCCCAGATGCAGGAGCAGGTTGGGGTCTCTGAGGGAAGCAGGTTTCCGTGGAATGGGAAGAGTAGCAAGAGGGAGGAGAGCTCGCTCGCAGCACAAGGAACCTTCCTCTTCTTTTAACAGTCCTGTATTAATACGCCGGGGTACACTACCAAGATAAAAATAGTAGTTTAAGTGTCAGCTCTGTCACCCAGCGTTATCTGAAAGCCCATTCTAGTTAACAGCAATTCCTTAATTTCAACAGGCTTTATGTTGGACTTTGTGCCAAAAATGGCCCACAGTTGTTCTCACCACCCTCGTGGGGAAGAAATTCTTCCTACTGTCCAACCTGAATCGACCTATCTCTAGTTTTAATCCATCCCCTCCAGTCCTAGCACTGCCCGACAGCCTAAAAAGTCCCTCCCCAGCTTTCTTGTAGCCCCCTTCAGATGCTGGAAGGCCACAGTAAGGTCTCCCCGGAGCCTTCTCTTTTCCAGACTGAACAACCCCAACTCTCTCAGTCTGTCCCCATAGGAGAGGTGCTCCAGCACCTAATCCTAATGTTAATTCCACTGAGGTTTGGAAAGAGGGAACGTTACTTGTCAAGTATGATTTCAGGAAGCTGTATTTATGTGCTTGAGCCCTTTAGCCCCACTTCACCCAGGACACCTGGCAATATTGGGGAGGTGCTTTTTCAGTTTAGATAACATTCTGATGGATATTTTTCCCAACTTGTTGGGGAGAACTTTTAATTTCCATCTCCTCCTCGTGCACTGCCCTAATATTTCAGTGCTTGCTCTTGGTAACCGTAATGCTTTCGACACGGATGGAGCCATCCAGGAATAACTGTAGTAGCCTTCCTGAAGCCTTGCCTTCTAAAGCTAGCGAGGATGTGCATCCCAAAGAGATCATCACAAAGAGCTGTTTGCTCCTTGAGAATTTCCCTGCAGAGTTCCAAATACAGGGATACACCAGCCGGAAATGCTGAGCCTTTAGGAAACCAGTGTTCAGAAAATTACGGCAATTTCTTATTGTGGCTCTAAGTAGTTCCAAGGTGAGAGTAATCTTCTTCATTGCATTTGGTTTTTAATAATTCCAGGTGAGCTGATAAAATATTCAGTGTGATTGGCTTGGATACTTGTAGCAGGTATCCAGATGCACAGCTTGTGAGCCCACTGGAAGTTGTGTGAGAACAGAGATGCCTTTGTATGCTTTCAGAAAACGCAAGGATCTCCTGTATTAATCGGTTATTAATGAATTGTTGCTTAAATAATTATTGGTAATCATAATTACTGATTACTACAGGGCTGCACAATTTCCAGTATAGTAAGGTTCTGTCTTGCAGGGGAGTAGAATCACCGTTTTTAGATTATTCAAGCTAAATAACAGGGATTACCAGCTGTGAGATGAGGAATGACTTTCTCTGTGTTCATTTTCGTCTTGTCGGTCAGCGTCTGTATTGAAGATCAACAATAAAAAGTATCTTTGTTAACACAGAGACGATTGGGAAGGTTTTAATAACAAGCCTGAAGTTGCAGGAAGAACTTGGCATCGCTTGATCCATCAAGTAGCGAACGTGTGGCTGGCTGGATGCTGTGCTGATGATAGAAGTTTTCATATTTGCCTCTGACATCGCATGAAAAGAGATTTCAGCCAGAAGGTGACAGTATAATTAAGATCCACTCCGTTTTTCTCACAGTGGCCTCCCCCTGTTCTCTACTATCCCCCATTTTAATGACAAATCTGTGACGAACGACCGTCGGAAGACTTTGCTGGGATACAAAAATAATACAACTCTACAGAAGGTAGGAAACCTGTGTCTTCCACAATTTGTTTATATAGAGATTCTATTTAATGACACAAAAGAACTAAATTTTATTGCCGCACCTTTCTCCAGTGATTAATTTTTCCTGCTTCTGAGCATTACAAAGAAATACCACAAAGATCTTGTGCTTCTTTGTGGCATTCTTCCATTTCACGTCCCGTGATGCCGAAGATGGGTGTTTGTAGACAATCAGCTTCGAGAAGAAACTCGCTCTCATGGTAAACTGTTAATGAAATAACCCAGTTCTTTTAACGAACTACCCCATTTTATTTTAGTAGGTTATGGAAACAGTATCAGCCAAGGCAGATCAAAGCCCTGTTTGTTCTCTACAGGGCGTAGTTGTCAAGTCTGAGCTCTGCTTTCCGTAACAGAGAAACGATTCAATGGGGCTGAGAATGTTTCAAGCAGATGAACTTCACCGTCACCCTTCTTCATCTTAGGTATTAAAGGATTATGTTGCAATTTAGGTGGTTTAATAAGAGCTTTCTTCTAACGACTTTTATACATTTTCTGTGCTGCTTTGCACAGAGTAGAATTATGAAATTATTAATCAGGTTGAGACTCTGCCAAGGAAGTTCTTTTCACAAATAATGTTTTGGGTGGGGTTTTTTTTTTTTTTTTAATTGTTATTCTTTTTCTTTCACCTCTTTCCATCGCGTTAGAAATTTGCTCCAGTGTTTTCATCCACGTCGCGCTCTTGTTTATAAACGCTGAACGGTTGTGGCTTCGGGTGGGTAGACACAAAGAAAGCAACACTCTGAGCTTGCGGAGGAATTCTGTAGTGCAGTTGCAGTAGTATCAGCTCGTGAAGCTCAGCTTGTGCTCGTGGTGGTGGTGATCAGCGGACAGGGTGTAGGAGAACAGGCTACACCCCACTGCTTGGGTGTTGTTTCAGTGCAACAGGCAGCGAGGGAGCAGCCAGGGGCTGTCTCTGTGAGAGAAAATTACGTTCCTGTCTTCTTGGAGACACCAGTGATGACAGTCTCCATGAAATGTGTAATTAGTATTTTGTTTTCGCTTTATTTTGCTTCAAAATTGGATTTCTTTTCTACTTGAGGTACATCTGGCAACCATGGGGTAGCCTGTGGATCAATTACAAGCTGTTGCCAAGGAAGCAGACGTGGTGTGTTCTTCTAGAGGTTGGTGTCACTTGCTGAAACAGAGGGTAATCCTGCCCCAGGCCTCACAAACAAGCGTTCAACTCAAGTCATACAAACCAATCACTTTCTCCTAATGACCTTTGGATCGGTGGAACAAGTTAAAAATATCTAAAGCAGCACCAAGTGTCGAGGACTGATTGAAGATAAACTGGGTTTTCGACACAGTTTTGAGCACTGAGAGTTTTGCTTCCACATGTACGCAGATGTGGTTGTCAGCTTGTGCTCCTCATCAAGCAAACGTTCAGAGGGACAAATGAACCTAACAGAAAACGGAAACCTTGAGAAAAATGACATTTTTACCCCCCGCCCCCTTCCGATAGCTCTATTTTGATTTATTTTCTCTGTCTTTATTTGAAATCACCCGAGGCCTCCCTCGTCGATGTGCCAGTGCCCGTGAAAGGATCTGACTTGAAACTCTGCTTCTTGGCAACGATACCTAGCGTGAGAATTCGGAGTTTGGCTGGTTTGCAGCTAAAGAGCAGACTGTGCAGCAGCACAGAGCTATCGCAACGAGCTCAAGGTATGAGGATAAGCCATGACTTTAAATGCTGAACTAAATTAAAATCCAACCAAAGCTTGTAAATCAGACTTCAGAGTAACCTGAGTTAAAGGGGACTGAAAATACCATTTAAAAAGCTGCTTGTACCTCTCACAGCTCAAGCACCTTCAAGTCATCGTATCACGTAAAGTAGTATGTGAGGCAAACTAAACAAACAAAATAGTAGGAAAAAATCAAAAGAAATTCTGCGTTGTGACAGATCTGAATGGTGGGATTTTTGTCCCCTGAAGCACAAAGGACTGGATGACCTTGTAAAAGGCCTTTCTCCCTTTGTCTCTCTCTCCCCATGCATATGTAGAATTTTAACTTGGAATTAAAGTCACCAGATTTCATCTCAGTAATTTTATTATTAGGTTTACTTTGTTATTATTTAATTATTATGAGAACAAAAAAATCAGGCATCACTCAATGACATATTTGCCCTTTCCCCAGCCATCTGGAAGGGGAGACTGTAAAAGTGTGATCTCGAGGTACAAAGAAAGGACTTGAGCGTGGCTGTCTTAGCTGTAAAGCAGTTTGCAGTTAAAACAGAACTTAACAAACTTTGAAAACCTTTAAGCTTTTAAAACTTAATATTGCCCATCAGAGGGAATAAAATTAGGTCGTTGGGGCCAATATTTTGTGATTTCAGACTACAGGTGTAAATGTTCAGGCTCCAGGAAGAGCTGAATGCAATGATGGAAGTTCCATAGTCTCAGCATAATCTGCACTTTTCTGCACTTTTGTTTTGTTTAAAATAAAAATCTTCTAAAAGATAATCTTGTGTATTCTGCAGAGGGCTGTGGTTAAGAGCCTTTCCGGTCTGAAGAACGTTTCTGATCTGAGATTATATTCCGAGGGCTCAAAGGCACCTTCCTCCCCTTGACAAGTTTTAAGGCTTCTTTTTAGTACCTGGAGATTATCACGTGAATTAAAGACTAATTTTTAAAGTTATTCAAACATACAATAGCAGTATCAAAAATCTAAGCCTGATCAAGGACGAGAATACCAAGGACACTGGATTTGTTTACAAACAGCTCTTTTTACCTTTGTGTGACTGAACTAAAACTCTGGTTACTTGCTAGGGTTTTCTTTGTGGTTTTGTGTGTGTAGGTTTTATTTTGGTGGTGGTGGGTCATTGTTGTTGGGTTTTTTGTTCCTTTGGGGTTTTTGTTTTGTTGGTTTTGTGTTGTTGGGGTGGTTTGGGTTTTTTTTTTCCCTTCAAATTCAGAGCAGCACAGTGTTCACCTTGCTTCTTGATCACTCATCTTGCAGATGCTCTCATTAACTTAGCAACAGCTTCACTGCCAGGGAACAGAGATGGAAATCAGCTTTTGTACATAAACGGGGGGAGCACCACGGCTGATGAAAATGGGACCGAAAAGTTGTAGAAGCAGAGAAGGTTTTGGGTTGGAAGTGGCCTTTAAAAGTCATCTAGTCCAACTGCGGCCACGGTAGCTTAATTTTTACTGCTTTCTCCCTCGTATCCTTGCTCCCTGCCGCTCCCCACCCTTTTAAAGCCCTGGATTTTTATAGTGAGCAACGTAGAAGGCAGGCACGGATGCTTGAATCAGCTTAGAAAGCGTAATCTGGAGCGATATAAATCGGTTCTGGACCTTTATTATCGGAACCCGAGTTCGAGAATCGCTACAAGCTGAAGAGGCGCTTATTTGGGAGCCAGCTACGAACTCCCCTCCCTCGCAAAGGCGCTGACCGGTTCGGCACAGACCCAAACCTGCCCCCCCCCCACCCCGGGGCCGGGCTTTCTTGTCCCACAGCAGGCGGTTAAAAGGACCCGGGGCGGCGAAGGGCGCACAGGGGGCGGCGGTGGCGGCGCCGGAAAGGAGCCGCCTTGCCCTGCCCTGAGGCGGGCGGGGAGCGGCTACCGGGGCGCTGCTCCCGCCCTGCGCCGCCGTTTAAAAATCAAACCGCCTCCGCCCTCCCCTATTGGCTCCGCCGCTCCCCCACGTGACCGCCCTCCCGCCAATCGAGGGCCGCCGCGGGCCTTTTCGAAAAAAAACCCAACAACAAACGGTTCTTGCGTTCGGAGCTTTCGACGGTACTTGTCTCCTTCCGCCAAGCCGGTAAAGGAGTCCGGCCGCCGCTGTGCGGCTGGAGCATCCGGCCGGGCTCGGTGCGTTCCCCTCAGCCGCGGTGGCTGTCAGTGAGGCGAGGGTGGGCGGGAGGTTCGGGTGCCGTCGGCACGGTGCGCGTGGGCTGTGTTTCGGTGCGGCGGAGGGATACAGCCGGGTGTGTGTGTGTGTGTGTGTGTGTGTGTGAGGGCCCGGCCCGCCGCGCGTAAGGGAGCTCAGTCGCCGCCGCCGCGCACTGACAGGAGGGGCCGCGGCGGGAGGGGGTGGGTGGGAGGGAGGGAGGAAGGACAGGTCGGGGCAACGCCGCTGTCGCCACGTACGGCCCCTCGCCGAGGGGCGAGGGACGACGCCAAGGTAGGAGTCTGCGGGGAGAGTGGAGGGAGAGGGCGACTACGTGAGGGGGAAGGGGATTGGGGGGGGGACGCGCGGCTGTGGGGCTCTGGGTGCTGCGGAGGAGCTGGGCCGCGTTGCTCGCCTCGGTGCCCGTTTGCTCCCCTCGGTGCCTGTCACAGTGTCAGGAGTGGGAGCCGGGATGGTCCAGCGTTCGCCCATCCCCCTCGCATCTCCGGTCGCGACGGGGGTTATGGCCGCAGGGAGCCTGGGCGGGTGACCTGGCTGTCAGCTTCGTCTGCTGCGGCTCCTCGGGAGTTTTTCGCTTGTAGGAGCTGCTGGGAAGCGTGAACAGGGAGCTTTGCGTAAGGGAAAATGAATACTTCCTTGTCCCGTAGCGTACAGATAGAGGTTTCGCTTCAGGGTCCTGTCAAACTTCTCCCACGGTGTGTTTTGCTTGGGTTTTTTTTTTTTTTTTTTCCGACAAGTATTTTACGTATGAAGTTCGGCAAAACAAAAAAGCTCAGAAGGTTCGCTCCTGAGTATGTTAGCTCTCCTGGTTTTAGCTTGCTGCTTCCAAATGTGCAATATTTGATAGCGCGTTTTATAGCTGCTTTTTTTTTGAGGTTTGCTTGTACTCCGTGGTGTGCTTCTTATACAGGGCTACGGAGATAGAGAGGTGACTGGAGCATCTCTGTGCTGGGGACAGGCTGAGAGCCCTGAGGCTGCTCAGCTGGAGAAGAGCAGCCTGAGAGGGCAGCTGAGCAATGCTGAGCAAGAGATAAAGGGCCCCAGGGGGCAAGAGGATGGGGACAGACTCTGCTCAGTGGTGCCCAGACATCGGACAAGGGGCACTGGGCACCAACTGGAAGCCAGGAGGTTCCAGCTGAGCAGGAGGAGGAAGTTGTTTGGTGTGAGGATGTGGGAGCGTGTGCCAGGCTGCCCAGAGAGGCTGTGGAGTCTCCTTGTCTGGAGAGATTCCCACCCCGGCTGGACCCTGCGCTGCTGGGCCCCTGCTCTGGGTGCCCCTGCTGGATGGAGCAGGGGGGTGGCACCAGATCAGCTTCAGAGGTCCCTGACAACCCTCCACCAAGCTGGGATTTTGTGTTTATACATGCAAAGAATAGAGTATCTGGTTGTGCAAATATTGTGGGGTTTGCTGTGGTTTGTTTGGTTGTTGTTGGTTCTTTTTTTTGGGTTTTGTTTGTGTGGGTTTTTTGTTGTTGTTTTGTTTAGTGGTTTTTATTCGTTTGTTTGTTTGTTTTCAAATAAACCTTTCCTCCTGCTTGCTCTCTGTGTGCACGCACAGGTGCCTTTGCCACCCTCTCAGCTGGGTCAGCAGCCTCTCACCAGGTCCCAGCAACTTCCAACTTCTTATCAGCTGTCTTCCCGTGCACACCAGCGTTTCCTCCTGGTTCAGGAGGCTACAGCCATAGTCAACTGGTCTCTACCTTAAAATCGAACTTGAGACTTTGCACGTAGCTATGAGAATGGGTAATGTTTAGGGTTAGGTGAGGAGGAGTCACTGCTGACATGAAAATAGTTCCAAGCTGCTTGTCTCTTCAACAGGAGTAAAAAATATATATAATTGCATTGATTTACTTAGAGATGTAAAGTGTTATTTGGGTGAGTAGTAATTTCCACATTCTTTTACAGGTAAGAATCCTTAGGTTTCAAGATGCCAGTCTTTGGGAATATTGTTGTGATTAAGCGGAATGGGACTGATGGAATTAATTTTCCACTCACTGCAAGTTCTTGTCTGTTTGGAAGGTGAGAATGAATTAAGTATTGCATACCTCAAACTTACAAGCAGCGGGAAAAATATCAATCCTGTGTCTTTTAGTATTTGTTTATTTGAGTGATGCTCAGGGGAAAAGTGGACAAAGGTTAATTTGAAGACTAGAAAGGTGAACTTAATTTTTGTTACTGCTTTTTCTCCTTTCCTTGCCACAACTTTTTGTGTTTGCACCCAAAGAAAATCTAGGGAAGGGATTAAAAGTAATACACAATTGACAAGCAAGTAATTCTGTTCTTTTATCCAGAGGTAGCTTCTAGATAAACAGCTGGTGAAGTGAGGCACGCGGCTTGTGTCTGAGCATCTTCATTACATCACTTGCTCTTCTCAAGTTTTATTTTTACTGTGTTGTTTGGGTTTTTATTCTGGTTCTCCAAAACCTTAGTAATGGAATAGGTCATCCAGTATCTGGAATTAATACTAAAAATTAATACCAACTTGTACCTTCTCCTCCAATCCTGAAATTCACTTCGACTTACAGAATTGAGTGACAGTGGGGTCTGAACTTGATCTAGCTGGTTTACATTAAAAGATAAAGCTAATACACCCAGACAGTATATGTCAACACTTGACTAGATGATCTTACTACAGATTTACTTCAAATAAGCTGGTTTTACTTCTGTTAATCTGGGTTTGTCCCATACTTTGCTGGCTGATAGATAAATAGCTATCATTATTGAATCCTGAATTAAATTCCATAGAGAAAGTCTCTGGGAAACACTCCAGTGTCAATAACACTTCTCTGGCTTCAGCAGAGCTGCCCAGACACCTGATACCTCATGGTCCAAACATTGTTTTCTGCCAGCTGCATCCATGAGGTGTCAGGCACTTTTGTGACAGTACTTATGCTCTGACAGCTGATGAGTTTGCTGCCTGAGACCTTCAGCATGGCAGATGGCTTAGAAATTATCTTGAAAAAAAGAAAGGAGGGCTATTTTGTAGACTTAGAAACACAGATTTCACTTACTAAAAACTTGTAAGAAGGTAGAAGTGTCTCTCCAGGTGAGACCAAAGGTCCGTCCACGTCATACTCTGAGAGTGACTTGGAACAAAAACCAGAGAACAAAATGAAGAGCACGTGCTGATATTTTCTTAAAATACTCCCCAAGTCTTCATCAACCTGCAAGTCAGGAAATAATTCCAAACCACCTAAAATTAGTCACAAGCCACGTGTAAGCACATGTCATTTAGCTTGTTGTCAACTGTGTTTTTTGGTGTTTTTTTTTCAGAATGTGGGTATTTCGCGTAATTTATTTCTGATCTGCATTCTCTGATGTAGTACAAGTGTGAGCTCCTGGTATTTTTCACCACAGCTGAGTGACTTGGGTGGCTTATTTCATTCCTAGTACCAAATTAAAGAAAGTATTGTCCTGCTGAAAAGTTGGGAAGCCACCTGCTTCTGTAGCAGTCTGATTTTTCTCTCTTGTGATCCTTGAACCTCAAAATTGCATTTCCTCCCCCCCCACCCCAGGAAAACAGACTGTGACATTCGCATCCAGCTGCCTCAGGTCTCGAAAGAACACTGTAAAATTGAAATCAACGAAAACAAGGAGGTAAGGTAACCATGTGTTAATGACATCTGCATTGCATGTTGCATCTCATCAGGCTGCTGAAACCTTTGGGTTTCTTTTTAGGCAATATTGACCAATTTAAGTGCAGTGAATCCTACGAAGCTGAATGGTGATTGTTTCCAGCAGCCCGTTCCTCTGCAGCACGGAGATGTGTTGACTATTATCGATCGTTCTTTCAGGTGAGTGCCAGTGACAAACTGGAATGTGTTCTGCAGGTGGAGAGTGGGCATGGGCTCTTACTGCTGGGGGGAAGGAGCTGAAGATGGCTCGAGATAAATGAGGAGAAATTAAAATGTCCTTTTACTATCCTCAGAAGTGGAAGTTAATCTAGTTTATTTTATATTTCCTTATCTTATAGACCATTTTCAGAAGGCAGAATTGCTTAGAGATGATTTTATCACTTTTTATATTATTTTAAGCTAAACCAATAAAAACCCAATTATCTAGAGAGATCATTTTGATTTTATTTCAAGGGGAGTCATTCTTAGGGGAAAAGTTAGAAACATTTTGCTGTGGCTAAAGCCTGTGAAAGTGATACGTGTGTGGAAGTGGACAACTATTGCTAGGTCATTTATCTTAATAATGGGAATTTAGTCATCAACTGTTTAATAAAAAAAAGTGGTTGTCTTTTTAAATATTTCTTCCAGATTTGAATATCCTCTCCAGTCAACTCCAAGGAGGAGGCGTTCGAGGTCTCCAAAAGATGAAACGCTGCAGGTAATTTCGTGGCCATAGATTTATTTCCTACAAGCACACTGGTATCAGTAGAGATGTGTTCTATTTCCTCCTTCCATTTTCTTCTTGGGAGTAATTTTTCAGCCACTGACTACCTTTCTGTTTGCAAATGCAAATAAACTTCAGCTAAATACTTTTTAAACAATGAATAATTTATTGATTTTTAAGACTTGTCAGTTGCTGGTAATAGATACTTAATAATCTATGATGTTAGTAATACAGGTAAGCTATTAAAAATTAATCATCAGCTTTTTCCAAGAGAGGAAGGGATGCAGGAAACGCAGAGGATAGGCCTTGGATGTCCTTATACTCAAAATGGGAAAGTTTGCCCTGGAGAATGAGCCTTCTTTTCAAAAATAACCTGTTGTTCGCACACTAACGCCTCGCTGGAATTTATAAATATCAAACTAAACCCAGCTTTTAATAATTTATTTCTGATATCTTGTAGTTAGTTTTTTTTCCTCGACAAAGTTTTCTCCCTTAAAGGGGATAGTGTTAGTTTGTGACTACTGTGGCTAGTGAAAGATTTTGTTTTATTTTTTTTCATGTTATCATGTTCTTACTTAAACAAAAATTTTCTGCTAGGTCTGGTGAGAAGGTGAGGTTCAAATATACGTATATATTCTGCTACAGCTGCTTTTAGAGCTAATTCTTTTCGTAATAAAACAAGATTTAAACTCATGCTGCACCTGAAATGCTGGTCAATATTCTCCTGAAATATTCTAGGATTTCACTGAATGCTTTTAAGCCTGTTTAGTAAACAATGCACACACTTTTATAAACCTGTCAGTTTTCAGTATACAGTTGAAAGCCAAACTGTAAAATATTTCTTGCTCTGCTGTAATATTGTACAAATTTACAGGTTCTTCATGTTCAGCAGGTGGCAGAAGTGGAATTATTACACAAACAACCTCCAGGATCTAAAAGTCTTCATGCTTCAGGTCAGTACCTGTTTTAAGAGGGCTTTGTTTTCTTCTTCCCCCTCAACTGCATTTTTTTTTATTAGTAGAAGAGGAAAAACAAGGTTAAAAAGAGCCAAAGAAATGTATTTGAAGACTTTTCAATCAGAACACAATAGCCCTTGCTATGTCGGTGCACTGCCTTTAAAACTACAACGCCAAACATCCGTTGTAACTGAAATGTGAAACAATTGCCTGCTATGTTTCACTTTTCAGCGCTGTCAAACGAGCACAACGTGGGAAATTGACCTCTGTGATTAACATTTTGGAGATATGTAAGAGGGGTTAATTTTGGTGATTGAAATAATTGTTGACAGCAGTCATTTCGTGTAGACGTGGTAAAAACCTCCTAGAGCTACTATGTCTGGGTAGTTACAGACCACAGGCTGACTAAATGCCAGGACTTCATCTTTTGTGACAAAAATATTTGTTCCAGTTGCTTCAGAGTGTCCCATTTCAGCAGGCTGCTGTGAGTGCCTCTGTAGTCACAGGATTCGGGTGACAGGTTCCCCAGCACTCTCCTATGATACAACAGTCTGGGATTTGTTGTTGTCAACCTTAAGGGAACAACTTGTCAGCGTAGTAAAAACACCACTGATGTATTTGTGTGCAGTTGGGTACAAGCTTTCAGAGAAAGATTTAATTTCCTGTTCTCTTCCATGTCTGTCTGCCCCCCTCAGTTGGTTTTCCCTTTCTCAGAAGATAATTGATGGGCTTTTCTTTCTACGTCCGTCTCCCAACCCATCTGCAGCACCTTTCACTTGGCCTTGTTGAATCTCATGAGGTTCACGTGGCCTCACTTCTCCGGCTTGCCTAAGTCCCTCTGGATGACATCCCATCTTTCAGGCGTGTCAGCTCCACCACTCAGCTTGGTGTCATCTCACTGTGTCTCATCTGGAAAGTGGCTTTCAGTGCTTTTTAGGGCTTGACCCTAAAGAAGCACTGCCACAGTTCCAGGAATAGAGCATCTGTGTAAATGCAGGACAAAAATCCAACTGAGTTGTGGTCAGCTGATCTAAACAGTTGTTTCATTTGCTCATAGATTTATCTTGGGGCAGCCCTGAAAGATGTACACGAGCCAGAGATTACAAAGCAAAACAAAAGTGTGAAATACCAAGTGCTTTATCTGCATGTGGGATAATTTCCAGAGTGCAACTTAAACATTTAGATACTGATGCTTCTATTACGAGAGAAATTGTTCTTCACAGAGCTTTATTTGCAGTGCTGTATCCTGGGCCCTGGTTGACTGTCTTGGGAGAGGAAAGGAAGGAATTTTTATCTCTATTTAGGGAACTCATTTTTGCAACTCTGCAGTTTTTGAGTAACTGTATCACTTTTTCCTGTTTTACTTACTTTGTAGATAACGCTGAATGTGAAGAAAAAAATGACAATGAAAACAAACAAAGTACAGAGAAAAACATTTCCAAAGCATTTCCCGGCCAACTGCAGACACCAAAATCTTCATACAGAATACATCAGTCTATTAAAAAGCAAACTGAAATGTCTCCCTTTAGTAAACTCTATGAAAAACTGAAACATGAGATTCAAGTGAAAAAACCTCTGCAACAGGAAAATGTATCTCGCCAAGCTGCAAAAGAAGATGGTAAGAATGTCCTGCTGTGTCCAAGCGCTCGGATTTCCTCATCAAGTTGTGTTTATGACCTGGGAAGCCTGACTAAAGAAAAAGAAATAGGCAGAAGTGAAAACACTGAAGAATGTAAAATCCAAGTAAAGAAAGATGTGATCACTTTGGAGTTTAACCAGATCTCAGTTCTAGGAAGTGCTACCAAGAAGAGTTCTTCTGCAAGTCCTCAAACTTCCTTTTCGATGGAGATGTGGAGAGATACTGGGAAAGTGAGTGACTTGCAAGATCACAAGGAATTAAGTACACCAGGCAAATCTAAAGGTATTGAAGTTATAAGCAAGCCCAGGAAGGAGAGTAATGGAAGTGCAGCACGTCCCCAGGAGATATGCCCTATAGTGCTCTTGGATTATGCCACTGAAAGACGCAGCCCTGCAAAATCAATAGATAAATCCACACAAACAACCCGGCCAACAGATGTTTCTGAAGTAGATGTGTCTACACCAACATCCAGAAGGAAGAGTCCTCGGTCTCGTTTCACATCGCCTACTGAAGGAACTGGTGGAATGAATCCTGTAAATGCTGATACTCCAACAAGTCGCCGACGTGTCTCGCTGAAACGCAAGGTGCTTTCAGAAGTGTTAGCTGAGGCTCCAAGGGAAGGTCCAGTGAGCAGAAACGATGGCCTCGAACAACTGCCTTTGGCAGAAAACAAAGGCTTAAAGCAAAGACGAAGTAGTAAACAAGCTACGCCAGGAAAACCTGGAAAAGAAGCAGCACTGACAGAAATTTGTGATCAGGCAAACATGAACTCAAAAGAGGGACTTTCTGAAATGCATTCCAATTCCAAGAGTCCCAGAAGAAGTAAAAGGCAAAGCAAAGAATTATCAAACAAAAACATCCAATCGGAGACGTGGGATTCAGAGGAGTTAACATCAGAAGTGGCATCTCCTGCTGGTCAGAAATCTCCCTCTGGAAAAAAGAGGGGTAGGCCGAGGACCTCTGGAGAGCTGACTGAAAAAGCATCGGGGACAAGTGCCACTCAAGAACATCATGAGAAGACTGCAAACAGAAAAGGGAGTGGAACTAATGAAGAGCTTCCCACAAAGGAACTAACTAATGAGCTTCCCACAAAGGGGTGTCACCAGAAACAAGCTCCAGAAGATGCCAGTGTTACAAGACCTTGTAGACTGTCATCAGGGAGAAAGTCTTCTAGAAATGCTACTGCACTGAAAGACAGTGAGACTCCTGTCTTAGAAATGAACATTTCTGGCCTGGTGTCTGGAGAAGAATCAGGTAAATAAGTTTAATCCCTTGCTTTGTTCATTTGGGTTTGTATTTGAGACATTCTTGTAGCATTTCTATGAGAATTATTCTACTTACATAAAATGCAGAACTCATTGCTGACATAGATGTAAAATATTTATTATGTAGTTATATTTGACTGTAAAAATGCACAATAATACATATAAATCTTAATGGAGTCTGTTTTCCTTCACGTTACCTTCTGATATGTTTCCAACTTTAAAATGCTAGCCCATGTTTTCTGTCCTACTTAAAGTGTTGACTTGGATTCTTAGCTATATAGAAATATTTTCAACTGGGTTTTGTTGTTTTGGTTTTTTTTAGGCAAGCAAAAAAGGATTTTGCCGAAGAGGAAAAGTGATGATTTGTTACTTCAGCCTTTAGGAAAAAGAAAGAGGGTATCCTTTGGTGGTCAGCTAAGTCCAGAGCTTTTTGATAAAAGTTTGCCTCCCAACTCGCCCCTGAAAAAAGGTGCAATCCCTGCCAGACTGAGCTTGCCCTTCGGAAACTCGCCACGTGCCGTTCTGAAGAAGGCTCAGGGACTGAAGCACTTTGCAGTGCAGGTAAACGTTAAGACTAAGCAATATTGCCAAGACAATGTGAATGGACTTTATCAATCCTAAGACTTCTAAACCTGAACAGTAAACCTTGTTTAGATGTACGTTAGGAAGTGGAGATTTTTTTATTGTAAAATTTTCAAATGAAATCAGCAAATTTCAATCAGCATTTCTTGTAACTTCTCCATTGTAGGAAGGGCTCAGCTTAGTTACATCTAACTGTATTGATGCAGGAGGTGTGGTTTTCTTCACCTCACACACTGCTGCTCATGCTGCGTGTATTTCTGTATGTTCACGTTTATCAGCAGCACCTACAGGTTCCATTTTACCCTAAATAACACCAACCAGCAGTAGTTTGTTGCCAGACTGGGCAAGCTACTGCCATGTGCTTTGCCCAGAAGTTTGAAAACATTTGCAGTTGATTTAAACTACTTACAAACTGTGGAGGGCACTTGATGTGAGCAAAACTTCTCAATAGAGTAGAATAACTGAATTGTTAATTTATTCAGTTGAATTTGCATGTGTCTTCTGAGGCTATTTTGACATTTAAAACTTGCTACTACTTTCTTTTCAGAGAATAACATTTAAGGCTTTTTCAAATGATCTGGTGATATTTTATACTATTTTATTTACCTGTCAGGATGTAGCATTTGTAGTTCAGCTACATGCAGTAACATTTCTTTGTGTATTTTTTTTTTTTCCCCCTACCTGGAACTTTCTGAATGTTTGTAGAAAGAAAAAATGTCACCAAAACATTTACAAGCCCAAAAGTCTCCAGCAGCTTCATCTCCTGCCTCTCCAAAGGCAACACCAAGTAAATTTACTTTAAGTTCTCCAGCACCTTACAGAAGAGGGCGCTTCTCCATTTCTCAAATAGTGACATCGTTACCGATTGCAGAAGAGAAGGATGCTGTTGCAGAAGGCATGAATACAAAGGAGGAAAGTGGTGC
The DNA here is from genome assembly GCA_025345505.1 of Todiramphus chloris collaris. NCBI lineage: Eukaryota > Metazoa > Chordata > Aves > Coraciiformes > Alcedinidae > Todiramphus > Todiramphus chloris. The sequence continues at coordinate 13,635,550 of JANVCC010000077.1, forward strand.
CCGAGTGCAAACACCTAAATCTTCTCACGTTAACCAAGATAAGAGCTGTCTAACAGCTACACCTGCCCAGTTAACCAGAAGTGCACAACTTGCTTTGAAGGCCACTCCCACCAAGAGGAGAAGTGGGGCTGTAGCAATTTTCAACGCAAAGAGAAGAAGTGGTGCCTCTAGTGCTAATTTACTAGGTTTGTTTCAGCAGTCAATTTCTAATATTAATTTTAATTCCTTCAAATACAGGAACTAAACTGAAGCAGGCCTGATAGTTCATTACGCTATTTATTACATTCTGCTGATTGTTGGACTGGATGGAAACAATCGGGAATTGCAAAGTGTGGTGTCCTCTCGTATTCCTGAAGCAAATGACTCAACTGTATATAAAACAGTATTTAGAAGACAAATATAAAGTTCAGAAGTTGAAAAATGGTAGGATTGAGGTTCTCTTTGCAAGTTTAGTTCAATAGTGATCATTCAAGTCCCACAGGTTCAAGTAGCACTGAACTAAATGAAATTGTATCAGTGACATCAATTTTTGATTTGAAAACGTGCACTTTACAGCAATCTACCTTCAGTTTATCTTTCAGCCTTTTTTTTTGTACACAGATCACCACCTTTGTCCATGGACAGGGCTGCACTTAACTGTTGATAGTGGCATGTAGCAAATATAACTAAAACGGGATGGGTATGGATTAGAATATTTGTAAGAAGAATATTTGAGTGCACAACACTAGTTTCAGATAGTTTTGACAGCATTGGAAGCATGATGTAGGGGAACTTGGAATGTTCATCTTGGAAGAAACTTGCAGATAAGGGATCTTCTTCATCTCTTTTTGTAAATTAAATCAATTTGACTCTCAAATCCAAATTTAAATCTTGCCACCAACACCACCACTCACCTGGGAATTTCTGTTATTCTATCTCCATTTGTTTAGCACCATTTTAAATTTTTAAACAACATTCTGCTTACAATGTCCCAGTGATGATCTCGTGGTTATAGTTATTACATGATGAAATAAATTCACAGGCCTTCATAATACCTCGTGGGTAATGCAGCTGAGAGTGGTGTTAGTCTTTTAGTGGAACAAGAGTTGGGATTGGTTTTGGTTTTGTTTCTTTTTTTTATTATTTTTCAGAGGCTTTGTTTTTTCCATTCATTGTGAAAGCAGCAGAATACTTCACAAATATCAATCACATACTGGTTTTCACCCCCTCTTTGTGAAAGTGGTTTTTCATGTCACTGCATCAGTTTCTTCTGTAATAAGAACACCACAACTCTGAAAAATTTTGGATGTCAACTTTGTATCCAAAATAAAACTTCTTGTGCTTCCAGCTTTTTCAGATAATTTCCTCCATAATTTTTGGCTTTTTTTTTTTTTTTTTTGATGCATCCTGAAACCTAACGACAGCTTTTGAAAGTTCTTTTTATTTACAGACTTTCTCCAACTTGCCCAGCAATTCTGACAAGAGAATATTAATAATATTCTTTTCTTCTGGAATGGCATTCCCATTTTTACCTCTACTTAAGTTTCTTTTATATGATCCCCGTCTCCTCATTGCCTGTTTCTGAAGTAAACATGGCAGGTGTCCTACCAACTTACAGCTTCATTTATTACAGAGCTTTAATTAAATCCCTGATTCCTCCGCTCTGCACAGAATGATGCTCTGACAAAAGTAACCTTGCTTTGGGAATTCTCAGTGTATGTTTTAAGGAGAAGTTGCTACATGAAAAAAAAAAAAAAACCTGTGTAGGTCTAAATGTTGTTAGCAGTATAAAGAAATAATTTCCTGACTACAATAAATTCCTTGGGAAGGTGGTAAAAGAAAAGCTGGGTATGTTTCACTTCGAAGCCATTTCTCTGCTGTTAAATCTCCTGTCCTGCCAGGGAAAAGTGCAGGTATAAAAATGATCGAGACTGAAAGGCTCATGGCAAGCTTCTACTTGGAAAAATTATTTCCTTACAAAAAGAGTGAGGGTAGAATTTAGTCAGCATTCAGTTCTAGGATCTAACATCTCTTTGTCAGTGTATAAAGCTTTTCATTGTTCTGTTGTGGAAACAGCCATACCAGATACCTGGACTTTTACTGAACTTCAGCTGAAATTGGGTTTTCTAATTGAAAGCATTTTGCAGAGCACTGCAGTATAGGTGTTGTCAGATGGCACAACCCTTTTCCTATACCTGACTGCAGCAAATCCATTGGAATCGTAAAGAAATAATTGTAAACTTCCACTTCTACATCTGAGAATTCAAGTGGTTATTTCCCTTTTGCTTTCTAGTTGCCAAATCTTGGGCAGAAGTGGTGAAATTAGGTGTTGCAAGACCACAGTCGAAGACTGTTAAAAAAAGTGTCCAAAAAGGAAGGGCCCAGAAGAAGACAACCCAATTAACAAAGGTATTTTTAATTTTTTTCGTATTTCTTTATTCTTCCAAAACCACAAACAACTTGTAGGTGTTTTGCTACAGAAGCTGGAAGCTTCTGAGTTTTTAATATGATGTTAAGTGGTTCTTGATGTATTTGTCACAGCCTATGAGAAATGTAGATTTTTATGTAAAAGGAATCTGGTTTGCTAACTTCAGTTTTTCCCTTTCTTTCCCCTCTGCAGACTCCAGAAAGAAAAGTAAAAGGTCATTTTAGTACAGGTCATGCAAAGTCACCTGCTACAATAGTTGTAGGCAAAGCTTATTCCACCACAGTCAAAACAACCGGACAGGTCCCTAAAGTGGTAAAAAATCCTCTCTTGAAGCTAAACATGAATATGGACGAAAGTTTCACAGGTGAGGTTGTCAAGCCCATTGCCCACTTTGCCAACTGTGTAGTTCTGTTGTCAAAGCACACGCTCAGCTCTCTGGGTATCATTTCTAGGGATGACTGAAATGTTTCAAACGCCGGAAAATAAGAGTGGAAAAACATTACCTTTGGCCGCTGTGGAGCAGACTGATTTTACACCAACGTTTACTGCAGAGGAAATTTCTGAATTGCACACTCCTGAAGAAACTGGTATGTTTGTTATTGGGAAAGAAAGGAATGTTTAGGGGTGTTTAGGAGTGGTGAGGTGTCTGCTGCTTGAGACAATGAGTAGTCTCAGCCTAGGCAGACTGCATGTACTGAGGTGAAGCATCTGGCAACCCATAAAAGCAACCACTGATTTTTATCATGTGTTGAAATTTTGTCATTCCAGTTAATTTTTGAGTAGGTGCTATTTTTTTCCTTGTTTTATTTGGTATGAAACTTCGAAATGTTGAAGTATCGTTTCACGCAGATCTTGTCCTGAAACACAGCAGTTCCTTAGTCACTTGTCTGCGGATACACCTCAATCCAGGGACAAAGTTTCATGGCAGGGAGAGGTTATTGTGTAATCTTGTAGGAAAAGTATATTTAAAATATTTTTTTTAGTGTCAGGTTAGAAAGATTTGTATGAAAATGGTAATTTGCTGTGTGTCTTTTGCTAATAACCTTGTACGCCAGTCATTGTGTCAAAGAATCATAAAATTAATCTGGTTGGAAGAGACCTTCAAGATAAACAAGTTCAACCATTAATCCAGCAGTCCCAGGTCACCACTAAACAAGGTCCCTGCATAACTTGGAATCCTTGACATTAAAAATCTGTTTTCTTGAGAATCTAGCAACACTGAGCATCTACTGAAATGCCAAGAAAAAAGAATCAAGAATAAATCCTTCAATATTTAAAATAATAAACTGAAATACTTTTCAACTCTTCTTATTAATTTGGATGTTGTGGAAGATAGGCTTTGATATAACATTAAATAAAAATCAGCCAAATCATTTTATAGTCAGTTTAAGTGTATGCTGTGCCTTGTAGAAGCTAATTACCAAATCAATTGGTCATGCACACTTATGGATTTGGGTTTGTAGAGGCTCTGGCTGTTTGAATTCCTCTTATTTAGTTATACAACAATTGAATGCTTTTTTTTCTCTGCTTAATTCTGTTTCCCAATTACATAAATCTACTACTTATTTCAGGAGAGATGATGGTGTCACCGCTAAACAGTTCAGGTGCTTCAGAACAGAAACATGATAGTCCAAGCATTTGTTGCATCATGAGAGAAGAGTCTCTAAATTCTATATTTGATGCAATATCCTCAAAAACTCCTGAAGAAAGAAAATCTATGCTGGAAGAAAATATTATTGTGGATACTTTGTCAATAATTCCAGAAAAACAACCACCACAGGTGAAATCAAGAAGTAAAAGGAGGACTTCAAGGCAGAAATCAGAGCCAACTGGGGTCGTGTCAGGCATCAAGGAGCTTTTTAGGACCCCAAAGCGAAGGTCAGAACCAGTAGAGGCCTTGTCAGGTATCAAGCAGCTTCTGAAGACCCCAAAGCAGAAGTCAGAGCCTGTAGAGGCCTTGTCAGGCATCAAGCAGCTTGTGAAGACCCCAAAGCAGAAGTCGGAGCCTGTAGAGGCCTTGTCAGGCATCAAGCAGCTCGTGAGGACCCCTAAGCAGAAGTTGGAGCCTGTAGAGGCCCTGTCAGGCATCAAGCGGCTCATGAGGACCCCTAAGCAGAAGTCAGAACCTGTAGAGGCCCTGTCAGGCATCAAGCGGCTCTTGAGGACCCCTAAGCAGAAGCTGGAACCTGTAGAAGCTTTGTCAGGCATCAAGCGGCTCATGAGGACCCCTAAGCAGAAGTTGGAACCTGTAGAAGCTTTGTCAGGCATCAAGCGGCTCTTGAGGACACCAAAGCAAAAGCAAGAGCCGGTTGAGGTCCTATCAGGTATCAAGCAGCTCATGAGGACCCCACAGCAAGAGTTTGAACCTGTTACCGATGAAATTGCCTTTAAAAGGTTGCTGAAGACTCCAGTACAAAAAAGGGAAGCAGCCAAAGATGGGGCAGGTGTTAATTCAAGCAAGAAAACTCCAAAGCTGAAGTATCAACCAGTAGAAGACATGATTGGGGTCAGCCGTATTTTCAAGACACCAAAGGAAAAAGTTGAACCCATCCAAAGTATGTTTGGTATCAGTCGATTGATGAAGACTCCGAGAGAGAAGGGTCAACCAGTGGATGATTTTGTGGGTCTGCAAAGTCTCATGGCAGAACCCAGGCAGAAACGTTCCAGTTTTGAAGTGGACTATGCTGGAGTTACAGAAATGTTTGATGTGCCTGAGGAAATGAAGGTAAAATACAGGGGTTTTTTTAGCTTTTGAAGTGAATGTATTTGGACTTTGAAGCCTGTGCTTGAAAGGAATCCTTAGCCCAGATTAAATTTGAAGCATTTTTTTGCACATCCAAAAGTGCAGAGCTTTTGACCAACCACATTACCCTGTGCTCAGCTGATTGCTCTGTGCTCTTTCATTCCCTGCTTACTCAATTGATGTCTATTCTATAGACACAGCTTCTGCACCACATGTTTGCCTGTGTTAATATGTATTTTCATTGAAGGAACCCTGTAAGTGGTTCCTGAGGTTGCTCTGGGTTACCCTTCCGACCCTAAAATTCATTTGTGAATTTTATTAGTGTTGATTTTTGTGTTCATTCTCAGGTCCATAGGTAAAATGCTGAGTATCACTGGGCTTAGTGCTCATCAGTGTAGAACTACAATGGAATCCTACAAAACAAATGATTGGGCTTTGCTACCCAGGTGGCTTTTGAGCACTTATTTGGACACTTCTCAGACAATTTAATGAATACATAATTAGTACTTGATTATTTTTAACTCAATGAAGTGTTTGTTATCCTTCACTTTCAAAACTGCTACATTAGCTTAGATGGCAAGGGTGAAGTTTGCTATGTTTATGTGCTGATATCAAATATATGCAACTATAAAACTAAGTTGATTTTATTTTTAGAGACGATTATTTGACTTTCCTCAAATTTTTCTATAGATTAATTTTGTATTGCTTGGCTCCATTACTTCTTGCCCTTTCAGAGATGTGTTAACTGATTATTGCTTATTCCCTTAGGTAAGCTCAGCAAGTGTTACGGATTCTAAGCCAGAAGATCCTGCACCTCCTTGTCCTAATTCCAGTCAGAAATATGGTAAGTACAAATATTTTTAACTAGAGGAATAATGAATATGCAAGGTTATATATGTTGTTATGAAGTTTTAACGTACTCTCAAATACACAGTGTGAAGTCAGTGGAATTGGTGCAGCCATCCCTAATGGACACTAGTGCTAGAATTCTATTACTGGCATCTCCAAACATCTCCAATTATTATTGGCATCTCCAAACGTTCCAGTGTGGAAAAAACTGATGTTAAAGTCTCCACATGAAATTATAGTATCATAGAATTGTTTTTGTTGAAAAAGACCTTGAAGATCATGGAGTCCAGCCATTAACCCAGAACTGTCAGGTCACCACTGAACCATGTCCCTCAGCACCACATCTCCACAGCTTTGAAACTCTTCCAGGGATCATGGGGACTCCACCAGTGCCCTGGGCAGCTTGGGACAGGGCTGGACAATCCTTGCAGGGAAGAAATTGTTCGTCAGCTCCAACCTAAGCCTGGTGCAACTTGAGGCCATTTCCTCTTGTCATATCAGTTGTTCCTTGGGAGCAGAGCCCAACCCCACCTGGCTCCAACCTCCTGTCAGAGAGTTGTCGAGAGCCAGAAGGTCTCCCCTGAGCCTGCTTTTCTCTATGCTAAACAACTGCAGAATTTAGCCACAGTCTTTTCTTTGTAAAGAATTTCAAGAATGTAGCTTAAACCTATGAACGCTACCTACCAAACATATTTGGTCAGAAGCCTGGCCTTTAATCCAGGAGTTGGTTACAATCAGTATTTATTGATTAGTTTTAAAATTAGTTATCAAGTGTGATTTTGGTTTGGGTTTTTTTTTTGAAGCAACATGACTTTTTCAGGAGAATCAAAACTCACAGGTACTTTGATCAGGCATAGTAACGTATAACTTTTGTTTGTGTTCTTTTCCATGTAAAAAACTTTGAATGGGTGAAAAAACCCCACCTGCTTTAGAAGTCAAAGAAAATATTTCCCAAGTTGAAGATTCTCAACAGCAGGAATCAACTGAAGACCGGTTAACTCGGAGACCAAAAAGGGCCAGACCATTGAAGACAGTACATCCTGCTTCAGCAAAGCAGTGTGAAAAGGATTTGAATCCCAAAGAATTGCAAGGTCTGGAAAAAAATAGCAACCAAGAGGAGACGGGAGAGATCACTACTTCAGCTTCAGTGACGAAAAACAAAGGAAGAGGAAAGAAAACAAACCCTTTCGTAGTTGTTTCAAAGCTTCCTGATCAGGAAAAAGTTGAAACTGTTTCATTTGTGGAACCACGTGGAGCTACTCAAAGACCGGGAAGAGGTAAAAGGAAAGAACTGAAGGAGTTAAAACATCCAAGTGAGAATCATGAGTCTTGTGGCCAAGATTCTTCAGTGCTACGAGAAGAACTTGCAAATATGAAACAGACTTTGCAGGAGTGTGGCATTGATGACATAATAGAAACTGAAGATGAGCCAACCATGAAGACAGTAAGTGTATCTAGTAGCATTCAAAATGAAAGCCATCAACTGCAAACAGGTTTAGAAAAACCTGATAACAAATCTAATAAAGGTGGTGTAGAAGACAGTGAAGAAATGCTTCTATCACCTGGGAGGAGGACTAGAGGAGTCAAAAAAGCAAAGACAGAACCACTGACTTCACCTAGAAGAGGAAGAAGAGTGAGAAATGACCAAGCTAAACAGTCTTCCTCAGAGGACCTTGATGGGACAACAAGAAAGCTTCGTAAAGACTCGCCAGCAAAGGTGATGCAAAGAGATGAGCAGACTTTTGCCAAAGATACTGAGACTGCCACAGCAGAAGAATCTGAAAATGGAACTAAATGTGAAATTAAGGTAACAGAGAAGAGGGTTAAGTCTTTGAGAAGTGCTAGAAAGCACTCAGCTGAAGTAAGAGCAGAGGTTTGTGGTGTGGCACTTGAAAATGCCCAAAACATACAGAAAACTGAGGAAACTTCAACTGAAATACAATCACACATCAGAAATGAGACTAAAGTACCTCAGGGAGATGAAACGGAAAATGCAACAGAGGCATCGCAAAGATTAAAGGCAGAGTCACCTTCTGGAGAGACAAACACAATGCCAGTTACTTCTCTGAACTTGGAAGCAAACAGAACAAGAAACAGGAGAGGCAAAAAAGACTCTTTGGAGACAAAGACTGATGAATTCGTCAAAGATGTAAACAAGGTAGAGTTAATTACTCCCAAAATTCAATCACAAACAGAACCGGACAAATCTTGTCTCGCAGATTCTTTGGGCTCTGTTTGTGTCAAGGGTACAGACCGAGCCAGGAAGGACCAGAACAGCTCTGCTGCAAACAGTGACAGTCTTGCTCGTGGTCGTCAAAGGAGGACAAGAAACGAACAGGGAATAATTAAAGCAGAGCAAACTGAAATCCTGCCAGAGAAGCAAGCGCAAACAAATGGAATGGCATCTAGAAGAGGTAGAGGGAGAAAAGTTAAATTTGAACCTGAAGAAGCCAATTCCAAAGCAGCTGCAGGAAAAAGGAGTTTACCAGAGGATGACAAAGGAATAACTTCCAAAGAAGGTCAACATGAGACTTCAGAAACTTTGCAAGTAAGGAGGAGCAGAAGAAAGCAAGTAGATTCTGTTCCACAAATAGCTTGTCCTACCTCTACAGAAAAACAACCATTAATTGCAGATCAGAGTGAAGATGAGGCTTTTGTAAAAGAGCAAGTTTCAGCTTTGGAAGCTACTCCCTCTTCAACAGAAGACAGTCTGCCAAGACGAGGGAGAAGACGAGAGGTTGCTGCAGCATCACAAACATCTAGATCTCTTTCTGTCAGAACAAGACGTGGGTTGCTAGAAGCTGATGATAAAACGACGACTGTGAGAGGAGATCAAAGTTCAGCTTTGGAAAATAGAACTGTGCAGGCAAAAGCAAATGCATCAGCAAGGGACAAAGGAAAAGAGATTGATCTACCAGCAGAGGAAAAAAGTTCATCATCTCTCCAGAGAAAATATGGCTTAGCAGAAACTGGTGATAAAGAGGAGGGGACTAATGAAGAACAAAATATGCCTTTGGAAACAGTGTCCTGTGCAAAAGAGAAGCCATTAGGAAGGGGCAGAAGGAAAGAAGCTGCTCAGGCATCACTCGCAACTAATTACATTTCTCTTAGAGGAAAACGGGGTTTGCCAGCAAGTAATGGTGGAGAAGCAGCTCCTAAAGAAGATCAAAACATTCCATCAGAAACTTCTGATTCATCCGTAAAAGAAAATCAACTGAGAAAAGGGAGAAGGAAAGAAACTGCCCTCTTGTTAGAAGTTACAAGTTCTACTCAGGGAAAAGGGGGTTTATCAAAAGAAAGGGGTAGAAAGACTAATTGTAGAGAAGGAAAAAAGCTGATTTTGGAAAACTCTACTTCTCAAGAAAAAATGGATCTTTCAAAAGGGAACCTGAAGCAAACAAGCACTTTGCGGACTGTTGGTTCCCCCTCACTTCAAGGTTTGCCAGAAGATGGTAAGAATGAAACTCCTGAAGAACAACAGAGGCTGCTTTTGGAAGCAAGTCCATCTGCAAAAGAAAATCCATCAAGAGCGGGCAGAAAGAAAACAATTTCTTCCAAATCTGAAGAAACTAGTTCCACTCTTCTCAGGGAAAAACCTGCCTTGCCCAAAGGCAGAGGTCAAAAGAGGATTCTTGAAGAGCTATCTCTAGAAACTAATTCATCCCAGGAAAAAACAATGCAATTGAGGAATAAGAGGAAAAAAGTAGAATTCACATCAGAGGCAGCTATTTCTACTTCTCCCTCTACAAACAGCAACTTGCCAGAGACCGAGAGCACTTCAGAAACTCGAAATGTGTCTTTGACAGCCACTGCTTCTGGAAAAACTAACCAGGCTGGAGAAGGAAAAGAGGGTACTCTTGTACAGCAGGCAACTTCCGCGTCTCGCAGAAGATGCCAGTTGCCAGCAGATGACTTCGCATCCAAAAAACTCAAATCAGGTGAGGCAAGAATCTGCTTCCTATTTTCTAAATGTAATTAAATTCTGTATAGATTTAACAATAAGGTGTTAGTTATAATAACACTCTAATAGGTGCTCAGTATAGTAAGGAGGCTTAAGTAACTTGTGTCTGTTATCTTATGTAAATAAGATGGGTTTTCCAAGTAGAAAGGGTTGGGTTTATGGGATATTTTCTTTCCCACTTGGTGTCTTCTGTGATGCTCCCCTTCCCCTTTCTGTGATGCTCCCCTTCCCCTT
>JANVCC010000077.1:13645753-13810584 GCA_025345505.1 Todiramphus chloris collaris
CCCCTTCCCCTTTCTGTGATGCTCCCCTTCCCCTTTCTGTGATGCTCTTGATCCATAACAATAAACAGTTCAGAGTAAATACAGCGACTGACTTAGATGCAGAGGAAGGTGGCAGTGACAGAAGATGATCATCGCATGTTTGGAGCACCCATTGTCCATCTTCTTTTCTCCTAATACTTGTGTGTGTACTTGCCAAATGATTGATCTCTTCTCAAACTTTACTACTGTAGTCCCCAAAAGAAGGGTCCTTTCCCAGCTGTGCAAAACCAATCAACACACATAGTCAAGATATTTGCTTTGTTTTCGTCCTGCAGAAGTAGGTGCTGGCTGATAAATGGCAAATCCAGCCCCTGTGAGCTCAAACAGCAGCAGTTTACATCCAGCACTAGTAATGAAGACGCTGTATGTGAATGGTTACTTGATTTTTACATCACATAAATCTTTGTACACGTGCTCCATCAATTGCCTAATTCATTATGCCATTACCTAATTCACTATGCTGTGGTGATCCTACAATGACATTGAAATTCTCCTCCTGGAAGTGTGGCTTTCAGTGCTGAAATCACCACAGGTTATGTCAGGGACACCTTGTATTTTGATCTTTGTCCCAGTCTGTCTCTGGTTTATGTAAAGAAGCCAGAACAAGGTATTATCTACAAAGATTGATGGAATTTTATTGTCTTTAGATACTGTTCTTAATTCCTGTGTCTTGTTTCTACTTATTTTAACCATCAAGGTCATCCCATCCTTTAGTTTCGGGGGCCTTCCGGTGTTGTTATCCTGGTTTCACCCCACTTCACTCTATGCAAACTTAGCCTAAAAGATTTTTAACCCCATCCTTCTGACATCACTACCCACCTGCATAGTTTCTCTTCCTGGAAGGTCCTCTTTCCCCACGTGGATTTTGGTGCCAGTTTGCATGTCTGGTGCTTGGGTTGATGCTTCTCTCTTGGAGCAGCTTCACTTTCCTGTGCTCTTTAGGTGCTTAGGTAGATGTTTAGTCTTTTCTGCTGAAAGCCTGACTTTGCATCTTTATCTGGACCATAAAGCAGTTACTATCTATTCATTCTTGCAGGATTTTTCTTCAGTGTTGTGTATGTTTTAGTTTTACATATCAGTAGAAGGAATTTTAGCTAAAATGGTAGCTAATTGGTTTTGGTGCTCTCATTAATGTTAACCTACTTTCAGAAATAGCTGTAAGTCCTTGGGGATCTATCTTAAAGGATATTGGATGTGCAGAAGTACGGGGTTTGTAACTGGTTTGTTGAATTCAGAGATGTAATCTTTGGAATGTAGTCATTAGGGACTATTCCCTTAAAAACAATGTAACTGAAGATTGAATTTTGTATAAAACATTTGATTTCTGGTGCAAATTTACGCTTTTTTTTGTGTGTGTACAAATAGAGAGCAATGAAAACGGGTCGCTGAGAAGAGGGAAAAGAAACAAAACGAGAGAAGAACTTGGCGGAGAGGACGTGAGGGCAGCTCAGGCTGCTGGAGGGACGGACAGGAAGACAAGATCAAGTGCAAGAACAAGAAAATAGTCCCAACAATCACAGAAACTGTTTTAAAATCAGTTCATTAATTGAAAATGTCTGTTTTTAATGTGAATTGATTTGCACTCAGATTTTAAGCTGGGATTTTGTAAAGCAATTGTTAGGTTATGATATTGTTGAAATACATTCCTGAACACGTTTACAGGGTTTGTCTATGGGTAGTGGTGCCTAAACCATGGGGTGCTTGTGCAAAGCTGCAAACATAAAAATCAGTCTCTTTGTGACAGTATTTAACCCCCGCTTTGTGCTGATCAGTACAGCAGTCAGGAAGCCATACTACTTTTCTGCCAGTTTAATTGTAAGCTATTTTCTACTTAGATTTTCATGCGCTTAAGTCTTATTTTTCACTACCATTCTGTAAATATTCTTTTAAGAGTTATAGATGTATCAGCAGAAATATTATGCTGAAATTTTGATTATTTTTTTTAAGGAAAAAAACAAAAAACAACTGAAGTTCCTTGTACTAAAAAGCCTGGATCCATAAGTCATTAAATTTGTGAACAATTTAGGACTTGTGTGTTTTGTGTTCTTAAGAACAGTTAAGAATCTGCAATTACCACTCTCCTAAAAAATGATATTTCCAAGATTCATTGTTTTTAACCACACGGCCTGTTTTTGAAAGCATCCTGGGGCTGTCATGTGCAGCTCTTCTAAACACATCCGGGCTGTGCAGCGAGTGCTTCCTTGTGTAAGCGAGTGTCGGAAAGAGAGCTGGCTCTGAGTGGTGAGTGCATGAAGTTGTGGTGTTGCTTCTTTTCACAGAATTGCAACTAGCAGGGAGTATCTGGAGATCGTTTTAGATGAGTGTCTGTGGGTTTGTCAACAAGGCTTGTGGCTCCCTGTTACTCTATTAAACACAGAAAGAGAAAATTCATATCTGGCATCTAATTTTTGTGCAGTTTTAAGACCAGAATTAAAAGTCTACACTTGGACATAGTCTGTGAGGAGTCACAGATGTTTCTGGACGCTCAGATGCTGTGTTTGCATGTTCTTGTCACCTGTTCTTTTTAGGAATGAATGAATGAAGGTCCCTTCCTTCTGGTGAGTTCACTTTTGTGAAGTCTCTTCTTTCCTCAAAATCCAAAATTATCAGATTAAAAGAGGAATGCATTAGATATGGTCCAGACGTTCGAAGCTCAGATGTGATTGATACTATGATTTATTTATGTATTAATTTAGGTGGTTTTGTTAATAGTGGATGGTCTGTTCCTCTCGAAATAGCAGCAACCCCCAAGGCTTTTTTTGTGATTAGAATCAGCACTTCGTGATGATTATTGCTTTTGGATTGAGGAGTCTCTTCTCCAGCTTTGATTTCAGTCCTCCAGATGTGAGCAGCATCGTTACCCCAAATGTTTAATTAGTTTGTGGTACAGGATTTGTGATCTTACCTTTCAGGTCATGTAGCTTCATACATCTTGTCACAGCAACAACTGAAGCAGTAGATCTGGACTGCTTCTCTCAAGAGTTCTTTTCAGAATTGTAGCTGTTTTTTATTTGATCTCTGTCAAGTTCCAGCAGGCTGAGCAACTTCTCCAGTTTCCTCTTGCTCTACAAAAGGGTGGTCTTTTTCTCCTCATGCTTGGCTTATGGCTTTAAGTCTGCCCAACTGAAACAGATCCCAAAATTACACCTTCATGAGCCCATTTCTTAAGCCTCTACTGGCTGCTTCCAGGAAGTATCCCCTGTTATTTTCAGACTAGCCCTGAGACTACACGGGACAAAGTATCTGAATGTTTGTGACTCTGTGAAGTTAATGTGTAGAGATCACTGTGTTAGAATCCTGGTTAGAACACCATGGTCCACATTAGGAGAATAAAATATACCCCCAGTACCAGAGTTTAACAGCCACTGCTGTAGGTTTAAATCACCAAGCTACGTTATTTGAAAGCTGTGCAAAAAGGAAGATTTTTTTTTTATTGTAAGCATTGATGTTGTATCATTTCTTACCCTGTTTTTCCTAGCATCTGATACTTATGGGAAAAAGGGGGTCATTGTTGTCTACTAGCTGAGGTTTTTGGCAGGAGGTGGCTAGATCTGAGCAGAGAGCAAAGGGAAGAATTGTCAACGTGCAGTAAAACCTGACATCGTTCAGAGCAAGTGAAATGCTGAAGATGCTATTGAGGTAAAGGAGTTGGAGAGCTCTGAGCAGTGCTATGCTCATGTACATGCCAGTGTCTTAATCTATGTGTCTTCTCTTGCAGACAATATTTCCATCTGCAGCCCTCTCATTTTTCCTTAGTTCCCTCAGTGCCTCAAGAAATCATTCACACGTTTGTGGTATCCTGTACTCGATCCAGCTGAATGAAGGTTTCTGCTCAGAACTTTCTGTTTCTGTTCAGCTTTCCCACTCACATTTCGCTGAGCCATAAGGAGTTTTTCCTACTGCATATCTGGGTTCCAGAAGTACAACAAGCTCTCCATCTTTTGGCTTGGATGCCTTCGCTGTGAAATGGGGCTGTAAAGAGGAAATACAGCAATGCTTAAACCTCTTGAGGCTTTTGTTGTAAGTACCCTTCCAAGTGAGCCACGCAGACTTGCTGATTCTGGGGCTCACATCTGTAAATATTTTCCTCTTCTCATAGTTATAGAAGAAATTCAAGTGCCTGGAATTGATTGAACCTCTTTTTAGTCTTTAATATCATTTTGTAGTTACTCAAGGCAATGATTTCTGAGCTCATGATAAAACAAAGTCTTAATGCAAAGGCCAAGACTTTTTTTTTCCCCACAACAGCACAAAACATCTCTATTGCTCTGGGAGAAAACACTCCATTTTTAATTGCACACCATTCATCTGCTTCTTAAATTATAATGGGTCATATCATCTTCTCTAATTTAGCTCCCTATGATAGGAAAGATTCCACTACTCCCCTGAAGTGGTTGCGCCAGTTTTTGATTCATTTTAATTTTTTTATTTTGGCCCCAGTAGCAAACCATGGCACGTTGGTAACCTGGGCTGGTCAACTGCTGCATGTAATTCTGAATATCGAGGTGTCTATTGCACATTCAGCCTAAAAACTTAACTGTTTAGAGACAGTTGCCTGAGCAGCTCTGGTGTGATGGGTCAAGGCATATAGAGAGTGCTCAAGAGTGTGTTTGGCTTTTGGGGCTAGGGCAGGGATTGTCCCCCTGTACTTGGCGCTGATGAGGCTGCACCTCAAATCCTGGGCTTAGTGTTGAACCCCTCACTGCACGAAGGACATTTTTTTCTCCCAGGAAACAAGTGATAGGACAAGAGGAAGTGGCCTCAAGTTGTGCCAGGGGAGGTTTCAGTTGGCATAAGGAACAATTTCTTTCCCTTGAAGGTTGTCCAGGGCTGTCCCAGGCTGCCCAGGGCAGGGGTGGAGTCCCCATGAACCCTGGAGGGGTTTCAAAGCTGTGGTGCTGAGTGACATGGGTCAGTTGTGCCCTGGCCATGCTGAGTTAACTGTTGGACTCAATGATCTTGAAGGTCTCTTCCAACCAAAACAATTCTGTGATTCTAAGTCATGTAGTTTGGGTTGGAAAGGACCAGAAGCTCTCCAACACAATAGGTACTTCATAACAACATGTTCAGCCTGAACTCTAATTCCACCCAAGTGAAACCTTTTTATATAGATGAGAAATGCCTATACTGCTCTTGATCAGCTACAACTACTGGATTTGGTGTTTCCCTTCGGAGGGAACTTGTCATCAACTCCCTCTTACTGGGGCAATGGAAACTGGGGGTATTTTAGGGACTGGAAAAAAAAAAAAAAGAGGTAATTTGGGCATTGAAGACTGCTTGGTCACTGATTGTTCTTGCAGAGCTGTTCAGAGGGCTGTATCTCCTAGTGCTGTTTAGATGGGTCTCGGAGCTGAACTGTCTCTGCTTTCATTAAGATAATGTCTTTCCTAACAGGTCCTAATGGCCTAATTAGGGAGTCCAAGAAATTCTCTCCAAAGGGTGAATGTTAGGGTTTTTTCTCTGACTCTAAAAGCCAACTTCTTCCCAACTGGCACTAATAAAGATGCCACACACTCTTTTGAGGCTTATCTGCTTCAGAACAGTTTTAAGACAATATTTGTGATTGTGTCGTGTCACAGAACCAGTGATTCTACATGTTACAGTGAAGGATTTAGAGTATTTTAAACCAAAGTGCTTTGGGAGTCTGATTTTGACAAACTGAAAAATATTCTGGTTTTTGAATAGTCTTTGAATCTCAGCAATCTATGCACTTCATTCTCAGGAAGAACTGAGGCAGTGATTTGGAGTAAATCATGGCTGTTTAACACAGAGAGAGGAGTTAAACCAGAGGTGACAAGAAGTTGAATATGTTTGGTGGGCTCATTTTCTAATTTCCTAATCATGGCATCCCTAGAACTTTAGCTTTAGAATCTGAGAAGAAAGCAAAATCCAGTCATCTCACCTAAAAATAAAACCCATCTCCTTTGCATAAGCACTTATGCAAACTATTTTATGTGATTAGGAAATACAGATAAACACTGAGGAATATTCTCCTGATACTAATGAGTCTTTTTCTCTGGTTTTTATTTGATATGTCTTTTTTTTTTTGTGTTTGGTCCTAGTCAGAAACCTACCATGCAGCCAGGTCGGATGAAATGGCCATGAATTCTCTTCCATGGCTGATGTTTCTTGCCTTCTAGCAACAATTGTCTTTCAGAAACTGTCCACTCTTCTCATTCTTACTTCCACAGGCTACCTCATTGTCACTTGGATTTGGTATAAATATATATAAGGAATACTGGTCTCAGTCCTCTCTAAGGTAAGCAGTGGAGTCTCCCATTAAGAAGACCATAGCCTCTAGAGCTCCACCGTTTGCCTCTAGAGCTCTACAGTTTCTTGATAGAGGAGAGACCTCTGAAGTTAGGTTCTGGTATACAACTAGCTGCTCATTTGCTTGTAATGTCAGGAACACACACATCCTACAAAGATCGAGTCATTCTGGTTGGAAGGCACTTTTAAGATCATGAAGTTCAGCCGTTAATCCCCAGGTTAACAATTAACTGCCAGGGCACCATGGAACTGTGTTCTATCTGTGGAAGTCCAGTTCTGTTTCATGAAGAGATGAACAAAAAAGAACTAGTCCCTACAGTAAAAGAAATGTTAAGCTGTGGAAGTCTCTTAGGAAGTGCTGTTGTTGGATCAGTTGTGGAAATGTTCAAACCAAGAAAAACAGCAGGAGAATAAGATAATGGACTGACATGTTTTATTGTATAAAGAGATTTTTACTAGTGAAAGTACTCTGTGCATACAGACCAGGCCTTTGCTCTCTGCTCACGTTTCCAAAGTAGATTGACTTAGTGCTCTTTTGTCAAACTCACGTTTTACTTGAATTCACCTTGGCTTCAAGATTTATTTTGTTGGCAGCTGTTTCCACGCAAAGTATTGGAAACTGCCGTTGCCGAAGCTTTGTTAGTGAATTTCCCAGGAAGACTTGTGACAAGGCTTTTAACTTAGGGCTTTGCCAAAGAAGCGAGTCTTCTTTTCCCTCTAGAAAATGTATTCCCTAAAAAATTCTTCAAATTACTTTATCTGTCTGTATTCTACAGCGATACTTCTGTTCTGTTGGTAGTGTGGTAACCCTACCTTTCAAAAAAGTCTACTTTCCATAAAAAAAAAAGGAAACATGGTAGAAGTTGTCCATTAGTAACATTTCTGTATCATCAAAGGTCAGTGTTATGTGTTCTTCAGAAACCTAACCACTCTAAAAACTCCTGTTTCGTTTTCATTTTTAATCTGGTCACGTTACTTTCTTATAATGAAATGAAGAAAAGACTGGAACATAAGCTACAAAAGTGAGGAAGCTGAGGTTATCCTGAAGAATTCAAAAGCAGGAGCATTTCTGGGCATTTCTTTTGTATCTCTGAAGAATGCTGCAAGTGTAAGTTAAAGCTACGTCACTGTAGTAAAATGTTTTTCTGTAGTTGGGCGATTAAGTAAAAGGGAATTTAAGGTTGAACCTGTCATTCTCCAGCTTCTGTTGCTGGAATCCTGAATGATCAAATAACCACCTTCACCTTCCTACATCCTCAGTATCTATATTATACATGTTCTTTTTAATGGAAATAGTCACCTATTGTGGTCTGGTGGGTATTTATATATGTTTGATTTCCTCGTTAGATGCTCTGCACTTCATTGGTGCTTCAGATCATTAGGATGGGCTTTTTGAATGGAGGATTTGTGCAAGTTGATTCATTCCTCCACCCCAAACCTGCCATCAGCCTCTGATCTCTTAAACCCTTTCTATTTTCTATGTGTATGTAAAGCATGATTATCAAAATTACATATTTAATATAATCCTTTTTTTTTTTTCAGCCTAGAAAGAAGTTCAGATTCTGCCTTGCTGAAATACAGCAAACATTTCCTTTGTTGTACGTTAATTATTTATAGTTAATTAAGTAAATAGGCCAGTTATCAGAGGGAGGAAATGTTCCATTCTGCTCAAATTCCACCTGAAAGTGTCTGGCGACCAGCAACATTTCTCAAGCTCTCTACAAACCTGTGGGAGAAGAGTTACAACCTGCTGTCTAGATTAAGTCTTGAGTTTATCAATCTTGCAAAGTCCTCGGAGAATTGCTTTGAGTTGATGTGTATGTGACCTTAGGGAGAAAATAGTTAAATAAAGATTTACATTCCCATGTCAAGATCTCCTTCAGTGAAAGCAATACTCAATGTTAAATACAGATTTAGATAGGTTTTATTTGTGGCTTAGATTCTAAGGAGTGAGCTATTTAAATATTTTAGCTGTTTTCTAGCTGAATGAAATTCACTTTGTAGAGCTGAGTTAGTGTAGTAGTAACTGTTGTTTTACTTCAGTTTATCCGATTCTAAACACTGTGTAATTAATACTCGATATACATTAAATATCTACATGTCAGTGAGCTCGTTTACTACTTGCACCATAATATTTATTGTGAATTTTGCTTCAGTAAAGAGCTGAAATTCCTTTCCAAACTGAATGGGGATCCATGGACCAAGACTACTCATCTCCTGGTGCTCTAGTACAGTGCTCGAGGATACCAAGAGGTAACGCAGCATTGCTTCAGGAATTTGCATGGGACAGTTCAGGAGCTGGTAATAGAAAATGTCACTTTTGGAGAACCCTCTTGCAATGACAAATAATAAGTCTATCATCATGGTAACTTTGGGTGGAGAAAGAGAAAATCCCTTGATCTCGTGAGGCTCACAGTTTGTAACGAGGGGAAAATGCAAACCCTAGAATTATTTTGCAAAACATATCTTCATCAAGGCAAAATACAGAACCTAGAATTATTTTCTGGAAGAAAGGACACCAAAAATTTCTTGCAGTTTGTTCTTAAGTATAAATATTTGTCTCGAATTAAGTTGCTAATTCCTCAAGAGCTTTACTGGCGAGTACAAATGTGTGGTTGTCATCCATGCCATGTGTCATTTGTTGTCTCTTGAATTTCCACCAATATTTGGTTCCTGTCAGGAAACTTTTGACATTGCCAAAATATATGCCCTCTATACTTTATAAAAGCTGCTAACAGCCAGATATTTTTGGCTTAGTCAGGAAACCTAATGCCTAAAACCTCAAATGTTTAAACAGAACTTTTTTAAAAAGACTTAAATATTTTAAATTGATTGTTTAAAAAAAAAACAAAACAACCCTGTAGAGCTGTAAAACAGCTGTCAAAATGATTCCCAAACTATACTACTTTTTATTTCACTCCTTCTCTCTTAAATTTGTTTCTGATAGGGCTTTTTTTTTAATCTATAAGACCCTCTTTTGACCATCCTGACACAAGAAGATATCAGCTGAGCAGGCATAGAAATCAGGTAAAGCAGTTGTGACTTGTTTTCTGAAACTCTTTCAGAATCAGAAAACGAACCCCAGATAGGTGGTGGACTCCTTAAAGGATGCAAATTGCAATTGTTTTATTCTGTGCCAAAAACGGCTTCTGAAAAAAACAGGCTGTTGTTCAAAGTCCTATAAGTAAATATTCCAGGGAGAAAAAAGTTTCCCTGTGCAGAACATCTGGAAAATTGAAATAATGTAAAAGTTCAAATATAAACTATGTTAAAAATGTTCAAAAATGCTATAATGCTTGATATCAGTTGTAAAATATCCTGTGAGGAGACATTTTTAATTCTCTCAACTAAATTTATTTACCTTTGGGATGTGAGTTTATAGTGTCATTTACTATCCTAAAGTATGAGCTATAAGCAACTGCAGCAAAGAAGCAACTTAATTCTTTTGTGAACCATTGGAAGAATACAGTCTGCATTTTTATTTAAAGAAACCTGTATGATTTCTGAGGGGCATAATGTGAAAATTAATGATGATTAAAGAGCTGACCTCTAGCGTTGGAAGAGTTTTTGCAGTTCTTAAGATCAGGAGGGATCAGCGTGTCAGGCAGATGTTGCCATGTTGTGTTTGCCTGCAGTAAAGCCTTGCTGTCCTAGACTGTGTTGCTCATCCACCTAACTAGGATGTTTTCACGGTGAATTTTGGAAGAAAGTAATTTTTCTATACGAGCCTCACTGCTTTTAATGCCTTGGTCTTTGAAAGCTTTTTTTTTGATGTTGTCAAAAAAATATATAAATTGACTTTTCATATTTTTTATAATGACTTTGGGTTTCAGGAAAGCATAAAAATGTGCATGGAGTTATCCATGGCTATGTTTGCATTTACAAGTTTCTACATATCCATATATTTTTATATCTACAAATCTACTTAAAGCATGACTAGACATGCAAAAAGACAATAGTGAAGAAATAGTAAGTGATAGTGGTGAACATCCATGGTCACATAACATAAAAAAACCCCCAAATTGTAACCACCATCCTTGTCATAATCAGGTTTAGGCCAAAGAGGGGGGATGAAATAACAGCATAAGAAAATAACTGTTGCTAAATAGTGCACAGGACTTGTTTTACAGTTTGATATATTTGAATATTGCATTATGAGAGGTTAAACCAAATGTATTTTTTTCTCTCCAAATGAGACAATAGTATTCCAGAAATACCAGCAAGTGTGTAGGTACAAAATCAACAGATTTTTTCAGAATGTTATAATAAAAAAACAGCCTTTAAGGGTTTGTTAGTTTGTATTACTTTTAAATGAAATTTTACATGGCTATAGTAAGATAGTGAATATGCAGACAGAGTATTTCTTGTTTGGTTTTGTGTTTAAGAGTGTGGTCACACCTTACTAAATGTGGTGACAAAACTTTCTACCTTCTAAGGCTGGGCTTTTATTCAATTGAGTATTCAGATTTATTAAGTGATCTTGAACCAGTAGTGAAAAAGAAACAAGTATTTTACACTTGGTTTTTACCAGAGAGATTTAGAATAGAAATTTAGAATCATAGAATTGTTTTGGTTGGAAAAAGCTTTAAAGATTGAGTCCAACTGTAAACCCAGCACTTCCAAGTCCACTACTAAACCCTGAGTGCCACATCTGCGTGTCTTTTAAATGCCCCCACGGTATTTATTATTTAAGCAGGAGATGTTACCCTATTTTTCTAGAAGTGTTAGTGTGAACAGCCTTTTGATGGCATTTTTGCTGCTGTGCTGTTGATTGTCACTGATCTACATTAGTCCACTGTGGGAACTGACATATATGCTCTGAATTTCATTTCTAGACTTATTAAAAATATATGTACTTTCTATTTTCATTACATAAATAAGTCTGAAAAAGCAACCTGATTGTCACAGAGGCCTTAAAAACCTTCAAAAAATTCCTAACAAGAAAACTGGATTTTAATATTTCAAAGCTGCATTGTAATCAATGCCACGATTCTGTCTGTTCTTGACATTCTCTTTCATATCCAATATCTTTTCTGACTACTGTAAGTTCTTGGCTTTGAAAGAGCTTCTTGACAGCAAGATCAGCTGCTTAATTATATGAGGTCTGGAAAGAAAACTTGTATTGATTTGAATTTTCCACCTTTTAATTTGTATTTTTCCACGACGTTCCTCTCCTGACTTGACCCGAAGGTGCAAGCGCTACTTTGAGAGAGCAGTATGATTGTCGTTGTTGACCTTGATGCCGCGTCGTAAACACTTACCAGGTTTGATAATTTCCCCCAGGCTGAGATCTGATGGAGGCAATTCTCAGCAATTAAAAGATAGCAGGTAATTGATGATCTTTGAGGATGTTGTCTCTAAAGATTCCCACTTCAGCTTCCTTTCCTGTTTCTTTAGAATATAATTTATGGCTGGGACTCGGAGGAGGTCGCAAAAAAACCTGCAGACAGGTGGGACTCACACCCTTCTTAAAAATTCCTTGTGAGGTTACGCGCAACTCCAGAAGTCATAATTAGTGAATATTCTCAGGCTTAGCACTAGGGGAATGTGCACTTCAAAGGCTTAAATTTGTGGAGGCAGTAAACTTGAGGAACATCTCATGAAGTAACCTTTCCTTTCAAAGGAGTGAAAAAAGGCAACGGAAACCCAAATAGAATTTTAACTGTCAGGTGTATTGGGTCATCTGCTATCTTTTTATAGTACTCAAGAGAGATATTAATATGTTTTTATGGTTCACATGAGTACTGATGCCTAACAGGCTTTTTAGTACCTGTCAGTCTGTGACTGGCACTACCGTCATTACTATTCCTCCCTAAACAGTCTGTATCATAAAGAAAATAACAGTAGAGATTAACACCAAAAAATGGAAAAACATCAGTGTGTTGGAAAACTCAAGAAAAAGCAGTGATCTCACCTTCAGTATTATAAATTTGATTGTTAATTTTTTTTTAAATGAATTCAAGCAAGTTCTCCATATTAGTGTAGAACAGTTGGGTTTTTTTTCCGAGAAGGAATCTTTAAATTCTAGCAGAATGCAAGATAGTGTGTGGATAAAAACCACCCAAACCTGGTATTTGGTAGCCACAGCTTCTACATGATAGATGGTAGAAGTAGGAATGAGTAAAACCTTCTACCATCTTTCACTGTAAAGTATCAGTCTTAAGAAGAAATAGAGATGAAGTGATTCAATATCTACCCCGTTTTAATAGAAGAATTTTAAACCTGTTGCAAATACAACTCTAAGGTTGTTGCAAAGCTCATGATGGTCTACTAGTTTCAGAGGGAGCTGCAGCTACGTCGTTATCAAATAGACTTAGTTTTGTAACTTCAGGAGTATTTAAAAATGCACTGTCTATGAAACCCAGAAAAAGACGCAGGTTTCGTTGCTTTTGAGAAGGTCAGACAAATTTTTCAATAAACCAGCTTATCAGAGGTGTAAATATTATGTAAAGACCAGGCTCTTCTTAACCACCTAAAGTCCATTTACCATGTCAATCTCTGAAGCAAAGCAGGCTGTCATAAATCCTTGCTCTTCTTTGAGAGAGCAGATACTCCGCAAGCTAACCCACGCTGTTGTGCGAGCTTTGTAATTAATATTTTGCATGTGTTCGTAAAGCTCTGAATGACCTATTTTTAAATAATGGAAATGATCAAACCCTCCAGGAGGGTCAACCAGATCGTTTTGTCAGAAATCATACATCAGACAAGTTAAGGGCCAAATTAATTTTAATTGAACCCGCCGAGAGCATGTTCTCAGTCAAAGCCTGCAACGAAGTTTACAACTAAAACTGAAACTTCCAGCGCTTGGACCAGCTGAAAAGCCATCAGCTTTTAGCTCCTGCAGTTCAAGTCTGCCAATTTACCGTGGCAAAAACATATAATCATTTGATATATATGTATACAGAGGGTCTTTTAGAGCATTTGCATTATTTTTTACCCCTCTTAAATTGTGTGTGATTAGTATCGGCAAAGTCAAGACCACCAATTAGCGCCGGCTGATTTTTCTCCTTCTCCTGTGTGTGCTTCCTTTGTTCCACTCTAGGTTGTTCATTACTGGTGTACCGAATGCTGATTAGGGACTGAGGCAGGCTAAAGACTAATTTGATCATCCTGAGACTTGCCTCCCAAGATCCCTCTGTAGTCAGCAGAGACACGGCAGTTCCTGCAGGGCACTCGAGCTTGGGTTTCTGCTCTCATTCCCCCTCTAGAGAAGCCTACGTCTTTCCATTAACTAAAGGGAAAGACTTAACGTACCCCAGGCAAAAGCTGGCCCTACTCAACCATGCTTCCATTTTAATGAAGGAACTCGCAGACCAAGTTTGACTTTTGAGTTTCAGGGCAAAGGCTGCTCGTCTGAGGCAGTGAGAAGAGGCCCGTTCACATCACCCAATGAAACGTGGACACCAGCATCTCACTCATAGAATCATAGAATTGTACTGGTTGGACCGAGACCTTTAAGATGATCGAGTCCAACCGTTAACCCAACACTGCCAGGTCACAACTGAACCACATCCCACTCCACCTTTCCCAGCTTGTTTTTGTCTACAGGTGTACCATGTTGATCTGTAGGATTGGTATTGTCCATAAGCTCAGTAGTTCCCTCTTGGCAAGCTATGGGACAGCACTCACCTCACCAACGTGACATCAGGGAGAAATCTCCCGACTGATGAGCCTTTCACGCGAGTTAAAATTGTTAAGCAGTGTTGGATGGAGCACCTGTTTCACAGAATCATTTAGGGTGGCAAAGACCTTTAAGATCATCACGTCCAACCATAAGACCTACTTCGCAGACTTATTCATTGCTATAATTTTAAATGTAGACTTTTGAACTTTCCCTTAAATTGACTGTAAACTAGAAAACCTTTTGCCCTGCACGCTTTTGTTCCCCTTGTAATTCCAGCTTCCTAAAGGCCAAATCCTCCTGTGCTGCATGAGGACAGCAAAGCAGATCTTGGCTGGCTCTTACAAGACACAGTTAAATGAAGTGCATCTTCAGAAAGGTTCGAGGAGCCCACATGGTCCTTCCTCCTTAGCATTTGACCCGTAATGCAGCTGTGAAGAGGATTTAATACCTTTTTCCTATTTAAAATTGCCTTGTCGTTTGAGTAATGAGCTCTCTGTGCTTTATGATGGGAAAGATTACAATTGGGTTTTCTTTTAGGTAGGGAAGCCGACTAATTTGCGAAACCACTTTGGCAGCCCAGGTGTGTTGCTAGCTGAACCAAAATTATTAACCTTAATACAATTTTTAAACAATTATTAAGCTAATCGGATGCAAATTAAACAAAATGAACCTATAAATATATGTGTTTTTCAAATTAGTAATTGGATTTTTTGATGATCTTTGGCTTGACATTGATAAGCTGCTTCTCATAACAGTCTAATTAGGCAATATGTAAACTTTGGCATTCGGTTCTGTCCTAGTGGCTTTTTCAAATGATGTTTGTAAAATTTGCAATTTCATATTACAGATTAAAAATTAAAAACTGCAGGAGGCTAACATTAAAATGAGAATTCATTTCATGGAAAGCCCTGTAGACAAAATTCACCCTAATAGAATTGTGCATAAGGGGCTGCAAATCATGATCTATAGTTACACTGGGGAAGGCTTGTCAAAACCAGTATTGTTGGCCTGTAGTTCTATTCACAGTATTAAACCCATCAGTGAAGTCACTTTGGGGAAAATGTGAACATTATCAAAGAACAGTAAATTAGCAAGAAATTAAAGCATATACCCTTGCATTTCCAAAACAAAAGATCCCTTCATTAAAAACCTTTCATCAGTGGTTTAATATTCATAGCAGTAATTTGCATAACTAAATCAGTTTTCACTGATGAGAGACGACCAAAGTTTTTTCACTAATTTCTTTTTTGAATGAGCTCTCTAGGTTTGTGGAGGTTTTTTTTTTTTTGGTGGGGTGGGGTTTTTTTTTGGGGTTTTTTTTGATTAAAATTTTACACCAGTAGTTGAGCAGCGTTGAGTACACGACTTACTCATATTTGTGACCATCATCTTCTAAAGCACCAGAATAAACGTGTCTACGTTGTGAAAAAGAAACAGCTCAGGCTGCTTTGTTTACCTTCGTAGTATCTACCCCTCCCCTTCCTCCAGCTCTGGAGCCTATGTTAAATTCCATACTGAAATGACAGGGTTTGGGTGGTTTTTATTAGTTTTTTCTTATTTTTGTACCTGCACATATACAAAAAAGATGAGCCAGATGATCTAGTAATAAAGAAAAGTCATTGGAGTGCACGTGTGAACTTCCCAGTATCTCTCTGAAAGTAACACCCTTTCTCCAGGTCCATTTAAAAAAAAAAGTATATATATTTTTTTGAAAAGACCAGTTCCCTTGTGAAAAGCAGGAAGGAAAGACGAAATATATTTGCCTGGGGGAATGAAGACAAAAAAAGTCTTCCTCAGTGTGCAAAATATATATATATTATTCTGCCTCCAGCCTATGTAATAGCCCTTACTAGAAATCATTTTAAACAGTGTGTTTGAGAAATAACAAGAATTAATTCTGAGTCGCTAAGAGATGCAGTGTGATGTTTACCTGGAGGTTCTCTGGGCAGGGATTTGTTAAGTGGGAATAATTTAATCCATTGGAATCCTGACGTGGCCTCAGTCACACAACAAGTGAGTTGAGAAACAGGACCCTTACAGATGAAGTTTTAGTGTTTTCCATCAAATAATCCAATAATAAGGTAGCTTATTTCAAGTGAATAAATGTCCATGTTCAAAAGAATAGATTGATTAGTGGTTACTGGGGTTTTTTCCCAATTTCTTTTTTTAGTTGGCTGACACTGAAACTTAAAAAGATGAGAGTGGGAAAATTAAGATTTCTGCTCATGTTCAGAGAAGCAGAAAACAACTGTAATAGCAGTCAGCAAAGTCTTCATTTCTTCTTTTCTCTGACAATTTTTTTTTATCCTGTGATTAGAACCAGACAGGACTACTTTAAAATGCTTTGTGTTTACCAGGACATCAAATATTGTTTCATGCAGTTACGAAATTTTAGTTCCACCTTTTTGTTAAATGTATTCTTATGCCTATTGCGTGTGAAACTCACAGCAGGTCTCATTGCAGGGGTGTCTCTGCTGCCATGGTGCTCACTGCTCATCACTAGGAAGAAGTTAGCAACCTTGGTAAGTTTTGATGCCATTTCTCTGCTATCTCTCCATTGTACGTGGTGAGGAATGTGCTGGGCCAGAACTTCTTGTGTTTTCTCTATTACTTGATTGTTTGTTTGCATACAGTACCTGACAGAGCCCTTATTATCCATGGGGGTCTTCTCATTGCTCTGTGAAGTAGTTGAGGTGATTTTCAGCAGGACTTGCTAGCTGTTGGGACACTAAGAGTTGCACATCCACGTGTACTATGCTGCTCCTGCCCGTTCTGACTGCAGGTTGCAAAGGGCTGACAAGGTGAACTCGGCTTTCTGCTCAGTGTGCATCCTGCTTGGAGGTTACAGTGATGCTACCAAGGTTGAAATGTGGAAGATGATTCTCACGTTTGCACAGCGGTGTTGACAAAGTCACTGGAGGTGTCCTCATAGGGAGAAGTGCCGGAGAGAAAGTCATTCAGGGTTTTCTACCATTCACATCAAACTTTTTCTGAATATTTCTGAATAGAGGCTGCTCTTATTAAAAAAAAATAAAGTCACAACCTTTTCCTCACTGTGTTTTTTAAGCATTTTCAAGGAGTTTAAAACATTAATCTGGAAACAGCCAGGTTCTTAGCCATAAATGGCCTGGGAGAGTTTTGGTGATGATTCTCAGCAGGTTTCTACTCCTGGTTCCTCAGTGGCTACTAAATGCTGGGCTATCACTAGATTAGATATTAGGAAGAAATTCTTCACTGTGAGGGCAGTGAGACCCTGGCACAGGTTGCCCAGGGAAGCTGCGGACGCTTCATCACTGGGTGTGTTCAGGTTGGATGGATCTTTTAGCAACCTGGCCTAGTGGGAGGTGTCCCTGCCTCTGTGGCAGGGGGGCTGGAACTAGATGCTCTTTGAGGTCCCTTCCAACCCAAACCACCTGATGAATCTGTGGCTGTAAGGCTTTATTTCACTGGAGCAAATATGAATGAAACAGATCAGTAAATAGACACTCTAGACTTGATAACTTGGTGCTCTTCTACATTTAATGCAATGAAAACTATTTCCATTTAGATAAAAGGTCTAAAACCAAAGTGACAACCTGCCTCAGGAGTTGGGGTTGTGTGGACAAGATATCTTCATTTTTTCCAGGGTCCCCTTTGACTTTTTGAATGCTAACAAATAATATTCACGTAGATACTGGCAGGGTCTTCCAACTTTATTTTCCCTTCTTAAAAAAAGGCTTAGTGAGTTCCTTGACAGGTGACTTTTTAGGTTTTTTTTCAAGGGGTTGTGAGATTGACTCTGGTATTTAAGTTCAGTGGTGTGAATGGCTGTGGAGCATTTTGCTTTTGCACCCTTACTGCTACCTACTGCAGTTTTCTGCTCATGCACCAAGGTGACAACCCATCGTGCAATCCACCCCGTATCATCTACCATCTTACTCTTTTTAAAACTGCAGTTTTGAAACCAACCTTTCTGGCCTTGTTTAATAACGTAGCTCTAAGCTTTGTCTGTTTCCCGAGCTGTATTTATCTAACTTATTTCTAGTTCAATGTGCATATTTTGTATCACTGGAAGGGCTTCAAGCAGACTGCTTAAAGATCTGAAGGGATCTGAAAGAGGAGAATAAGCACCGTTGGTTAATTTTCATATCACTCCGATAACTTTGTAAACAATTTGTGATTTTATTTTATTTTATTTTTTTTTCCTTCCTGGATGTAAACCTAGGGTTAGTGAAAAACATCAGTGTGTCCTTATGGGGTAAAAGGAGAAGGACCTCGTCTCCCCAATAGCAAAGGTGGATGTTTCTTGGGGTTTTGCATTCTACTGTCATTAGTTTGAATGATTCATTCCATTAGAAGAACCATTTTATCAGTGAGTGATAATAAACAGTGTCCAACTGTGAAGGAATTAAAGGAATCAAGATAACAACAGTTGCTTGTTGCTCGCGTTAATCAAATCTACTTGTAGAAATACCAAAGCATCCCCTTTGTTGTTTCAAAAGGCATGACAGTAATGAACAGAAAGGGGCTACACATACCAGTAATTATGCATTGTCACTAAGAGTTCCACAAAAAAAAAGCAGCAAGTGAATTCCTTTGGTATAAAGAGATTCTACTATATCTGAAAAAAATACAAGGAAAACTTGTCTTTGGCTCACCCTGCATCTAGAACATGTAGCATCACTTCCTGGAATGTGTTGTCCCAAGAGATAACCTGGATGTGCCTGTAGTGGCAACATTTGATTTGTCTGTTAAGCAGGGGGCTTAAGTCTCATTCTTGATGCTCCAGGATTTTCAGCTGAAGTTATTAAGGTTCTGTTTGTAATATATTTCATGAAAATGTAGAGAGGAAGTTTCTGTAGGAGCAAATCCTGGGGGGCAAATGCTTCCCTGGTGCCAGAGAGTGTTTGCACATAGACCTGATCACCCTCCAGTCCAAGAACCAGAATCCTTTCTTCAGTCTTGCACATTCTAACATAAATTCTTTACAGTCTGTGTATGAGAAAAGCAAAGCAAGCTTAAACTAAGCCACCCACCAAACTTCAAACAGTTAATAAAGCTTCTGCTTAAAAATCTAACTCAGTTTCCGTCAGATAGTCACCTAAAGAACAAGGCAGAAGAACAAAAAAAAAAAAAAAAAAAAAAAAGGACAGATTACTTATTTTGCTTAGTTACACAACTATCATAGAATGGTAGGGGTTGGAAGGGAGCTCTGGAGATGATCGAGTCCAACCCCCCTGCCAGAGCAGGGTCACCCAGGGCAGCCCACACAGGAACAGATCCAGGGGGGGCTGGAAAGTCTCCAGAGCAGGAGACTCCACAGCCTCTCTGGGCAGCCTGGGCCAGGCTCTGGCACTCTCACAGGGAAGAAGATTTTCCTCCTGTTGAGGTGTAATTCCCGTGTTTCTCCTTGCTACCATCACCTCTCATCCTATCCCAGGGCACCACTGGAAAGAGCCTGGCCCCTTCTGCTCGACCCCCACCCTGCAGAGATTTGTAACTGTTCGTGAGCAGCGTGGAGAGGACTCATTTTAAATTGCAAGCCGAGACATTTGGGGAGGTAAGTTTACAATGTGGATACGACTGGGTAAAATAAACTGTGTTTCTAAATATCATTCTCATCTCTTTGCAGTCCTGTTATTGTAGTAGCGAACCAAGGATTGCTGTCTGTGACTAGCCAAAAATGTTCTGTACGAAACTTTTTTTTGTGGTTTGAATTTATTTATTTATTTAAAATATAATATCATTCTGGATTTCTAAAGAAATCCTAGTGGTAGCCCCTGACCCAAATGTACATCAAGTGCTGTTCCCCTATGGCCCTGGCCTATTTATTGCTTTCCTAACTACTCGAGTTCAAATAGGAGCTCAGAACAAAATTGAAAATGAGCTTGGGGTCCTTTTCTAGTCCCAATTTGTTCACTTCCAAAACCACTACCCAATTTAGCGCAACTGGCAGCCTCTGCTCAAGAGAGGGCAAAGGCTGGAATAACAGGGATGCAGAAGGGCAGGACTGAAGTGTACTGGCAAAACAGCATGGAAGAGCTTTCCCAGCACCACCACGCCTGATGTAATTTCTTAGCTGACAATTAACATGCAAAAACTGAAGACAAAAAAAATGCATTGTTGGGTTTTTTTTTTCCTAGTGCCTCCTCAAAATACACATCTTTAAGTGCGTGATATACTCTGGCAGCAAGGTGACTGAAGGGTTGCTCACGACTAAATGCTTTGCTGTTTATCAGAGGTGCTGCTGTATGGGAGAGGTGGAACACAGCTGATAAGCAGAGGTGGTGTGGGTTATCAGAAGAGCCATTTCTGTTTCCATTTGTCCCTAATGTAGAAGGAAGGACCTGTCATGTACCTAACTGATAGATGCTTTACAGTGCAGAGAAAAAGGTTGTGGTTGAAACAGCAAGTTGCTGGACTCCTTCATTGCCCCCTAAAGGCAATGACAGTTGAGTAACCAGCACCTTGCAAAGTTGGTTTGTAGATTAACTGGTTGCCCAGAATTGAAACTCAGATTTTATTTTTTATTTGAGTGCTTTATGTGAATGACTTTTCAGAATGGAAAGAGACTGTGTTGAGATAGGCAAGAAAATATTTGTCTGTGAAGAAGGCTGAAAATGAGAAGTAAAGAACAAAACAACACATGAAAAAACCCCAAACAAACAAAAAACCCAAACAAACAAAACAAAACAAACAAAAAACCCCAAAACAAAACAAAACAAAAACCCAAAAAAAACAAAACAAACCAACCAAAAAAAAAAAAAAAAAAAAACAAACCAAAACCCAACAGGTCTCATTCTTGTCCCAGGGGAAAATCTTGAAAAGAAAATAATTATTAAGTAGATTACTTAAAACTGCTGCTCGTAGATGAATCTCTTTAGTAACCTTAGTTTACAGGACTCATCTCTCTCCTGCTTCAGGTTATTTTCTGGCATCAGCAGTTGCTCTATAACATCTGCAGGTGGTTTTGTCAATACCTGACTACTAGCAGCTTAGTAGCTTTTGGATGTACAATAAGACATATGTGAGAACTGCGTTCTACAAACTAGTGTAAAATCAACTCGTTCAAAAAGCAAAGTAAGAGAAGTAGTAAAATCGAAGACTTGAAAATGAAAAAAACCCAAAATTCAAACAAGCTTTTAGGTTTGCTTGAGGTATTGTTGGAGTGGCAAAAGAAAACACACGCAGGCGTTAACTCTGTCACTGTTTCTTTAGAATTTATTGCTCTTCTGCTGAGTTTTTCCCTTAGCTTGATGTGTATTCAGTGTCAGGAGGCACCTATCGCCCAGCGGAGCAGATGCTCCTTCTAGTCAGAAACAGAACCAAACATTTAAGAATTCTGCTTTTGAAATGTTGAGGTGATCTTATTTCATCTGTGCTTTTAAGGTTCACTTAAAAAATGCATGTGCTTGAATGTGTGATTTATACAGATTGTGCGTGAATCAAACTTCCCCCCACAATTCATTGTGCCTACAGCTGCCTCAACTAGAAGATCTTACTCTTGTAAGGTTAAAAAAACCTATAAAAATCTCTGTGTGTGTGTATATATTAAATAAAAGACTTTAATAGAAGGAAAGGCTTCTTTTCAAGGATTTGGTATGAATTATATGGATACAATTTTGCCCGTGGAAGTGAATTAACGACAAATTTTATCTGCAGAAAAGATGCAGCAGTGAAATGTGAACGGGGTATTTGTTATAGTGCTTTTAATCTTGCTAAAAAATTGTAGGATATGATTTTTCATAGACTCTCTCACCTTTCTCTTGTAGCCAAGAAGCCCTTACCTGGTACAGGCATTTTCACATTATTAATACCAAAATAGATTAAGAACAGTCAAGCCCTTAAAGCTCCTTTCCATTCTTCTGAACTTGTCTCACTGGGATCAGCCTGCAAATAATATGTACTTTTTTTTTGTACTTTTTGCTCCAGCAAGGGGGTTGGACTCAATGATTTCCAGAGGAACCTTCCAACCCCTACCATTCGATGATTCTATGATTTGAATGTGGATAGAAGGGTAATAGGAATATAAGTTGGGGTTTGTGGTGAACATCGTTGGAAAAAAAAAAATCTACATGTAAATCCAGAATGAAAATCAGGAGATCTTTGTAGTTTATCAGATTTCAAAATAAAAATACACCTAATCTTGGAAACCTGTGTCAGCTGACAACAAACCTGAAAAGCATTGTCTGCAATAATGATGGTCACATTTCAGTATTGGGCAAGAAGTTTTCTTTCCTAAGCTTTAAAGGGCTTTTGCTCACCTGGAAAATGGAAAGAGGCTCATTTAGCCACAGAGACCACCAGAGAGCACAGCCTCATGGGACAAACTCATCTCTGGGGAACACCATCAGCAGCTGTGTAACAACAATGGGTAGAGCCTCCAACAGAGAGTTAGGGTTAAAACTTCATAAGCAGCTGAGCATGTAATGGTCACACAAAATATGTTCTCTTTTTGTTTTATGTTAAGATCTAGATAGACATACTCTTCATCAAAACCCATTCTTTATTATTTGGAATTTTTTTTCTTTCAGAAAAATGAGTGAAAACTCAGAACATTCCTAAATGGTGATCTGGGAACAGACCTCAACTCAAAATGGTGAGTGTTTGGCTTCTCGTGACTCCTCTCTCCACAAATACTCCATTTACCTTCAGTAAAGGGTTGATTTTTTTTTTCCCCTCCTTTTCCTTAATAATACCATCACTTATTGGATCTTTTTTGTCCTCTCTTAGGTTTGCATCAAGCATTTGGGTTTTTTTGGGATACCCACTAAGTTATTTCTGCCCCAGAGGTTCAGTGGAGCCCAGACCAGAAGTTTGATACAATTAAGTCCAGGAACCTTGTTCCATGAAAGCCAAGAGCCAGAAGGACTTTCAGAGCTGCTGAAGAGGACAGTTGTTCTGCAGGGCTCTGATCACTCCAGTGCAAGGCTACTATCATTATCTCTTACCAGGTACGACCTATTGCATCCCTTGCTTATCTTCTCCAAGTGAGCAGGCATTGGGCTTTCCACCCATCCCTTTCAGCATCGAGCTGTTCTGAGGGTTGTATGACCCTTCATCAAGGGTAACACTGTGCCTCTCAAGGGCCATCCTGTCTCAGGGTTATCTTCAGTGATTCTGTTCAGCGTGAAGCACCTGGAATGGGAAGCAGGTTGACTATAGCTCTTGGTTTATTGTTTTTCTTCCTCCTGTAGTGTGGAAAGAGTTGACAAGATTTCCCTCTGCTCAGAAGAAAATGAAAGAAAACAGCAGGGATGCCTGAGCCTGGTTATTTCTTCTTGATATACTTGTCTACACGTGTTCACATTATTTTATTATTATTTAATGCTGCATGCACAGGAGTTTAGATTTCTGCAGCATAAGATTCCTGCCTATCCCCTATGTTAGTTTCAAGATTCTTCTATTGCTTAATCAGCTTTTTCATTCCTATTGCAGGAAAAATCCCCAGTATGGACAAAGTGAAAAATTTCTACCTAAGTCTTCAAAGTGCAACCTCGACTCCAGGAGCATTCGTATCGTGAGTACCTTCAAGAGCAGGGGATACCAGTGGTGTTTAACACCATGTTCAGAGGTTCTGGACTGAATGTCACTGTACCAGAGCCGTTCAGAACACCACTCTAAGCATGATCCTAACTCTACAGGGGCTGTATGGCACAGATCCTGCACCTCAGTAGAGATCAGCCTCCCACAGCAATATTCTAGTCTCAAAACCTCCACAGAGTGCAGGGGATTGTTCTCCTTCTTGCACTTTTCTGCTGCACTGAATGGTCAAGTGGGATTTGGATGAATTAGGAAATATTTGGATGACATCCCTGAGGGAAAGGGAGCTGAGTGCTCTCAGAGACTGACAATAGAGTGAAAGGTGTTTTTTTTTTTTTTATAAGTATAAGCCTTCCTAGTGTATTGCCAATCAATTTCCAAAGAAGTTGGAGAGACGGGATTTGGCTGGACTAATTTTCAAGTCTTCAGACTAATCTAGTCACTTTTAAGAATCTTTTGACTTTTGAGGAGCAGAGGATATTTTGAAGAGTCATGAGCAAGTAGGAGTTGGAGCAATACAGAGACTTCTGCTGGAAAACAAGCTTCCATCTGTCTTGCACAAGATGTGAACCCAAGTGTGTCTCTCTGGATGATAGACTAACTTGCTGAAAACACCCCTAAAAAAGGTTCTAAAAACTGTGACCATCTCTTCCCGACACAGTCTGTGTCTGCAGAAGTTTTCCTCCTCTCACACCGTTCCAGCTGAGAAGGGAGATTGCCATCCAAACCAGCACTGACCAGCGGACCTGTGGTCTTGGATTATAGGGTGGTCAAACTACATCATCTTCAGCTACACTGGGAGCAGAAATTTGTTCAATAACCCATGGGAAGAACCAGCTGGGCTTCTGCTAGAGGTCTTACCCTTCTTCATATCATGTCCTTGAAATAAAATGCTGATTTTTTTTTTTTTTTTTATGATTGTCTTAATGTCATAACATGTACTTCAATTAGAAGTTGGGAACTTCTGTTTAGGTTTTTTTAATGACTATAATCCTGCAGCAAGAAGTACTCCCAGGGGCCAGAAGAATTCTCCTGACACAATCTCCCTGTTGGTCCTTAGGATCACAGACTGTAGGGGCTTTCACTTAGATAGTAAGGAAGGAACAAGGTTGTCAATTTGATGCCAGAATGTAATTTGTCTGATATTTTACATCAAATTTTACATCAAATCTCAAATGCTGTCCTTTCTGGATCTCCAAAACACACCCCTTAATAAGTCCTTACTGTAGAATGGTTTCTCCATGCTTCTGTCCTGGAATCGCTGCACAAGCAGAAACTTTTGTTCATCACTTTCCAGTACAAGTGCCAACAGATCTTCTCCAGGGAGGAGGCAAGTCCAGGCTTGCTGCCAAATGCTTTTACCCTGTCTTAAGCTCTGGCATTTTTTTGTGTCTTCTTTCCAGTTCTTATAATCTCCAGGACCACTGGGAGGTTTATGCAGGTCTCAGGCCACATCATTTTGATAACCCAGCTTGGGACAAGCAGTACTGATTCTAAAAGTGACAAATTTCTTGGACTCATCATCCTTTCATTCTTTTCCCGACTCCCATGACAGCACTCCAGACAGATGTTACACCCTGAACCCCACTTCTAGACCTTTAGCTTGAATCTTTGCCAGGGACCGTTCACAAGAGAGAAAGAAGAGCCAGCCAAAGACATAGGATATCCATATGGTAGGGCCCCCGTCCTTAGCTTTACTTTGGGTCTGAAGGATTTCACATCATGTGGCCCAGCTTATCCACTCTCTAAAGGGGTATCAGTAATTTGTAGCTGTTTAAAATCTCTATAACCATCTTACCTTTTTCTGCACATGGTCTGGCTGTATCTAATATCTTTATAACTTATACGTAGCTATTTATCGTATATGTTTCTCTCCATTGGTAAATCATCTTCATCACCCAGAGGTTCAACACTCACCCACACCTTTACACTTCAGATTTTTGCATGTTGCAAGCTTTATTCCTGTGTCACTTTCCTAATTGTCTCTGTGTGTATAAAATCTGCTGACATCTTCTTTTAATACAGAGATAGTTTGTAAAGTGCCCTCCTCATGTCCTGCTTCCTCTGAGGTGCCCAACAAAGAGAGAAAACACTGAATATTAGTAACTGGTGATGTTGCTTTTTCTCTCCTAGGCCTGTCCATGTCCTTGTTATTACCTCCCTTACGATTATTTTTATGTCCTTTATGATATTTGATCACACTTGGTCTTTCCCTACGTTTGACTCAAGTGGACCAAAGCTTCTTTGAAGTTGTTTTTGTATGCACCTCTAGCTTTCCTGAGTAATACTGGTGATGTTTGGGTACGTGCTTTATTTGAGGGGTGCATAATTCACTCAGATGAATATATCAAGTTGCTTATTCCGAGCGGGATTTTCATTCAGGACTAGTTTGGGGAGAAAGCCAACAGCTTCATTACAAAGCCAGGCACGCTCAGAGCCCAGTTCCAAGTCTGGTTCATCCAGGTCAAAGCCAACTATAAGTTCTTTGGGGGACGTTTATTGTGTTTCTCCAGGGAGCTACCAGGTGCCCGGTCAACAGTTCAGCTTAGGTTAGACTTGAGACATAGAGAAAACCCAGAGCTATGGTTGAATGGGGTTGCTAATACACTTTCTCCTACCTGCCTTTTATTTTTGCTAAATGGAATCTCTGACAGTAGGTTTTTATTTCAGTAGCAGGGGATTGAGCCATAGCTGTGGTGGTCCCTCCCTAGCCCTGCTTTTAGCAGTCAATAAAGGTTGAAGACTATCAACTGCAGCCACAGTGGGTATGGGTATTCATGAAGAGGCTGATCTCTTTGTGTTCCCGGGGCAAAGGATCACTTTGAAGCAAAGTAAATGCCGTGAACGGCACAAGGACTCCGGGGAAGCGTGAAGGAAGAGGTGGTTTTGTCAGGGTTGGCAAATAACCACGTCCCTTGTTTTGCTTGCAGAGGTTTCTTAACTCCACGGCTCTTCCTTAAGGAGTTGTGCAGAGGGTGGAATTGTGTGGAAAAAGCTCTCATACGTTCAGGAGCCAAGGAGTAAGTAGACCTTGGTCGCTGTCTTGGAAAGCCAATGTGAAGATGGGGTCAGGTCACTGATGTTCTACCATTTCTCAAAGCAAGTTGATCTTTCTCTCTCCATTGCTCCTTTTTTTCTCAATATTTGCAAATGCTTGACCTTCTTCAGTACAAATGCATAATGATTTGGTTTAGTTAAATGTAAAAACTACCCCTCTTTCCTTTTTTTGT
This sequence comes from Todiramphus chloris collaris, assembly GCA_025345505.1. Taxonomy (NCBI): domain Eukaryota; kingdom Metazoa; phylum Chordata; class Aves; order Coraciiformes; family Alcedinidae; genus Todiramphus; species Todiramphus chloris. Next base: position 13,672,439 of record JANVCC010000077.1, read on the forward strand.
TGTTTTTTAAGTACATGTAGCAGGGATAAATGGAGTAGCAATGACACACAGTATTTTCAAGCTACAGAGCCTTTTCAGAGGCCAGATGCCATGTAAAATTACTTTCTTCTGTAGCATGAGCATGACTATTTTCAGTCTGTGATGCAGACTATGCATCCTTCCCTATTCAAAAATATAATTAAATAGTCAAGTCACAGTTTTGAGGAGCGGCTGCTGTGAATAGGGAGTTCCTATATTTTATCAAAACCGTAATGAGTTTAACGTACAGAGTTACACAACACTCGAGTGGCTCTTCAGATTAAAGCCTGCCCAAAATACACGTTGACACAATCGACTGTAGCTGCTCCAGTCCGGTCCGTCGCTGCGATGTACGACAAATTGATTCTGAGCGCGTATTGAGTACACATCTCCAGAGAGGTGCACTTTGGTCCTTGTTCAAAAGCAGCAGCAAGAATGAAGTGTGGTACTTTCTGCGGCCAGAACTTCCTTTTCGATCGCTTTGGTTTCTCTGCAAGCTGCATTTCTATTCAAATGTTTCTGGGGTCCTTGGGTGTCTGTACCAAGTGTAATTTTGTAAAAACCTGTTTTAGTTGTTTTGTGCTCCAGAGAGCACTTGAGGAAAAAAAAATTAAAATATTTCTATGAGGTCATTGTCCCTCTGTACTCAGCACTGGTGAGGCTTCACCTCGAGTACTGTGTCCAGCCTTGGGCACCTCAATCCAAGAGAGATATCAAGGTGCTGGAGCGAGTGCAGAGGAAGCAACGAAGCTGGTCAAGGGACTGGAGAAGAGACCATATGAGGACTGTTTGAAGGAGCTGGGTCTGGTTAGTTTGAGGAAGAGGAGGCTGAAGGGAGACCTTATTATTCTCCACAGCTACCTGAAAGGACATTGTAGAGAGGTTGGTGCTGGGCTCTTCTCTCTGGTAATTAGTGACAGAACCAGAGGGAATGGCCTCAAGCTGATACAAGGTAGGTTTAGACTGGACACTAGGAAAAAATTCTTCATGGAAAGAGTGGTGAGATATTGGAATGGGCTGCCCAGGGAGGTGGTTGAGTCCCCATCCCTGGATGTGAGTAAGCATCGCTTAGATGTGGTGTTGGGGGACATGGTCCAGGGGTGAACTTGTAGAGTAGGGTTAATGGTTGGACACAATGTTCCCAAGGGTCTTTTCCAACCTAAATGATTCTGTGATTCTATGTTGACCTACATGAGAATGAGACCAGGTGACTTAAAAGTCTTTTGAAGTTATCCAAAATGGTTGTTCAATTAAAGGTTTTACCTTCACAACTAGGTACCATTATAGGAACGTAGAGACTTTTCTGTTTCTGGGTATTGCATCTGAGTAGATTGTGTAGTGGTGGCTTATGGAGGAGGTCACTAAGATAGACATGTGGCTTTGAGAATGATGCCCAAAGTCCTCCCCAGAAAGAAATGAGAGAGAAAAGCTGAGTCAAGCTTGAGAACATTTACAGGACATACTCAACACTGGCTGTCTTCTCCTCAGTAAAATCAAAACATCTTCTGGAATATTTCTCTCTTTGTGTTTCAGCAGCTCACTGTTCTTTCTGCCTTCCCATGCCTCAGCACTGTCATTTCACGTTCCGTGTTCAATTTGTGATTCTTTGCTCTTTGGGTCTTGATTCTTTGTGCTATGTCTAGCAAGTGCTAACCTAAAAATGCTGTTTCATAGCATCATAGAATCGTTCTGGTTGGAAGAGCCCTTTCAGATCATCGAGTCCAACCATTGCCCCAGCACTGCCAGGGCACCACTGACCCCTGCCCCTCAGCACCACAGTTCCACGGCTTGGAAACCCCTCCAGGGATCACGGGGACTCCACCACTGCCCTGGGCAGCCTGGCACAGCCTGGACAACCCTTGCAGGGAAGAAATTATTCCTCAGCTCCAACCTAAACCTCCCTTGGGGCAATTTGAGGCCGTTTCCTCTTGTCCTGTAAATTGAACCAGGGGAGGTTTAGTTTGGGTTATTTGGTGCTTATTTGAAATGCCAAAATATTGTTCTACTTTAGCATAAGCAACAATTTCAGTGAATTTCTGACTAACTATTGATCGCAGCTGTAATCTGAAAATCCAATACTGCAAATGAGCTTTCTGACAACATTTGTGTGGCTTGGAATTGCCAACCTAGAAAAAGCATTTCCTTCAACCTTCATTTGTTCTTAGAACCATTAGTAGGTAGGAAATAGTCAAGAAGCCCTCCACCCCTGACCTGCATATGAACGTTTTTGGATCGCAGGACTAAAGGAAACTTTTTTTTTTTTTTTTTTTGGTAAACATTTGCAGAGAGCAAAACAGGTTCTGTTGACTCTTTTAGGAGCTAACTGTTTGCCTCTGGGCAGAAAGCAAACATGGAACATTTCAGCCCCACAGGAATCTGAGAAAATTAAGAGCAACTGGGTTAGGAGGGTTATAATCACCGTTGGGTTTCGACTCGAGCTGCGGCCCGTGCACGGTTACCAGCTAAAGCGTGAGGGCTCTGCTTTGCTTTTCTTTGGAAGCAAAACCGGGCATGAAGCCAAAGCTAAAATGGAAATAAAACCACAGCAGCCGCTTTCCAGTCGATGTCAGGTTTGGTGGCCAACCTCACCGCCGTGCCACGGGTTAGGGCTGGGGACCTCCAGGCTGGTGGGGATGGAGATGGGCATTGCTGGCTGCTGCCGTTGGCTCGGGTTGACAAACGCATCGATAACATGGCAAACCTGGTGTTTGTTATTTAAAGGGTGCAGCAAGCTGAGTGACAGAGGTTCGGACTCGGCCGAACGAGCCTCTCTAGGCTTGCGAAGTCGCTGCCATTTGCCTTTTAGGCTCGGGCAGGCTGCAGGGTTGAGAGGTGCCAGTATTTGCGTGCGCGATTCACAGCGGGACCCGGGATGAGAGAGACAGAAACAGCGTCTGCCTCTGTGAAAACAACAACCCAAAAAGTCATCTGGTGTTTTTCCCTGGCTCTCGTAATGTTTGCATTAAAACAACAAGTGATACTTAGCCCATTTCTAGGCAGAATTATGAATCGGAGTCTTCTGGGAACGCTGGCTCGTACACCTTTGAAATTGGAATTTGTGCAGACTTGAAAATAAGCTTCCTTGTAATACTTTCCTTGTTTTCTTTTTCCTCAAGTCTAAAGAGAAAGGTCTTGGCTGCCTGTAAAAAGTGCAGTGTTATAAATAATTTGTTCTTTCCCTTTCGAGACTGACTGTAAAAATGGAAATGTTTGCTTTCGGCCGATTTTGTTTTCTGTTGACTTAATTCGATAGCTGTCCGGATCAAAATATTAGCTAATATATTTTGACATATTTGCTTAGAACGCGCGTGACATCAGCTAGCTGTTGCTATCTTAGGAAATGTCAGCGTGATGTCATGGAGTCACTTTATTTTCAATGAATTAAAGATGAAATGTGACTCCTCTGTAGGTTGTTACACAAAGTGGAGCGTCCATGAAGCTGTACAAGGCAAATTCATTTTGTATGAGCTTATCAAAGGACTTCACGTTTTGTTGCGACGGCAGAAATACCGACCTGGTATCTAATAGATGGGAGAAAAGAAGTACGGCTCAAAACAGGATCTTCTTCGAGATGTTTATCGCAGCGTGCTTTATCATTCTAATTTATAGTTGCTGTCTAAGCTGTTTCTCAACAGCCTTGGCATTCACAAATGCAGCCATCGACTGTTTCCATGACTGATTCATGGAGGAGTATAAATTACCAAATTAATGCCTCGGCATTTCTTTTTCTGCACTTAAGGAGGGGAGTTTGCATAGGTGACCTCAGTGCCTTCAAACCTTGACATAAATATACAATAATAATGAAAATGATCTCACTCCTTTATAGCTCTGCCCAATTTGTGTTGGGAGCGTGCTTAGCTCTCCTCCATTTGTCCAGCTCTTAATTACCAGGTAATGAAGTTATTACTTAGTTGAAATAACAGTGATATTGGCTGGTTCAGACAACTCAGAGGGATATCTAGATACAACCCAATCCAACTGAAAATCCACCCCCCACTGATAGTTCTTGTGTGATCCCCTGTAAATGAGGTCACAGATGGCAAAAAGCTTCAACCCTAAGTCACAAATTTGCTCCAAAGAAATTAAAAGTGACCCTCTGGTAACAGATAAGTTAAGAAGTTGTGGTTTCTAGTTTTACTATGTGCTGCTTGGCTTTCTTTTGGCCACCTTCCCTGGCCCAAGCTCTGATACTTCCCTATGCCAGACTCAGGGCTGCAATTTGGCTGTAATTCTTCTAATTTCATGGACTTCAAAGAAATCAGTGACAGTTTGCTCCAGATTATTTTGATTTCTGTTTTTTTTTTTTTTTGTTCTTGTTTTTATTTCAGCTGTTATCCCCTTCATCCACTGTAAATGATTAGCAAAAATTTTACAAAGTAAGGAAAGAGTTTCTCATCTCCTATGAAGAAAGTTGGGAGAAGGCTCCAGGGAGACCTTTCAGTACTTAGAGGGACAAATGTGGACAGATGGTTTAGCAGGGCCTGTTGGGACAGGACAAGGGGTAATGGTTTGAAAGTAAAAGAGGGAGAGACTGGAGAGAAGGAAGAAATTTTTGACACTGAGAGTGGTTAGACCCTGTGCCAGGCTGCCCAGAGAGGTGGTGGCTGCCCCATCCCTGGCACCATTGCAGGGGAGGTTGCCCGGGGCTCTGAGCACCCTGCTCTAGCTGCAGATGGCCCTGTTCCCTGCAGGGGGGTTGGACTGGATGACCTTGAAAAAGCCCCTTCCAACCTAAACCAGGCTGTGATTGTAAAAATCAAGAGTTTGCTATGAACGTCTTTTTGCTGTCTATAGCCAACAACCATCAGGTTGAATTAGGATGTTCTTACCCATGGGTAAGAGGCTTAACCTGAAAGTCCACCAGTTATGCTCAAGGCTGGACTTACTGAGTCCCTGGTCAGGACACAGCCCTGCATGTGGTGGTCCAAGCCCACACGTTCATCCCAAGGGCTCCCCAAGCTCACTGCCTGTGCCACTGCCTTCTGCAGGAACCAATGATGTCAGAAGGTCTGCTCATGGCCTTCAGGTGGCCAGGGCTGGTTGCTCAGTTGTCTCCATCTGGGGCCTTCCCTTTTGCCACTAGCAATTAAATTCTGTTTCTGTAGGTGAACTTATTGCTGGCTGCCTATTTGTTTGCCTGCATAGCTGCAAATATTAATCATTTCAAGACAGGCCAAGCAAAACCAAACAGAAAAACCTCAGCTGGCCAAGATGCTTTTGCCTTCACGTGCTCTGAATAAGTCTGCGACAGATCCAGCACGGTCTGTTTGTTGACTTTCCTCTTCTACCTTAAAATTCCACATGAAAAAGTGTGTGATAATAACAGCAGCACGAGGTGTATCTCTAAATATTTGTCATACACTCTCTTTAATTTATAGCACGTTCAATCACTTATTTAATGGAGATTTTAATTGGACTCCAAGGTAGAAGCAGTGACCACATGACTACACTTCCGTAACAGAAAAAAATGTCAAATCCAATTTTTAATTTTTTTTCTCCCTCTCAGCTTCATGAAGATCTAGTAAAAGAAAACTCTTTTGGTAGATGCTGGAGGATACCAACAGGCATGGTATGAAAAATGAGCATGAAATGGCATGGTATGAGGAGGACAGGTGACCAAGGTTGTTTGCTGATTCTGCTCCGGCTGGGGAAAAGCATCCAGCTGAGCTCTGGGAGTACAGCAGTGGCAGATGGCCAAGGGACACTAAGTGGCTTGGTCCTAGCCCAGGAGATACACCAGAAGAGAGACTGTAATTACTTTCTTCACTCCTTATTTACTTCTGCTGATGGGTCCTTTCCAAACGTGTATTTTGAGAAATTCTTGCTTTGATTTCACTGGCTGCGTAGCTCAAAGCCGGGTCTCTCTAGTCATGCGAAGGCAGGAGGAGCTCTTGGCACACGTGTGCAGACCAGAAGAACAGAGCCCTGGCCAGGTCCCCCTGTGTGGCTCCCTGCCAGCTGAGGCTCAGATATTGATTAGCAAAACAAGCTCATTACAAAATTGAAGAATTAATTTTGAGTACTTTTGCCTTCCCCCGAGGAAAAGTCTTTTTTTAAAATTTTTTTCTTTTTTTTTTCTTTTTTTTTTTTTTTTTCCTTCCTCCCCTGAAAGACAGTATTTTAGTTCTCATGGTCTGTATTTTACTAGTGACCATCTGGTACTTTGTGGATACTTTACTGGTGCTGGATGTTGAATTCTGTAACGATTCCCATGCAACCTGGTTCTAATTATTTGATTTTTTTTTTTTTTTCCCCTCTTCTGAAAGTAGATTAGATGCTATTTTTTATGTTGGCTCTCATCGTTTTCTTTTTCCTCCACAATGAAAAGAGAACATGCCTAAATGTAAATAACTGGGTTTGGTTTTGTTTTTTTTCAAAAAAAAAAAAAGAAAATTCAACAAAGTATGTCATGCTCTTGCAGAAACAGTAATACAGGCTGTGAAGACCATTGTTTTATTGGACACTTGGGTTCTAGAGAATGTCCAAAGAAGGGCAACGAAGCTGGTGAAGGGTCCAGAAAGTCTTCTGAGGAGCAGCTGATGGACCTGGGTTTGCTTAGCCTGGAGAAAAGGAGGCTCAAGGGAGACCTTCTGGCTCTTGACAGCTCCCTGACAGGAGGTTGGAGCCAGGTGGGGTCGGGCTCTGCTTCCAAGGAACAAGCAACAGGACAAAAGGAACTAGCTTCAAGTTGCCCCAAGGGAGGTTTAGGTTGGAGCTGAGGAACAATTTCTTCCCCTTGAGGGCTGTCCAGGGCTGTCCCAGGCTACCCAGGGCAGGGGGGGAGTCCCCGTGATCCCTGGAGGGGTTTCCAAGCCGTGGAGCTGTGGTGCAGGGGTTAGTGATGCCCTGGCAGTGCTGGAGGAACGACTGGACTTGATGACCTGAAAGGTCTCTTCTGATCAGAACAATTCTATGATTCTATTTGTGTTGTGCTAAAGAAGCATCTAATGTGCTTTAGCAAGAATTGGTGCTTTCTGTAGATTTCTCAGCTCACCTGATGAGCCCGGTGACCCTGGCTGCTTGGGACCAGACCTCACCAGAGACATGTATCCAAGGGGCATTTTTGGTTTCTGTTCTCCCAGGCTCTGCCGTGTGTAGTGCTGTTGAGGAGAAGGTTGCAACCCCACAGCGGTGGCCGGGGACCCCTTGGAGCATCTCTTCAGACTCGCCTGGAGCCAGACAGGAGCAGGGGACCATGAACAGTGTGAGCGAGGTAAAAGCCATCGCAGTTCTTGATGGCTTTTGCAAACATTGCCCGAAAGCCTGTTGTTGACCCTCGGATGTGACTTTTTGTTGCTTCAGGTTTATCTGTAGTCCTACCTGGATGTCATTTGCCCCACAGCCCGGTGCGGCCGCTGCCCTCACTTGAGAAGTGACCCCCGAGAACCCCTTGGAAATCCCTTATTTTTGTGGAAACATCCCACTGCATCCTCATAAAATATTTATAGTTCTGTTTTATCCTTCCTACATCAATATTGAAGTTTAATGTCAATGTCAGTATGAAGCGTCTGTAAAGGTTTGGAAAATATGAATCGGAAAGATCAAATATTTTATTTTGGGGCAGTAAATTTTTAAAGCCTCCCTTGTGTTTTGATCGAAAATGCATATTACTCAACAATTTAGTTTCAAAAGGCTTTCTCTGATGTAAGATTTATTAGGTATGTGCCGTGGTCTGATTTGAAATATGTGAAAAGTCAACGTTACCCTTCCCTGCACCCCGGGCAGTGCTGTTTAAAGGTCTCTGCTGTTCTGGGCTTCTCCTGTTAAAAGAAACGAGAAGGACAAAGTCTGTGCATCTGAAACATTGCACAGCCTATAGATGCTACATAGATTCCCTGGGCTTTGCAAACTAACCCCCCAGCAAGACCCCGGGGCTCCTGCCTGCTGCTGCCGCCTTGGGAGCCCATGTCATGGCACCAGGTTTTCAGCTTTTTGCAGCAGATTCCATTGGCTTCTGCTCTTATGAACACAAAGAAAAAAAAAAAAAAGGAAATTATAAGGGGGTAGACAGTTGCAGGTGACTTGCAGATGTGGTTCCAGGGGTCACTCTGAAACAAATACCGTGAAGAGGACCCGGCCCAGCAGATTTCTGATACAGAATCTTTTAGTTGTAGTGCATTTCAAGAGTTCATATCTTAATACTGCAGTGGAGTTCTGAAATATTTTCAGACAGACTTCAGCTTCCTGGAAAATTATTGTAGTTATGATGCTACACATCTATGGAATGGAATCTTGGGGTTTTTTTTTTGTGAAGTTATTGCCAGGCAATTAATAGTTCACAGGTTTTATTTGTAAGGCAACATTTTCCCTCCTTTTCCTTTGAAATAAAACCCTCTAAGTAAGAATAATACTGTGAAAACCAAATAAAACTCAGTTTAGAGACAAATTCATTCTTAGTAATCTTTTTCAGTTTATGGGCAAATAAACGTGTGCTTTTAATTACTAATTAATGGCAAAGAGAATTCCTGTCATGTCCAGGTGAAGGTTGCAACTTGAGCTGCAGGAAGCCATAGGACAGGAGGAAATGGCCTCAAATTGCACCAGGGGAGGTTTAGGTTGGATATTAGGAAAAAATTATTCCTTGCAAGGGTTGTCCAGGGCTGCCCCAGGCTGCCCAGGGCAGGGGTAAGGTCCCCATGATCCCTGGAGGGGTTTCAAAGCTGTGGAGCTGTGGTGCTGAGGGTCACTGGTGCCCTGGCAGTGCTGGGTTAATGACTGGACTTGATGATCTTAAAGGTCTTTTCGAACCTAAGCAATTCTATTATTATGGTTACATATATAAATACATATATACAAATGTGCATCTGCATGGATAGGTGCATATGTACTGAGATTTCTGTGCCTGTGTGTATATAAACACAACTCTTCAAATATACATAAGCTTCTCTTCCTCTTCTAGGATCCTGCTCAGTCTACCTGAGTGCGATCAGCTATGAAGTTTTTGCTTAAATCACCTGTATTTGGCTGAGGATCTTGTTCTTCATTTAAACTGAAGGATAAATCACCAGGCTGCCCAGAGAGGCTGTGGAGCCTCCTTCTCTGGAGACTTTCCAGCCCCCCCTGGCTCTGTTCCTGTGTGGGCTGCCCTGGGTGACCCTGCTCTGGCAGGGGGGTTGGACTCGATGATCTCCAGAGGTCCCTTCCAACCCCTACCATTTTATGATTCTATGATGCAATTGTCCATAGGACTTTGTTGTGAAGGTACAGACACTTCTACAGGTGTCCCTCTCCTTGAGTGGCTTCACTGAGATCAGTGGCTAGCTGGTCTGCCCATGTTGGACATGGGCTCAAACAGCAGCTCACAGCTTGGTGTAAAGATGCTGCTCTTGTCTGGTTTTTATGGGATGAACCATGTTGTCCTCAGTAAATAAATTAGCTAATAATAGATTAATTCTAGGAAGACAGGCAAGTATTTCTGGTTCTTACTATCCCACCTGAGAGCACTGGGCTTTGCAGTCACCTGTGACCTTCCCCTAACCACAATCACATCCCTTTTGCTTTTCATCATAAGCTTCTACAGCCAGTGAGAACAGCTCGGTCAGTATAATTTTCACCACTTCAATATAAAAGCCTTTAAAGATTGACTTGAATGATGCCTCTTTTATTTATTATTTATTTTTCTTTTAAACTTTGCAGTGATTTTTGTTCAGTTGGTTGGGTTTTTTTTTGGCAGAGCATCATTGCCACTTTATTCTTTTGCTCCAAAGCACATGTATGGGCTTTAAACATTACCCGCCTGTGCCCTTTCCTGCCAAGGTTGTTTATTGGCATATAGAGAAATGGTTTGTGATTAATCAAACTGTTCATTATGGCCGTTTATTTTACGTGGGAGCACCCCATAGGTATTTATCGGAGGTGGCGGCGACACTTGCACCATCCGGATCCCTGTCCGAGGGCTGGAGTATAATTATAGAACTGCTCTCATTTGCATCTTGCCAGGATGCTGCCGGTAAATATTAATGGATTACTTCTTATTCATTTAGCCTGTGTTTTTGAAAGATGCCTAAAAAACAAAAAGATCATATCTGTATGTTGTTTTTTAATTTATTTTCACCTTTTTGTCTCCTTTGGAGACCCCCAGTGTATCAGCACTTTGTTTACCACAAATTAAACCTTAGCTGATTGTTTACCAGGCTGAAGACCCTTGTGCATTACTCCAGCACTTTCCCTTTTTTTAATAATCACAACCTGGGATTCATTTGCGAGAGGCCCTAATCTGCATGAGAATTATACAATTAACTTTTGATTAACCGCCTAGTTCTTTTCGAAACCGCAGTGTATAGGATACTCTGCATTTAAATAATTTTCCTGAAATTGGGAGCAGGCCTTTCATTAAACCGGTGAGTTTGACTAAACAACAACATTCGGAGATAATCGGGGTCAAAACAATAGGCAAGGCTGCAAGGCTAGAATGTCATCTTTAAATATAACAGCTGAGATAAAGGCACCCAGATTGCGCCTTATCGCAACACAAAAAATCAAAGCTCTCTCTTGTCTGTGGCAAAATACCAGGCCCTAGTGTTTAGGGCGACCATTGTTTGGGCCTATAAGTGTTGCAGGATTTGCATTCAGAGAGCCGGGTCTTACACACATTACATCACGTAGGGTACTTATCTCGGAGTCTGACAATAATTATCAGGAAGAATATACTCAGAATGACTTTTTTGTGATTTTTATGCATCCCCGACACAAGGAAGGGGAGATAACAGCATTATGAAAAAGGGGAGAGTCTCCAAAGGCTCTCCCTGGAGCTGCGTTCTTCGATTAAATTTGCTATGCCACTCTGGTGTGCTGAACAAGTGGAAAGAAAGACTATGAGGCTTTTATAGAGGGTAATAATAGTCCTGAACACAGCCCTTACCAAAAGATAAGATCCATTGTCAAAACAAACAAAGGAAGCGGTATTAAACACCACTTGAAGAATATATATGAGCAAAGTTTGAAATCCTTGGCTTCTCTCGTACCTTGAGCCTGGCTCTGGCGCGTGGCCGCGTTCTAAACCAGACACCTTTGCAAGCCCGGGGGCTTTCATGACTTTTCCCTCCGTCCTGCATCAGGGGGTGGGTTGTGGTGGGGTCTATCTGTCATCCCAGGAAAGGCAAAGAAGATTTAAACCATCACCAACCCCCTGGGGCAACCTGCTCTAGGTAGACCTTCTTTAGCAGGGGGGTGGGATGAGATCTTCTCCAGAGGTCCCTTCCAACCCCTAGCATTCTGTGATCCCGGGACAAGTTTGGTGTCTTCTGCGGTGGGGTTTTTTTTGACGTATTTGCTGATGTTCCAATATTTTGTTCCTATAATGCCTTTGCTGAAGGACACTGTAATAATTTATGGTTGGTTTTTCACGAGATGTCTGTATTTTTGTATCAAAGCTCAGGTACGGCTCTCACCACAAGGCAGCTGAGGGTGATGGACACCGGGGCACTAACAGTTTGATCTGGCAAAGCTTAGATGGCAACGTGGTAATTTCCAAGGCCGAGGTAATTCCCGGTGCTACCTTTTGGCACTGGATCAGTCTCCCTGGCTCCAACTATTTCCAGCCTGCTGCTGGCTTTGATTTTGATGGGAATGTGAGTGTTCATTTCTTCCTAATAGGTGTAGATTTGACCTGAAAATGAGGCAATCCGGGTGAAGCAGGAGTATGATGAATCACACGATGGTAGGGGTTGGAAGGGACCTCTGGAGATCATTTGGTGCCAACCCCCCTGCTCCAGCAGGGTCCCCCAGAGCAGAGGCCTCAGGATCCCATTGTCCAGGTGGGTTTGGAATCTCTCCAGACAAGGAGACTCCACAGCCTCTCTGGGAAGCCTGGCACACGCTCCCACACCCTCACACCAAACAACTTGCTCCTCCTGCTCAGCTGGAACTTCCTGAATTCCAGTTTGTGCCCATTGCCCCTTCTCCTGTTGCTGGGCACCACCGACAAGAGTCTGGCCCCATCCTCTTGCCCCCTTGCCAAAAATATGATTTAAGAAGGTAAACAGCATGCAGAGGAAAGGGGAAAGGTGTTTTCAGGGGCCTCAGTGCAAATGACTGCCAGCAATGCTTTTGGAAACTGTAAATCATGGTGGATGGGTGAAACTGAAAATGAGCTCAGAGGTATAGTTTGGTTTAACTGAGAGTTCTCTTACAATATTTATGGAGAAAATCAGTAATTATCCAAGGTCAGAGGATATGCTAAGATAGGAAGTGGTCAGTGCAGTTTCCAAAGCTCAAGAACTTCACAGCGAGGGTGGTGAGGCACTTGTATTAATCTTGTATTGATTGTACTGTAATATTTTAAGTGAGAACAAGAACATCTGTAAACCAGGTTTTAGATTACAGGCAAGAAATTCTTCACTCTGAGGATGGTGAGACACTGGCAGAAGTTGCTCAGAGACATTGCAGATGCTTCATCCCTGGATGTGTTCAAGACCAGCTTGGATGGGGCTTTGAAGCAACCAGGTCTAGGGGGGCATGTCCCTACCTGTGGCAGGGGGTTTGAACTAGATGATCCTTAAGGTCCCTTCCAAGCCAAAACTATTCTATGATTCAAGGAAACAAGAATCATAGAATAGTAGGGGTTTTGCAAGGGACCTCTGGAGATCGGAGAGAAGGTGTTGATGTCGGATTACCTTAGAATGACCTTGTGCCATCAGGGAAGCTTGGTAAAATGACTAGAGAGAAGCCCCAGTAAAGAGAAACATACCTAATGGTGTTTCTGAAAAGACCAGCCAAGATTTGCTATTGCTTTTATCTCTTTATCTGCTCAACCATCAGCGCCAGCTCAGGAACTGGTCTGCGCCCTTCAGCAGTGGGGCTGGTGGAGGAGTTTTGCCAGAATCGTAGTAAATGCACATTGGGAACTTTTTCTGCTACTGTGCCCGTTGCATACACTGTCCCACTGTCCCCTCGGATCCCTGTGTGTATCCACAGACCTCGTCTGCCTTTGGGAAGAGCCGAAGCCGTAGGTGCAGTCTCGCCTACAGACACTGCAGCTGCTGCTGAAGCAGAGAGCTGAACAGATTTGAGCTCAGCTGCTGCACCTGCTTTTCCTTCTGCTGCCTCCTCGCTCCTGGTGCTGCCTTCCACCCCGCTGGGCTCCTCCACGGCCCAGCCTCCCAACCTCAGACCAGTTCCAAAGGTCTCCCCGAGCGAACTCCTGGAGACCTGCTTGCAGCTACCTCACCTGGAGACTGCTCGAGTTGCTTTGGGGACCCATCAGTGAGGAAGAGGGGGAGAGTGGGGATGTGGTTGGTGTCCAGGGAAGTGAATGATTCATTTGGTTATCTCAGAAAGTTCAGAAGTTCAATCCTGACAAAGCTTTGGCGGTTCAGTTAAGTATCTTTTTAAAGGTGTGACCCTTTAAAATCTTTGTTTCAACCTTCTGGGGTTTTGGTTTTGTTTTTTTTTTTTAGCTTTTTCTCTTTACTTCTCTTCCTAAGCTTTTATTGCTTTCAGGGGACCCCTTTCTTCTCCTAAATTGAATCCAGGACATTGCTTCTGCTCCCTACCTGCTCATTTTAGCCTTTTTTTTCTCTCCCCAGCAGACTATACCTTTTTGTTACCACGCTGTCGACTCGCTAGTGGCATTCAGTTCTTTATAATGCTCTACATGCCGATGATGGAGCGAGTCTCATAATGCACCAGCAACCCCAAGCATTCAGGAATTGAGGTGAGTCTCCCAGATCATGTCATTTGGCTTAAAAAAAAAAGGCTGTAGAAAGAAAACTGGCATTTGGCTTCTGGGTTTTGGGGTGTTTGGTTTTTTTTTTGTTGTTGTTGTTTTTTTAACCTTATGGGTACTTAAAAAGAAAAAAAAAAAGAAAGAAAAATAAAGAGTCAGAGATGTACAAAAGCACAGCTTTGTGAGTAACACCAAGTGCCATGGGGCTTGTGATTAAATCTGTATATAACATTGGAATGGAGCAAGAGGAGGTGCTTTATTTCCTAAGTAAATCAAAGTGCTTCGATATGGAATAAACTGTAAGCATGTGTTCATACACAGCTCTCAGCTGCTCTTCTGGAGCATCACACCCCACTCCAGGGCACACCAGCAACCAGCAGCAGCCCTGACGCAACCAAATATGTCTGATTTTTAAGCTTTCAGTTCTTAAGAGCCCGGTAGTGCTGCCAGATGCCGACTAAGATAAAATAATGCCCTACCTTAGGAGCCCAGATCCTGATGAGACCCTCTGCCAGGATGGAAGGGATGAGCCTTTGAGAAGAAGCTGAGGCCATGGAGGGATGGTGGTGGCTGCTTGTCCTCCACCCCAGGTCATGGTGGCAGCGACCCATCCTCGATGGGAGAGGAGCCAGGGGGATGTCAAAGCAAGTCCCAGAGGTTTGCTGAGAGGCGAGGTTGAGTCAAGGTGTGAAGCCATTGCTTTTAACACAGATTTCACCAAAAATAGCTGTAAAGTAAGTTGCTGCTAAAAGGCTGCCAGATAGATCTCTTAGTGACAGTAGGGTGGTACCATCTCAGGGCAGAGTGCCCCCTCTTCTTTGATTTCAGGGTTGGTTTGGGTTTTTTTTTTTTAATGATTGACCTAATATTGGTTCTGAAGCTGTTTACTTAGCTGCTTCTTACAAGTTTTATGAATTGATGCCACAGCTTTTGTGTATCATTCTTTGGTTTATAGGAAGATGACAAATAGATCGTCTGCTGCCTCAGTCATGGCTGTTGCTTCAGCCCAGCTCCAGCAGACCTAGATGTGGAAGGGCTGAACTCCTCAAGCCCCCATGAGGGCTACTCCTTGCCCCTGACAGCCTGGCACAGCCTCTTCTGCAGGCTGACCATAGCTAGTGCACCGGGCATGGCTTCACTTGGGCTTATTTCTGCATTTTAATTTATTTATTTTATTTTTTAATATGAATAAATTGTCACTTCGACAGAAACACGTGATATTATGATGTGATGTTGATGACATTTAGGTTGGACATTAGGAAAAACTTTTTCATTGAGAGGGTGGTTAAGCAGTGGAACAGACTGTGCAGGAATGTGGTGGAGCCCCCATCCCTGGAGGTGTTTAAAAGACATGTAGCTGAGGTGCTGACGGACACGGTTTAGTGATGGGATTGGCAGTGTTAGGTTAATGGTTGGGCTCGATGATCTTAAAGGTCTTTTCCAACCAAAACAATTCTATGAGTTGGTCTTACCAGTTCTATGGAAAAGACCCGTGTGTGTGGGATACCTGTTTAGAGAAGTCTAACTGTTACAGATATTAGCTGTAAGAGGTTACCTATTCAAGTTGCTTTATTTTATCGCTTACTCCTCCTTGAACTGGCCTGCCTAGAATTGTTTTGCTGCCTTTTCCTTTTTGCCCCGGTAAAAGTTCACCTGCAGGAAAAGACTAAGCTTCCAATTTTGAGAAAACTTCTGTGCCAAGACACATCTCAATTTCAGGAAGAAATTCATATTGAAGGTACAAAAGCTTAAAAATAGCAACATGGTCAAATTATTCATCTTGGATGAGGGAAATTTCACCTGTCCCAGGCAGATCACAGGGACAGACTCAAGTCCCTGTACCCAAGGGAACATCCCAATCATGTAGCAACAGGCAGTG
Source organism: Todiramphus chloris collaris (assembly GCA_025345505.1). Taxonomy (NCBI): domain Eukaryota; kingdom Metazoa; phylum Chordata; class Aves; order Coraciiformes; family Alcedinidae; genus Todiramphus; species Todiramphus chloris. The sequence continues at coordinate 13,688,002 of JANVCC010000077.1, forward strand.
CTGGGGTGTGCTCTCTTTTTGTAAAAAATATGACAAACCTTGATTTTATTTGTACTGGCAGCACTTCTGGAATTCCAGGACAGTCTTCAACTCAAAAAGATTCCACAGCTCTACTCCCAATTTTCCCTTATGTTCCTAGAATCCCAGACTGGTTAGGGTGGGAGGGAACTCTCAAGGTCATCTGGTCCAACCCCCCTGCAGGGAGCAGGGCCATCTGCAGCTAGAGCAGGGTGCTCAGAGCCCCGGGCAACCTCCCCTGCAATGGTGCCAGGGATGGGGCAGCCACCACCTCTCTGGGCAGCCTGGCACAGCCTCTCACCACCCTCAGTGTAAAAAATTCCTTCCTTTTCTCCAGTCTAAATCTCCCTCTTTTAGTTTCAAACCATCAGCCCTTGTCCTGTCCCAACACACCCTGCTAAACCGTCTGTCCCCATCTTTCTGACAGGCCCCTTGAAGTCCTGAAAGGCCCCAAGAAGGTCTCCCCAGATCCTCCTCCTCACCCTGAACACCCCCAACTCTCTCAACCTTTTTTCATAGCAAGTATGATCTAGGAAGACCTACTTTCTTTTTATCCAAGCATTCAGAACGATCCAGAGTTTCACAGTGCGTTTACACGGAGTTAAATGAGCCAGCTCAGGTTGTATAAACCTTTAATTTGTCTGATCTGTGTTAAGTATCTTTGCAGGACTGTGACAATCTCTGCAAAGCTGCCGCTAGTGATTTCACGCTTGTCATGAACTTTGAACACTCTTCTCTGAACCACGGTACAACTCAGCCAGAACAGCTCTAGGTGATGCTCCTCAAACAGCTGCAAACCCCGGCAGACGGCAGCGTAGGCTTTTTCCATTTCCAGACAATACCTTAGTTTGTTCCAGAACTTACATTTATTAAAAAAAAAAAAAAAGTTAGAAAACAACATCTTGCACAGAAACAAGATGCTCACTTATTTTCTGACAGAGTGGAGAAGCCTTTGGGGGATCTTGAAAGCGTCTACAGCCAGAAGGCATGTGTGAGGTGCAGCAGGACGACAGTCTTGCAGCAGGAGGAGAGGCTTGTAGCTTCTCCACATGACAGAGTCTGGCAGTAGGAGTCAGTAATTATTATGTTTAAAAAACTGTTGTAGCAAGTAGGAAGGGACGCATGAAACCTTGGAGATGAAGTTAGAGGATCTGTGATTTTTATTTAGAATCACAGAATTGTCAGGGTTGGAAGGGACCTGAAAGCTCATCCAGTTCCATCCCCCCTGCCATGGGCAGGGACCCCTCCCACTAGAGCAGGTTGCTCACAGCCCCAGCCAGCCTGGGCTTGAACACTGCCAAGGATGGGGCTTCCACCACCTCTCTGGGCAACCTGTGCCAGTGTCTCACCACCCTCATGGGGAAGAAATTCTTCCTAATGTCCAACCTGAATTGACCCATCCCTAGCTTTAATCCATTCCCTCCAGTCCTAGCACTGCCCCACAGCCTAAAAAGCCCCTCCCCAGCTTTCTTGTAGCCCCTTCAGATACTGGAAGTCCACAATAAGGTCTCCCTGGAGCCTTCTCTTCTCCAGCCTGACCAACCCCAACTCTCTCAGTCTGTCCCCATAGCAGAGGTGCTCCAGTCCTCTGATCATCCTGGTGACCCTTCTCTGGACACGTTCCAGCACATCCATATCCCTCCTGTAATAGGGGTTCCAGAACTGGATGCAGTATTCCAGATGGGGTCTCACAAGAGTGGAGTAGAGATTGTTTTAAAATCTATTTGAAAAGGGACTTTTCACAAGTACTGCTGCTCTTTGCCCTGCACTAACAGCCAGGAACAGGGCTGTTGTTGCACGTGGAGGGACTGTGGCAGGACTCCAAGAGGTGAGCATCCTTCCTGCGAGTCCTTCCACCAGTTTCCTTCTGTGGAAAGAGCTACGTTTCGGTCTCATATGGTCTGATATTCTCTTTCCCTCACTTCACTGATTTATTAGATATTCTTTTATTCTTCTTTTTTTTTTTTTTTTCCCTTTCCTTTCCCCTTTCTGTCTGACAACACCACATGGGCATGGATCAGGGAAAAACACGCCGACTGCTGAGATCCTGCGGTGCGTGAACAGATGCTCTGTCAACTGACACGGCGCTGAGCTGTCCGGCGAGGTCCAGACTGGAGCTGTGCTGATACTGCTCCCTGGAAACCAGTATAACCAGGCAGGTCCTGCTTAGCAGTATTTGTGTTGATTTAATATAATGGAAGCACGTATGTGACCTTGATCAGGTCCCTACAGCTGTAGAGTGTATAAATTTACAGGAGTTTTGTTCTTACCCATAATACACCGTGGAACTTATTTCTTCTGTAAGACCTTACTAGGGCTGGGAAAGCATTGGAGAGATATAAATCTGGATATTGTGAATGCTTTGCCTTTCTAAAAGTCCAAACCTAATGTATAAACTTTTATGTTTCATCTTATAGACGATTCATTAGGCCCCTCTCCTAATTAGGGACTTTTTGTAAGCCTTTCTTGTTAGTTCTTGACATATTTTCCCCAGACAATATAGAGCAAATCTTTACCAGTTCCTATGTTGTTTTGTTTTTTTTTTCTCCCCAGATTTTAGATTTAGCCCATCCAGGTGCCAGGTTGTGCCTCTGTGTGAAGATAACACTTTTTACTCCTAAAAATCAAAAGTTCACAGATATATTTGTACATAATAGCACAGACAGTCGTTATCTTCTTATCTCTGTCAGTCTAGTCGCTATTAATTGGATAAAATATTAAAGGTAGGATGTCATCACTGCTGACCACTTCACTTACAGCTCTGAATGACAGGAAAGATGAGAGTATTGACAGGGCTGATGGTGAATTGGGGAAGGAGGGTGTCTTATGAGGAAAGACCAGGGGCCCAACTTCGGTGGCTTTAAATTAGAATTTGCGTGGAGACATTCCAGAGTAGGCATCAGAGAGTGAGTGAAAGGCAAGGCTGAATGATGGGAGGCAAACTGTGATCAGAGAGGTAGATCTGAGAGTCATGTGTATCAAAATGGACATGAAACTGTCTGTGGATAAGCTGCTCAGCTCCCTCAGCTGGGAGAAGTAGGAGGTCAGTTATAGGATGTTCTGCAGAAGATGAAGAAGGTAAAGAGGAAAGTGATAGCTGAAAGGGAAGAGTAGGGGAAGCAGAAATTTCCACAAAGGCTCATGAGTCCTGGGGCTTAGTCAGAGGATGAGTAGAGGCTGCTGAAAAAGGTTTGAAACACAAATGAGAATTGTTGGCAGAGAACTGTCCTTCATTTCCCTGAGAAAAGAGGTCTTCTCCGTGGTGTACTGCAGAATTGTCCTGTCTTGAGCCATTCCAGGCTGTGTTTCAGATTAAGTTACAAGTGAAGGTGTTGTGCAGGTTTATAATCTGGGGATAAAGGCTTCATACTGTTGCTCTGGGTGAAGTAGACAACCTTCAGAGATCCCTTCCAACCTCAGTTAGTGCACGACTGTCAGATAGCAGTAATGTAAGTAATACAGTAAAGCTATTTGAAATACTCAGCAGCTTCTGAGCCGTACCCATACAGATTTGTTTTTAAGGAAAACTATTTTTCAGTGTGGGAAAAGGTTATCTCTCTATTATATCATACAAAAGAAGGTTCAGGAAAGGCACTTTAATAATAGAATTGTGTTGGTAGGAAGAGACCTTTTAGATCATCGAGTCCAACTGTTAACCCAGCACTGCCAGGGTACCACTGACCCATGTCCCTCAGCATCACATCTTTTCAATCCCTCCCAGGATGGGGACTCCACCACTACCCTGAACACCCTCCACCTTCCCTTTAAGGTCCTGTCAAAAGATGTTCTGTGTTGCCTATTGCAGCACAAAAGTGAGGGGTGAGGAATTAGTGTCCGAATTGTACATGCAGGGAAATGGAATGAAGGAAGGGAGAAGCTCAAGGTCACATCGCACGTCTGTGGCAGAGCTGGAAAAGGAATCCAGGCTCTTTACTCCAATCAATACATTAATAATGTCAATGGCCATCTCACTTAGCTTTTTCCCTTGCTCATTACCTCAGTGTGGAACTCAGTGCTTTGTTAAAAAGCTATTGAGATTAATCAGTGCTGCTGAAAACATAATGGCAGTTGCCACAGCACCATTTTGCAACTGTACTTGAATTCTCTCTAAAATTTAAGGTGATGAGGGGTGCTGACGATATGGAGAAGATGCTCTGTGAGGACCTAAGGTGTGATTGAGTCATACTGCACGTTCTCTCGCCTTTGGTGACAGGACAAGGGGAAATGGCCTCAAGTTGCACCAGGGCAAGTTTAGGTTGGATATCAGGGAAAACTTCTTTACAGAGAGGGCTGTTAAGCTCTGGAACAGGCTGCCCAGGGAAGTGGTTGAGTCACCATCCCTCAGTGTGTTTAAAAATCGTTTGGATGTGTTTCTTGGGGACATGGTTTAGTGGTGGGTTGTTAGAGTTACGGTAGTAGGGTTAGGATGAAGTTGGACTCGATGATCTTGAAGGTCTTTTCCAACCTGAGCAATTCCGTGAGTCTGATTCTTTAAGTTCTCTTGCCTGGCCCTAGGAAAGTCATCAGAGAGCAGGTGATGTATTTCTGATTGCTGCCTTTTAGTTTTGCAGAATAAACCCTAAAGCCAATTTGGAATTGTTACAAGACCATCACTTAGGGTGGAGATGCTGCCAGCACGAGCAAGCAATAGCGGGTAAGACAATAACTGATATTAGAGGATCCGTTTTGCATTGCTTCTGATCTAAGCAGGAGAGAAAAACAAATGACAGTTTTGCTGCCGAGCAGAAGTTATTGGTAAGCAGTTGAACTCACAGTGCTCACTGTTTATTGCAACACATTTTACATCAAGCCTTGTTTTTGACTTCCCAAGTCAGAAGAGTCTCGTTCTCTCAGTGGCGCCGACTGAAAACTCTACGGTTACACAGTAGCAATATTAAGAGGAGGGCTTCTCATGCATTATCACATTATTTTTTGCTATCAGTTCAAGGAAATGGACACTTGATTCATTTTCTAGCATATATTGATTCAATCCACCTTTTAATTTAGCGCTGGAGAAGGCTATTAGCCTCCATTCACAATTACAATAGGATAATATAACCTGATAGCTGCTCTCCCAATCCATTATGGAAGAGGGATAAAATAGTTTTGTTTCCGTATGTAAGGATCTATTGACTTGCTCTCCTTCGCCGCGTTTATAGCAGTTGCTGTCCTCGCTACTGGATGTCTTACTTCGTGTAGGTGAAACACTGTTATTGATGAAAGCTCCCTCTGAAGAGCAGAGATAAAGGTGTGGGTAATGCCTTGCACTCTAAAAAGGAGCCCAGCCTTTCCCCTTGAACTTCTATTAACTGTATTAAGCACCGGTCAAAACAACCACCATCTGTCATCACCATGAACCATTCTTTTCCAATTCTCTCACTGCAAACTGGAGTAAATCTTCTCCTGGCAGCATCCCTCCCTCCATCATCATCACCCAAGGCCCCTGTAGTTTGGCCTCCAGCCGCAATCACCCAAATCCAAGCTCCAGCACATCTCAACGTCTGAGCAGCAGATACTTCATCAGCCCATCCAGACTGACTTGTGAACTTGAGAACTGCTCACTTATTTCACGTATTACTCTAAGCCTGTCTTGTCTCACCCCAGCACACAGCTCTTGCCTTAGGTAACTCCTTGGTGTCAGCTCAGGCATGCTTCCTCTGTGTCCCTGCTCCATTCCTAGCCACGAGGCCAGGTCACCACTAAACCATGTCCCTCAGCACCACATCGACACAGCTTTTCAGTCCCTCTGGGCTCACAGATTAGTTCCAGCAAGATCTTTAAAGAAGCAATTCCTAGGCAGGTACACAAGAAACCTTTTCTTTCCTTCAGTAACCAGTGATTTTTTAATTCTTAGATCGGGACAGTCTTTTGAAGAACAGACACTATGCCCTGCTGCAATAATGGGAAGCCTTGATGGGTAGTTTTACTGCTATTTAGAAGTTGAGGAGGAAGAGAGGGAAAAATCTCAGAGGTTTTGCTAAAAGAATGTCAAAGAAAAGCTGGCTATATATATATATATATATGTGTATATATATATACATATGGAGAAAAGGAGGCTTAGGGGAGACCTTATCACCCTCTACATACCTGGAAGGAGGTTGGAGTCAGTCTGTTCTCCCAGGTAACAAGTGATACAACAAGAGGAATTGGCCTCAAGTTGGGCGAGGGAAGGTTTAGGTTGGACATTAGGAAAAACTCTTTTACTGAAAGGGTTGTTAAGCAGTGGAACAGCCTGCCCAGAGAGGTGGTAGAGTCACCAACCCTGGAGGGATTTAAAAGACAGGTAGATGTGGTGCTGAGCAACATGGTTTAGTGGTGGGATTGGCAGTGTTAGGTTAATGGTTGGACTTGATGACCTTAGAGGTGTCTTCCAACCAAAATGATTCTCTGATTCTATGAAACCCAAGTGTATTCTGCCACACTACGTGCAGAAGCGTTGGGTGTCCATCCATTTCAGCTTGTGAGGAAGCCCCACAGGGTGGTCAGGAGTCCAAGTAGTCTGCAAGAGAAAAGCCAGTGCATAGGGGTGGGCACATTCCACTTCTGCAGCTTCACCCATTCCTTTGTCAGTCAGAGATCTTGATCCTGCTGCTGGGTCTTTGGCCCTTTTATCCTTAATTACCAAAACCACAACAGCTAGGAACAATCATTTCACCATCTATACCCTCCTATGCCTACCCAAAAACCGGTAATTATGTGGCAAAGCGGAAAATGTGAGATGCACGCACTAAAATTTATTTTTTTTAATATTTCCCCAGACCTGCCTTTTCTCACAACAGTGACCCATTTCCTATTTATTTCTGGTTATATTTCTCAAAATAAACAAATATCAAGGGTTTTTTATGTTGTTAGGAAAACAAAAGGTTTTGTTTTCTGGAATAATACACTTCTTCAAAAAAAAAAAGTATATATTTTGTTTAAAAAGTCATGATTCTAATTGTTCTTGCCATGGAAAAGGTATGACTGAATTAAATTAATACATAGGAGACCTGTTTTGTTCTGAAGTAACTACTACTGTTCTTTGAAAGGCCGTTCTTTTTTTTTTGAGTTCCTTATCTGAAAAGGTTTACCATGTCTTCATGCAAGTACTTGTCATGCTTTAGAAAAATCACAAGCAGCAAAAAGTCAGAATTGTCAGTTCAGAAGACACTTCTTGTTCCACTGGGTAAAACTGAGAAAGCAACGCTGGCAAACGATCTTTAGGAGGAAAAAAAAAAAACAAAACCCAAACAGAAAACAACCCACCCGATGGAAACAGCAGCAGAATGAAGATAAAAAGGGTTACAGGCTTTATTCTCATTGAAGGTTGGCAACGGGAAATCTGTTGGAGTAGAATAAGAATATCTGATAGGTCATCTGTTGTGTAATGAAGAATAGAAGACAGAAGACAAGCTAGGAGAAGCAAGGTGATTCCAAACCTCGGAGGGATGTAAGATCTTGTGAGAGAAACATGAAAGCAATACCTTTATAGACTGACCAAATTTAATTTACTATCAACGAGCCTTATAAGACAGCAAGCTGACAAAATCCATTTGTAATATTATGGGTAAGGCTGAAGTCACACATTTTTCTCCTGTGGAATCATTTTATTATGTATTCGATTCTTTTTTGTGCGGGTCTTCTAATTTAAAATTACTACTAAGATGTCAAATATTTCCTTGTCCTCTGATATCTGGGCTTAGTTACTCGGTAACTTCTTCTTCCTATCTACCTTTTTAACTCAAAATAAAATGTGTTTTCGAAGGACAAACAAAAGCAGATAAATATGCTGTCATTTGGTATGCACAGTGTTCTGCAAAGTGTCCATACTTTTCTTCTCCATATATTCCTTGAGAGACCCTGGAGCTGTCAGTGGGTTTTCTTGCAATATTCTCAATGTTTGGCCTTACGATCAAAGAGCATCACAGCAAAAATATTTGTGATTTCAAGTAGAAAGTCAGGAATCGCTCTGCATGAGGTCATGGCTACTTTTCTTTTGGTTTGTGGCACTGAGAGATGTGAAAATTGGGTTCTTTATGCTGGGAAGATGTTTGGATGGGATGTGGTAAGAGCAGGTTGGCATTGCGTTACGGGAACACTTCGGGCACCAACCTCCCCAGGCCAGGCTGTGCTCTCCCTTGCTGTGTGGAGAAAGAGAAAATGGTTTCTAACCTGATTTGCAAATTCAGCAGTGGCCAGTAAGCAACTCACTTTCATCTCTCTGTTTCTGATTTTTACAGACCCAGTAGGAACCTTTGCTCTCCACAAACCGGAGCTGTTTGCCCTGGGAGGAGACTCTGAGTTTTGTGGTTATGAGGTTTAGTTCCAGGAGAGGAAGAAATGCTTGAGTTCCATCAGCTTCTGAGCATTGTAGACATGGGATTCATCAACAGGACTTCTCTCCAGTCTTCCACACCATGAAAAGAAGTTGGGGTTGGAGAGCTTTATGCTTCTGTGGATTTCAGCATTTGTCTGCAGGCAAGAGGAGTGAAGGAAGCAGAGGAGAGGGCAAAGTTTCCCATTACAGACAACAACAGGCTTTGGAGAACAGTGTCTTGTGTTAACTCTGACTTAAAGGGGTAGATATGCAGTAGGAGAAGTCCTTTCTCCTTGATCATGGAAAAAATGGGTAGAAAATGTAGGGTTTATTTTATAGAAGGGTTGAGCTGGATGGGAAAGTCACCACAGCTCTATGGGGAGGTCTGATTTCCTTCAGCACCACAGGATCAGCTCACTTCAGAGACTCAACTGCAACTTGGGAGACCCTGCAGTAAAACACAGATTGAGCTCCACAAGACAGAAAATGGAAAAATATCAGTGTTGTGATGTCATAGCAACGTAACTAAGAAGAAAAGTAAGAGTGGGTTAAAAATGAATGCTAATTACACTGCAATGCTGTATTATAATTGCAGGTCTTTGCCAGAATAATTTCTCAGACCATTAGGAGAAGAAGCTCTGTGCGTGGACACACTGATCTTATTTCATCTCTGTTTAGAAATCTAATAGAAAACTAGCTAAATTAGGTTAAACCTCTTGATTCCGCTACGCACTTTGAAATGCCATAAAGTAAGAAGATTACGTTACCCCCTTTCCCCATAAGTCAGGATTAAACTTGCATTTTCAGGTTTTTGTGCCAACAAAATCCCCAATTGGCTGAGCTCAGATTCTCTAATCTCAAGCCAGAGGCCAAAAGTAGCGATGAGCTTCAGAAACGGCAATGGCCAAACTATGTATGTGGAAGAACAAGGACTTTTTTTTTTTTTTCCTGAACTATCAGTGCACTGTTCCTCCCGCCACGGGAAGAGTGAGTCTCTTATCTCTAGAACCATTGTGTTTTCTCAGCGTGGTCCACGTCGCCTTGTTTCTCACACCCTTGGATCCGGATCGGAAAATTTCACCTGCAGCGCAACACGCATCTATTAAAATCTGTGCCAAGATGCTCATATTATTTTTAAGAGAATGTAAGTTTTCCTTCATAAAATTCCAGTGGGCAATGAATTAAAAATGACAACTCTATGTACAGTGAAAACAAGAAAATAAAATATACAAAACATTGCTAATGATCAGTTCTTGAAAAATTTACCAGACACATTCTACCCAGGGAGATAAACTCATTAGCAGAGACTGATACGAAAGCCGAGATGCTCCAGGATGAGGCTCAGACACAACATATTCAAATGAAAACTCTTTAGCAAAATTGTTTTGTTCCCTTCACAGAAATATTTGGCAACAGCATGTCTTCCTTAAAAAACCCAAAAAAACTTAAATCTGGGAAGTTACAGAATCTCATTAATCATCCATCCCCGTGTTTACACGCTCAGGAGTTCTTCCCCCCTTGGGGAAAGGAAGAGGAAGGGAAGGTTTCCTAATGACGGGATGGAGGTTTTTCCCTCTTTCTCAGGTGGGTCCCAGTATCTTTGTGCCTGGCCTCCCGTCCCCGGAGCCATCCTGCATATCACCTTCACTCGATCGGGAGTTACAGACCAGGGAGGTGCTGCAAGGTGACACAGTCACATAGACTGCCCAGCACATTGTCAGCATTCAATAAATTGTAATAATTAATAGTATCTGGATGACCTCACTCACTGGCTGCATGACATGGGGTGTATTGGATGACTGCATGCCAATCCATTAACCGAACAGAGCCATGTACGTACCGCGCGTGGCACTTGAATGCTGACACCTTCTAGAAACAGACAATTGTCTCGCACCTCATTTGCAAACTAAAGGAGATATGAAATGAATTAAACTTCCTGCAAACACTCGGGAGGTTTACAAAGAGTCCTATCTCTAAGTCTACTGTACTATTTGCATAAAAGAATTCAGTATCGATGTAATTATTAATGATAATTCTGAAGTAGTTGTGCTGCTGCAGGATTTTTCAGATTAGGAATGTAATGAATTAGTAATAAAATCCTAACACAAATTTATTCCTAAATGCAATTTCCTTTCTGGTTGTGAATCTCCTTGTATTTATTATAAAAGAGGTACTTGTTGAAATAGCTTTTCTCCGGCAGTGCGGTTTAAAGACGCGTGTCTTCCACAAAGTCCAATTTTTATCAGCAAACCACTTCAGAAAAAAAATCTGCCTTTTCTTTAAGCAGGAGGAGGATTTGACTGATGGGTCCTTTCGTGCTGTAATGAGAAATGTCTTACAAACATCCACCCCTTCTGCATCCTTACCCTGCATGAAGTGGAGAAGGGAGAAGACGATGAGAACCTGAGCTGCTCCTCTCCCTCATGAAGCCCATTAGCTGGCAGCAGGACCCAGCCTAATAACCGTGCCTAAGTCAGACAGTCAGGCCCGTTTGCTCTTGATTGCACCTCTTTGTTGGCTGCCTTCATGCTCCTGAGGTAAATCCTCCAACCTCCTGAACTGCATGAGCTTACCCCCCAACTCATGAACGTCTACAGTCTCTTTTGTTCCCTCTGCACACCAAGGTCTGCGTGACACCGCGCGTCTGCACCTCAGCCTGCCTTTTCTGCAGCCCAGTGAGCCACTGGGAGAGAAAAGCCCCAGATGTTGAAGAAACAAGTTAGCACTTCGTGGATTCCGACTGGGACCAATCAAAGCCCAAGTTTTCACGTTTATTGGGCACCACAAGGTAAGCGAGTTCATTTAGTTACACAGAGGTGGTGGCACCTTTTAATTTAATTTCGTTTTATTATTATGGTTTTGTTGATTTTGGTTTTTTTTTTTCAAAACCCATCTCTTGAAATTATTTTCTCTTGAATTAACTTTGAACTGGTGAAGGTTGAAGCCTAGTGGCAAAGTAAGAAAAGCCTTCCATTTTCCCCTCTCCACAAGGCAGCTCCTCTTCCTAGGACACCAGTACAAATGCCGGTGCGAATTTAGCACTTGCTGAGCTGTCAGTTTGGGTGGAAGATGTGTTTTTGCTAGGAAATACTGGGGATTTGTCATCTGCTCTGGAGTGGGTTACAATTTTGTGTTGATGATTTAGACAATTTTTTAGAATCATAGATTCTTTTTGGTTGGAAAAGACATTTCAGATCATCGAGTCCAATGGTTAGCCCAGCACAGCCAAGTCCACCACTAGACCACATCCCTCAGCACCACATCTCCACGTACTTTGTTTTGATGTTCTGTAAAATTAAAAGAAGCAAAATTTAGTTAATCTGATTGGTGCGGTAAAATCAGGATATTGTTTACATTCAAAGCTTCCTTATTTAACACCCAGATGTGAATATACCTACTTGGTTTGATGGTGAGATTTGTCTCTGATTCCCAGTTTCCCATCTTTGCCATGGATACAATTATGCTGTACCCACCAGTCCTCAGCAGGAATGGACCACCAAGCCCAGTCCTTCCAGGGAAGTTGATGGAGCAGAAATTTTCCATCATATTAAAAAAAAAAAAAAAATCCCTGTGCACTATATATCCAGTTTTGACACCCTGTGCCAGCTTCTGGTGACAAAGTAAAGCTATACCCTGTGCTCCTATGTCAGAGATCCACCCAATAACCCACCGATGAAAGACCACCGATGAACACATTCTCCTCATCTTCCCGCTGCGGCAAGGCTCGCACTTAAATGGGTGAAACATTGCTAAAATATTGATTACTTGGCAGGATAAAAATCCCAGAGGAAAAAGTACTTTTTGTCCTGGAACACTCCCAGGGAAATTTTGCACTGACAGGATTGTTTAATGATATTACCATGAAAAAGAATTGATGTTTGCTGAAAATGAAGATGTGCTCTTATACCATTCTCCACTTTGCCCTCCAGAGAACTAATTTACCAAGACATACTTTTTCTTGTATTTAAGACCACTGCAGCACACACTTTACATTAGACATCCTGATCTGTGTTAATGATGCTCTGGTGAAATTTTCATAGATTAATGTATTTTTCCCAGTGATCCGATTTTTTGTTCAGATTCCATTAACATATTTAGCATGAATAGTGGTGGATTCCTGTTTGTTGCAAGCTGCTGGAAAAGTGGACTTGCTTTTTCCCTAAGTTACCTCCAGAAGTGAGAGCTACTGGATGCGCTGCATCCCAAGCTTGGGCACAGGAGTTTGCTCTGACATAGTGCTGTATTTTAGTCTTACAACTGAAAGGTTAATTGACTTTAAAATTGTTTGCACGTGGGCAGAGCTGCAGGTCCACAGGCTTGTTTTACTTCCCTTTCAAGCTGAAGTGTGTGGAGAATCAAAATGTCCAAATTGTTTATTTCAGGTTCGAGGCTGTAAATGGTTTGTTACTACCACCAGTAGCCTTTGTGAAGGGAAGAGTCTTTAGAGCAGCTTTAATTTACACCATGGAGAGTGGAAAAGCAAGATCAAGAGGCTGATTTCATTCTAGTGATACATAACCATTTGGAACTCTTTCAAACGCTGTTTTTAAAAGGAGCAACAAAAGAATCCTGCTTTTTCCCTTAGTGGGGGAATCTAGGCACTGGTCTGCACCCATCATGAACCTCAGTAGAACACCTTGAGGGAGAGATCCTAGTCAGACCCAGCAGCCACTCCTAGACTTTCTTGAGAGAGTTCAGACTTAAAACGTGTGAATGTTTTAGGTCTGGAAAAAGAAGTTGCACTGTTTCTTGTAGAAGCAAATAATTTTTGTAAGTTCCCTGAATTTTACTTCATTGAAGTATAGAAAATGCTAAGGGAAGATTGAATTTGCTTTATGAAGTAGTAAAACTGAAAAAGAAATTTAAAAATTGGGGGAAATTACTGTGATGTTTGGTTAATGATTGGTTAAACCTGGGTCAAAAAGTACCACTGCAGATGCCCAGGATGTGAGTTTTGAGGAAGGGACGCACAACCACGTCAGCATAAAGACCATGATGAAAGGCTGATGCAGAGCCCTGGGCATCCTCCTGACTGCTCTGCAACCTTGGTTGACATCCTGGACGAGACTGCTATTGCCCCAGAACGGGAGAACTCTCTTTTCCTCTATTATCCTGAGGAGGAGGAAGCAAGGAATGTCCTGCCACTCTGCAACCTGGGCTCTGGGAGAGCTGATCCTAACTTGGGGTCATTTGCAAAGTCATTATGTAAGTTGAGCTCCGTGGGAAACCATGAAGGAGGGAAGTTATTCTTTGTACATTTGTATTTTAGTATCTTATTTTCTCAGCTTTAAAATTATTGGTGTGAAAAGCGCTGCCAGTTTAGTATTTGAAAAGACCTCTTTTGGTTTGTTGTTGTTGTTTTTTATTTTGTTTTCTTTTTTACGTTGAACAGTTTGCATCATGGAAAACGGTTTCCAGTCTCCCCTGGCTTCCTGCCTTATTGAGGTGGTTTTGGTTCAGCTCCTCTCTCATGAGTTTTCCTGGTAATCTCTCCAGCCACTGAACCCAGCGATGCTTCAGCAGAGTCACGGGTAGGGCTGATTTAGGAACTGATGCCTCAATGTGCTGAGCACTCCTGCATGTTCCTGAACATGCTTTTTCTCTGTTCTCTTTCATGTGTTCTGTACCTCCTTGGATCAGACACCATGTGGCTCATCCACACTTGGTCTGTTTTGGAATTGAATCATGACCCTACAAATATTAAATCACCATGCTCTGTAAGAACGATGTGAAACACTGGACCTTGTCTGCATCTTGATAGTTTGCAGATGTTGGGGTTGTCCTGAAGAAACACTCTTGACTCATCCTAAAAAATGTTTAACATCTGTGCAAGCACTTTAAAATGTGATATATATCAGGTAATTAGCACCACATGCCTCCCCCCTCCCAGTCATATTTATTGATGGATTTATTTTTGTTTGCTAAGGTAGCGTAAGAATTAAACCGGTTAGTACCTGAAACGTTCTGGTTTTCAGCCCATATAACACATTCTTACTTCTACCCATTGCAAGACTTCTCTGTTTATCTGTGTGTTGTTTCACCTTTTGTTCCGAGCAGTTGTTCCACTCACAAAATAGCTCCATTATCTGTGCATTTGCCTGTTTGCTGTAATGAAGACAACTGGATTCATAATAGTCTATTAAATGGTCTATTAAATAGTGCAGTTGCTGGAGGGACCCTGGTAATACTGTATGGAGCACAGGGTAATAATTCTGAGATTCAGATGTTGCCTGGATTTCCTTTCTTCTACAGCTGTTTGAAACGTTTTCTTGAGAGCTGTCATAAATCTTTCTCCTTCTCAGTTGTCCTGCAGCCAGGGTGGTTCCACTTGCCTTCCTAGAACCTGAGATATCCAGCAGACGAGGCAAGTTCTTTGCTGCCCGAACTGTTAGTCCATCATCAGGTTTAAGGACTTTTGCCATGCAAGATGCAGAAAAGACTCTGGCTGGACTGGCCACCTGGACAAAGGTAAAATTATGGGTTTGATGAGAGGAGACATAAAACTGGATTAATTCAGTGAAGAAAGGTGCGTACGTACTTTTCGTGGTAGCAGAACTGGGCTAGTGGTCTCCTGACCTGGATCTGTGAATGCTTATGAGCAGCTATTACTTGTACCGTAGTTGCAATCAAAATTGGATCTCCATATATCAGGTGCCTTAAAAGCCTATTCAGAGACCATCTCAGTGCTTCTAAGGCTTTATCTTCAAGCACAGAATTGATGCGTTGTTTTTATAAGGTTTTAATTGATGCGCGAGCTGCATAAGTGACTCGCCAAAGAACCCTGTGTTGAAGTAGAGTCTGAAAAGTATGTTCCTTGATGCCTAGTCTAATACTTGAAGATGAAGACTTCATTTCCTTCCAAGAATTTGATCCCAAAGGTATGAAAACGGTCCTGCAGAGGTTATGGTTTAAGAATTTTTCTGGACTGGTGATGAATTCACTACTTCACCATTTGTGGTGGTGTTACTTTTGAGACATCACTGCACTTACATGATTTAAAGCGTGTGGTCTACCAAAACATTTTTTGAAAGCTTTTTCTTTGTTTTTCTTTTTTTTCTTTTCGTCCCACAAAGAGAATGGTTTTCCTTTTTCCTCTGTTCTTCAGTTTTTCTCCTCCTCCAGAGAAATATTGTATTTATGCTCTGATTTATGCACTATTACCCCAATTCTGCATCATGATGTAGCGCCTTAGGAAGTCTGTGCTGTGAAACATGTTTTTGGGACAAGTGCTCACTCTTCCTTGAAAGATGGACTTTTACTCTGATGGGGCTGACCTTGCAGCCTTCCAGTATCTGAAGGGGGCCTACAAGAAAGCTGGGGAGGGACTTTTTTTCAAGGGCTTTTAGTGATAGGGTGAGGGGGAATGGATTCAAACTGGAAGAGGGAAGATTTAGATTAGGAATCAGGAAGAAGTGATTTACTCCAAGTGTGGTGAGACACTGGCATAGGTTGCTCAGAGAAGCTGTGGATGCTCCATCACTGGATGTGTTCAAGACCAGGTTGGACAGGGCTTTGAGCAACCTGCTCTACTGGGAGGTGTCTCTCTCCATGGCAGGTGGGTTGTAATGAGATGAACTTTCAGGGTCCTTCCAACCCAAACCATTCTGTGATTCTGTGACTGATAATGAACAGTATTAAATTCCAGCACTCATTCGCTTTGCAATTCTACTGAAGTAGAAGTAATAATTTTGCATTGTAACCACTTCAAATAAAACGACAACAACGAAGAAGGAAACTTTGTGTAATGTGGTTCTGCTGGTAGGAGGTTTTATTGGTGTGAATGTGCTTTATCTCACTAACACTTAGCCAATTATTTTGTCCTCTGCCCTTTGGACCAAGCAGGAGAGAGTGTTTCTGCCTTGATCATATTTTGGTTCCTTCAAAGCACGACTGGAAACTGTCTTTCTGTCTTATGGTCCTTCTGGACTCAGAGCTGCTCAAGAACCCGCTGCACTCCCAGGGTAAGAATGCTTCCATCCCAATTTTGACTCTGTCCTCTCTGTGGTGAATGGGAACGGCACGGGTGTTTGTGTTGTGCTTTTCCCATGGTTGGGTGGTTTGATAGCATTGATCACCTTTGCTGTCAGGTTTTTTTTCTGTACTCTTATATTCAAGAGATAAATTCATTCCAGGACAGACATGACATTTCTTTTCTAGATGAACTGCCTGTCAATGTTTGTAACTCTTAGGTCTTGTTTCTGTGGTACTTCTTACCCAGGGACTCTGGTGGTGTTGGGCTGCTGGAAGACCTGAGACCCTGTGGATGACTATTTCCCACCCTCTACATTTATTTTTTTTTAATAGTCCAGATTCTTTCATTCCTCATAATTTTGCTTGTTATCTGAAAATCACTGTACCTTTTAAAACTACTCTCTTTCTTTCTTCCCTTCTCAATTGTCCTAAGAAATTACTGTATGTTTCTCTGAGACTTTGGCTTTGTTTACTCTTTGCAGCACTGTTTCAAACACATAACTTGCTTTAGTGCTTTTGCTGTGGCACCTCAGTATATTCCATTTATTCTGCAGGATCCATTTTTTTAGTATGTTCAAAACTTCCTGCTGAACTTAAAATTTGAACTGCTGCTGACTCTAGGGATCAGAGATCTTCACAAGTGTTGTAAGTCTGTCCTGTCCTGGAATTACTAAGAGAGATGTATCTTGAAAGCACAGAAGCTCAAACACAAAAATCTTGGAGTGGTGTCTTCAGGATTTGAGGTCAGTGCTTTTTCTTGCTAACAGCGTATAAGCCCAGCACAATCCATTCCTCTTTATCAGTGTGGTTCATGGTGGGTGTTGGTTGAAGCTGGGACATCATCCTGCTGCAAGGGTTGTCCAGATCTGGCCCAGGCTGCCCAGGGCAGGGGTGGAGTCCCCATGATCCCTGGAGGAGTTTCAAAGCCATGGAGATGTGGTGCTGAGGGCCATGGGTCAGTGGTGCCCTGGCAGTGCTGGGTTAACGGTTGGACTCCATGATCTTAAAAGTCTCTTCCAGCCGAAATGATTCCATGATTCTGATAGCAACTTTACAAGTGTGTTTTTTGAGTATTGTACTTGCAAAAATCCAGTGTAGTCAGAGAGTGAAGTCATGTGTTAGGAGCCAGGAACTGACTTTATTCTGTGGTGGTTATATGATGGGACTTAATTCTAAAGAAATGTTGGCTTTGCTTCAATTGGTTGCCTGCAATTAGTTGGCAGAGTTGCTTTGGTCAGGAATCACATTTCCCTGTGTTATCAACCACGGATTTGAACCTCAGCTGCCCTGGGTAGTTCCTGAGGCTCGCTGGGTCTCTGCGATGAACTCTGGTGTGATTAGGTGAAGCTGAGGCAACTATCAGAAAGGGTGGCTTTGGAAAGAGTACTCAAGATGGTTTTGATAAATTCCAAGTCTGAGAGGGTTTTATTTGCTTTCCATTAAAAGAAGCCCTATAAAATAGTTCAGATGTTGCAGGAGGAATCTCTTTATGCGGTTGAGAGATGTCAGATGGAAAAATAGGAATTTTACAGGCCCGTGACACCCAGCATGTTGTTCACGTTAATGTCCTGCTTCCCATCTTTAGCAAATCCCTAAATCTAGAGATGACACAGGGGTAAGGTTACAATCTGTGCCACAATCTGCTTTGGTGGTTGCTTTCTGTTCTCCTGTCAGTGTGTAACTACATTGCCCAGACTCATCTGTGCATTTTCACTGCTCATTTTTTTCCTATTTGGAGATAGAGGTGGAGTGTTTGATTTCCACTCTTGTTTTTCTGTGGCGCTGTTGGTGTTTTGAGCCAGTGGTCTGCTGGTGGTGTCAGGATGCTCCCATCTCCTTCGGTGTGGTGTTCAGGGACGTGGAATGGATGTTCAGAGAACTTCTCTGCTGAGATGTCTGGTTTATGCCCCTCTCTGATTGCAGCAGAAGCTGTTGTTAGTTGTCCTAAGGTTTTCTCCACTGCCTGCTATCAAGAACAAAGGCAGTGGACAAGCTGAACATAACAGATGTTCTTGTTGCTTTTGCTGACATTCAAAATCCGCCTTTTCTGATGTAACAGATAATTTTTGTGTCAGCTGAAGAGATGAGATCCTTATTTCCCTGAACATCTCAAATGGATATGAAAGCAATATTTTGCTTTGTCTGATTTATGGGGGTGCGTTGCCATTGCCAGTAGATTATCTGGACTGATAATGGATTTTTAGTTGACGTTGCAGAGACTTGTTACAGATGTATGTTTCTTGCTCTTATCTTCCTCCGGAAGATTTGTACGTTCTGGCAGGCACAACAAGCTTTCATTTTGGATTGGGAAGAGAACAGAAAGGGTTTACGCTACTGTTTGCTTGAGCCATGAGATCTATATCAGCTTTCCTTGGGCTGGCCACTTCTTTGGGATTTTCTTCTCTCCTCCAGTCCCTGGGAAGGAACTTTTATTGCCATTGCAGATCATGACACTGGAGCACTCCCATACCTTGGCCTTGCCTATGTTGCATTTTTAGGTCATGCTTGGCACCAAACACTGGCCAGGAGACACCCTGTAGTTTGGTTTTATTTCTTTCTTTGTGCCAGGCTTTCATGCCAGAAAGATTTTTGGCTGCCCCCAAGGGCAGCACAGGGGTATTCACCAAGGTAGCAGACCCTGGCCAGGGCTCTCCCCCACAGTCGGGTTCCTGCACCTCTTTCCACTTATATGAATTTCAAAAGCAGTGAAATATGGTAGATTTAGATCCTGGAATCACCTTTTATATAACACTGTATGACAGGAGCTGGTGATCAACTTTATGCAAGTGCCAGCAGGATCTGACCCCCATGTGTTGGGTGGTCCTGAGCAAAGCCACGGGCTGCTGTGCGGGCACCTGAACCTCTTCTTGTGTTAGCGGGGAGCAGGGGGGCTTGTGAGACCTGAAAGAATTCCCAGTGATTGGTTTTGCCATGGGCTTTGAGGTCTCCTCAAAGAAGACCTGAGTGCAAGAGATTGTCACAGAATTAGCAAAGATTCACACAGGACCTCATCCTGGGGATGCCTGGACAGCAAGATGTGACCCCAGGAGCACAGAAATGATTCGAGGGCTGAACCCCTCTGCTGGGAGGCCAGGCTAAGAGAGTTGGGGGGGATCAGCCTGGAGAGGTGAAGACTCCAGGGAGATCTTCTTGGGGCCTTTCAGGTCTTCAAGGGACCTGTCAGAAAGATGGGGACAGACTTCTGAGCAGGGCCTGTTGGGACAGGACAAGGGATGGTGGTTTGAACCTAAAAGAGGGAGATTTAGACTGGAAAGAAGGAAGAAATTTTTGACTCTGAAGGTGGTGAGAGCCTGTGCCAGGCTGCCCATAGAGGTGGTGGCTGCCCCATCCCTGGCACCATTGCAGGGGAGGTTGGCTGGGGCTCTGAGCACCCTGCTCTAGCTGCAGATGGCCCTGCTCCCTGCAGGGGGGTTGGACTAGGTGACTTTGAAAGGTCCCTTCCCACCCAAACCAGTCTGGGATTCTATGACATTATTATCTGAGTTGGCAAATAAATAACTTGAGGAAAGTCACTGGAGGAGGAGATGTCCCAGATCGTAGGGATACGACAGCAGTGGTCAGAGGGTCTGGGCTGGGAGGTGGTGGTCCTTTCAGCCCTGCTTTGTGGGAACGTGCAGCTTTCCAGGCCATCCACCCGATGGCAGCACCGCTATAGATGTCACACCGCACAACCCTCTCCCATGGCCTTGCTCGCCAGATAATGAGCAGAGGGCTTTCCACAACCCAAAAATAATTCTGCTTCCCCCCCCACCCGCCCTCATATTGTCCAACGCTTTTATTTAAATCCCTTGTTAAGATATATATTTAGTAAATAGATCTCACAGTTCAAGCTGAGGGGAAGATGCTGCGGCACGTACGGAACAGACCTAAGAAATTCTCGGCATGTGGTCACCCATTTTTCCGAGCGGATGAAAACCGGGGTTTGGAGTTTATACTTGCGCTATTGCAACTAAATTAAGTCATGAAAGAGGATAATACAATGTACCATCATTTTAAAGTAATTTAATCATGAAAACTAAAAAATTTGGAAGCAAACAGATATTTTACTTAATAGAAACCATCTGCACTGTACAGTAGGCAAATTGTATAAAAATGAATAAAACTCTCTCTGGAGGAAAATGACTCAGGCACCAGCTTATATAATGAAGATGTATATGTGCCTTTTAGCATTTGCATTGTCTATTAGACTAGGTAAATCGCAGCACTAGTGTAAGTGAAACAGTTACAAATTTTATTACCATCATATGACTGATGACAAAGGCAGTAATAGAAGTAATGCCTATTAAGAGAGGGCTTGTTCCAGACCCTAAATAGCTTTGTGCTTTGGATTGGGCTGCGCAGCTAAAGCTTTATTTGAGCTGGGGGTCACTGGGACGTTTTAGTCGCTGCCTTTCCTGGGGAAGCCTTTTCCCTTGCTTGGGTTTTTCCCTGCTTGATTCCGACCTGACGCGGAGGGAAAAAAATCATTTAGGATCATCCAGAGAGGATTTCCTACCAGCCTTTTATTTGGCAGAGCCGGGCGGGTGATCTTTAAACCAGTTCTTGAAACTAGAATGCATTTGTTTGACACAGAGATGCTGTTCCTCCTCGCCACTGGCACGACTCTTTTCCCTTGTTGATGAAGGACAAATTTCAGGACTTTTAAAAAAATTTATTTGTTTGCATTCAGCAGCTTTCCTAAATTATCTCAAATAATATGAATTATTCAATTTCAGGGCCATAATAATCAGTGTCTACTCTGCTTTTAAAATGAAGTTTATAAGAGCCACTTTCCATTGCTGAGATTTAACACTCAAAATAAATGTGCCACGTGTTAAAATCTTTGTACTATTTCTCCCAGATTCACAACAATATCTGTTTAGAAAAGCAGGAATTTTCTGACACGACAATGTTTTTTTTTTTTTTTTTTTTTCAACAAAAGAAAATCCCAGCCTCCCAGTGACATTTGGGCTTATACTTTTCTCAGCTGGCATTTTAAAGGATGGGTGTATGAGGGAAATCTGTGTAATACGAAAGCAGGTTTATTTTTGGTTTAGGAAGAGTCAAGAGGAGAAAGCAGAATCGGTTTCCACTTGCATATTAAGCATATTTGGCGACGAGAACATTTCGCATTAACAAATATGTAAAGTAAAAATACGTCCCAAAAGATTAAGACTTCTGTGAATTTAAAACAAATTAGATGCAATTTTCTACCCTGGTATTCGCACTTTCTGTTTTGCTTGATGTTGTCATAATACAGGTCCACATGCCTCACCCACCCCGGCGAGGAGCCGTGGAGCTGCTGTTTCACACACGGGATCCCAAACACCAACTAACATTTTGGGTAAAATGATGCTTATTTTTTTTCTGAGCATGGCTTTGGGTTATTTTTTGGGGTTTTTTTGTTTGTTTGGTTTTTTTTTTTTGTGGTAAGAGCATCAACCTCCCTGTGCTGTTTGAATTGAGAAGTTCTTCAAAAAAACAGCACATCCTTGGGATGCAGAGGCTGCTTTTTATCAGGGCATAACGATTTCAAGGCAGGCAGGTTAAATTTGGGGGCCTGACTTGCTTAATAATGGATATATAAGGACAAGGTGACCTCTGGGGGCTTGATGCCACCCTCGCCAAGGCAACGTGAGTCATTCCGTTGACTTGAATAGACCTGGATTAAAAACTCTCTGACAAAAGCCCCCCAGATATTTTGCCCAGACCCACTGCGCTGAGAAGGAATTGGGCCATCAGGTTCAGACAAGGATCCAGTCCCATGCCTTTAAATAGCTTGTTAACAGCATTTCATTAATTAACATCAGTGACTTTAACAAAAAGGAAAATGTCTTTGCTTCCCCATATCCAGTCAAATATGAAGAAAAAAAAAGAAATCCTTACCTGTTTTGGTTTTTTAATTTTTTTTTTCTTGTGAAAATGTAAATTCATTTAGGAAACCTCACTTGTTTCCATTTGTTACTGAAAAATGTATGGAATTCAATTCCTTACAGACTTTTAATATTAGAAATATATTCTTTTGCTTATCCTAAGCCACAAGCACAAATAGCAGTTTATCCTTTTATTTTATTGGGTTTTTTTTCAATTTGGCGATTAAAAATCAAGTAAAACATGAAACTCTGAGATGCAAATAGCCCTGGTGTCCAAAAGCACAAAGGAAATGGCTTTAGAATGAAGACATTTATTTTCTTCTTGCTTCCCTTTACCATGGTTTATTTAGTTTCATGTGATTTGTGCCAGAAAAAAAAAAGTATGTTCTATAAACAAAAAATGGGGAAAAGGTTAAACCAGTAATGAAGTGCAATGATAATAAAAACTGATGATAAAATGAGATGATAAAAAAAGACAAGTGGAAGAATATTGTAAGTATGGAGTGGGTGAGTCAGTGGGACCCCAAAATAGAGTCATTAGGGAATTAAAGATAACTATGTTTGGTGGAGGAAGAAGAGGCATCAGAACCATTTCTGTGTTTCCTGGATTTTTGGGAGCTGCTGGGCTTTGTGCTCACAAATCACTTGGGCATTTTGGAAGGTCTATCCCATGCTTTGGCTGCTGCTGTTTGGCCCTTGGTCAGATTCTTTTTTTGCCCACTATCAAATCTCCCTGTCCCAGAGATACAGGATTCTGTGTAGGAATACCAAGAAAAAGGAGTCGTCGCCTGTTTTGCAAGTGCAATATCCCCGTGTTGGGTGGCTGAGGGTTGAATCCTTCACCTGTGGCTTTTTGGGGACAGTGTGTGGTAGCCCCAGATGGGGATCGCCCAGCAGCATGGGGGTCTGGTCACCTAGGGAACAGGGGACTGTGAGGGGACCCCTGCCCAGCTCCATCCCAAGCCCCTGGAGCAGAGACACCGAGTCCCTTATCCACACGATGGCACTCTTAAGCTTTCAAACAATTTCATCTAACTCCACATTTAATGTGAAACCAAAATTTTTGGGGGGTTTTTCCCCCTGCCCTACCAAAAGCACAGGAGGAGTTGGCAGGGAGGGGGATGCAGCACACTCCGCTTGGACCCCCCCCTTAGAAATCACAATGTCCCAGGTTGTCCCTAAGCCACCCTACGCTGTGACCTTGTGGGCTACACCCCAAGTGCCACCACCAGCACCATGGGCTGGATCCAGTGATGATCAGGGCACCCAGCTCTCTCCCCTTCTTGCAGGGCTCGGTCCCTCGAGTGACTGAACAGCAATGGAAAGCAGCTGGAAAGACTATTTTAGATGCACCAAAAATCTGCTTTAAATAAAACCAATCAAACCTTTCTGCATGGTGAGGAGGACACAAATACTGCAGCCCAAGAGCAAGCTCGTGTTTGGACATGTATGGGGGAAAAAGGTCATATTTTTTGTTTTGTAGCTGCTTCTGTGCAGCCGAAGCTGTACAAAAGTCAGGAGCGTGGGATGTTTTCTCAAACAGTTTTTGCTGTTAAGCGTGTTTTAAAAACAAGAATCCTTTGCCATCAATCTGGCAACTTCAGGAGCACTAAATTTACTCCATATTAAAGCTCATGTGGGAGGGTAAGAAGGTCAGGAGGTGGTGGGGTCCGATTCTGTCCTACTCGATGCAGTTATCCTGGAGGCTCCATCACCCTGTCTGGGAGGTATGTGTGTGCCTGTTGGAAAAGTCAGCAAATCACTGCACACCAACACAGTCGTGGAAGCAATTTCTGCTCCTTCCCCCTCGCCTGCCAGGTGGGTTTGGGTATTGTGGTCAAGGGTCTGGAAGGATTTTCTGGGTCTGCAGCTTCACGGTACACGGTGGTTGTGCAGGCAGCAGCTTGCCCTGGGTTTGTGTACAGGTCGCTGACCTGATATGTTTTCCTGGCAGGTGAAAAAACAAGACCTTGCTTCTTTGTTCCCTTCTTCACCTGAAGGTACCATCTACCTATTAGATACAGAGCTTCAAAACTTCTCCATCAGGTCCTGACCACCGGTGCTTGGTGCCACCACGCCTGCTAGAGCAGTGTGTGCCAGCCCATTTTCCAAGAGAAGAGAGTTTTACATCACCATTTCACTGAGGAAATAAAGAAAAAAAGACCATGCCATCACCAGGCAGAACAGCAGCTGATCCAGCAGTGAAGCTCTGAGGGCCTTCAGCATAGCCCTGGTGTCACCCATCCTCACATCAGCCAACTCCTGCAGTCGGCATTGGGTTTAATCTTGCCAAACTGTGCACAACCTCTTGATAAAATCCAAGCAGAAACAGGTCACTGCATCTCAAAATCAAGGGCACCCACTGGACATGTTGCAAGAAGGACAAATTTCTGACACCCTGCACACCAAACAAGCCCTTAGTGGGAATATCTCCCAGGTGCTGACGTAACACACATTGGGAAAGTACCAGAGGAACGCACATCCTAAAGGTACCAGTGTAGTGTACAACCTGGAGATATCCGTTAGATAGGCTTCCTGAAGATACCAGCACTTTAGGAGAGGGACTGGTACTGGGTTGGGATCTCTGCAGGCAGAAGACCTCCTTCCCTGTTGTGAGGTGGCTGGTATATTGATGAATATTGGAGTAACTGGGCTGGGGATGGGAAGTGAGGTGGTTTGAGTCAGGGCAGGAGCCAGGAGCAATGGTTCCGTAGCTGCCCTTGGCTTCTCATTGACTATTTTTCCTGCTTTCTGGGTGTCTGTGGGCTGTGGGCTCCTGTTCTTATCACCCAGCACCCACGGGGGCACTCTGAAGAGTGGCTGGGGAGAGGGAGGTTTCAGATCTGTGCTAGATCCCATCTTTTGAAAATTGCCAAGCTGGGGTTAGAGGACGTTCTCAAGGGAGTGTCCAAAATCAACACGATTATCTTGATTATTAATATTTGCATTGGCAGAACTACTGTAGGGTTGTGTGGAGAAACACAGCCCCTCCACTGCTTATTGCTAGAGCTCGTTGAGCAGCAGCTAATCCATCTACATAGCGGATGGCCTTATGTTTTTTTGTGGGTTTTGTTTTGGGTCTTTTTTTGGTTTTTTTGCTTTTTCATAAATGTCAAAATAGTTTAACGTCCAATCTGTATTAGCAGCTGGCTGACAGCACCTCTTTTTTGGGTCAAAGCCTGACATTTGCCCCAAAGTGAGATAGAGTGAGCCCTGTGTTGATAGCCTGAAAAAACTGGATCTTCAAAGGACAAGGAGGACCAGTATTTTAGGTGAATGTGGGAAATTCGTGCCTGCACCCCTAGGTATCATAGCAGCTTAATTCTCTATCTTTTCCATAAAAAAAAACCAGTCAATTTTTTGCTGAAACTTACTCATGGGTTATTTTTCTAGTCGCCTCCCCCCCTGCCCCTGCAATCTTTCCAAAACATTCCCTGGCACTCCAGAGGTTAAAAATAATTCACTCATTGAATTCTTCAGCGCTTAATTAGACAAGAGATTATTTGTACAAAGCAGGAAACAATCGTTTGGGCAGAGTTCACTCACATGATATGTTCAGCCTCTTTTTTTTTATACTAAAGAAATTCTTTTGTTATGATTTTGGAGCATGAGCAGGTCACGCGTCATCCCCGACTCTTTAA
This sequence comes from Todiramphus chloris collaris, assembly GCA_025345505.1. Lineage (NCBI taxonomy): Eukaryota > Metazoa > Chordata > Aves > Coraciiformes > Alcedinidae > Todiramphus > Todiramphus chloris. Next base: position 13,713,801 of record JANVCC010000077.1, read on the forward strand.
TTTTTTTTAAGTATTATAGTGCATTTAATAGAAATAAGATGGAGAGACCTATGCTGAGGTTAAGGTATTGCTAGAGATAGACTTTTGTACTTATGTGTAAATAGCAGGTTAAGTCTGTTATTCGTCAAACTCCACTTTTTTCATCACTAAGTACAACCTTACTAGAGTTTCTTGTTGGTTGAAGGGAGAAATTGGGCTGTTTGGTAAACATGGAGTAAAAAGGCTCTGACTTACTGCACCAAGCAATAGATATGTGCATAAGAAGTTAGTGCAGTATCAATCCCAAGTTATTTGCAGTGCTTTTCTTTCTTAGCTAGGAAGGGGAATGTGGCAGGGACTCTTCACTGCCATTACAAGATATCTCTTGAGGTCACCTGCATTTTTTGGTTACATGTACTGTAAAAGGAATGGGATTTATTATGAATTTTCTCTTTGAAGAGCAAAAACTCGCAGGCAAACGTGAATTGTTTGGTTCGTGTCGGCGCTTGCGACGCTTTCCCTGGTCCCTGTTGCAGAGGGCAGTTCCTCAGTCTGTTTTGGGGGGGCAGAACCCATCATTCCCTTCTAAAAATGCAGAATGCTCAATGAATGGCAAAAAGTGCTTTTAAAAGGGGCTCGTGGAACACTTTGAAAATATTAATTAGTGTGTTGAAGCATTCTGCATAGCATATCATAGTAAAACTGCTCCAGGGGGTTGCTTGGAATGAATTATTAATATGAATCCCTCTCTCCCTTATGCTTCACACCCTGATTTTATGGGACTTGGCGTGGGTTGGGGTGTCTATTAGATTCACTTATTGCCTGTTTAGTGGGAGTACTTTGTAGACCTCATCAAAAGGTCACTTTTTCTTTTTTTTTTTTTTTTTTCAGTATCCCAATTTTTAAGTATTAAAAAAAGACTTGTTTCCCCCAAAATGTGAAAGGGGGCTGTTAGGAAAAAAAAAAAAACAGGAAAGAAAGAAAGCAAACTAACCAGAAAGCCATGATTTAAATCATAGCATCATTATGCAGCAGAGAGGGGGAACACACCCGTGTTCCTCAGTCCCCATGGCACCGGGACCGAGCTCTTTTTAGGTGCATCGCCATGGGGTTGTACTGGGATGTATGGCACGGCCACATGCAAATCTCACCTACAGCCTTGTCCAGATGACTCAGAGAAGTGCATTTTCACTAAAACAGTGTTGGAACATGTTCACGCTTCTTTCACATGCATTTCGATGCCTTGTACCACAAGGAGCAAATTCATTAAATTCACAGAGTACGGTTCCTTTCCCCCCTTTTGGCTTTACAATATCACAGAGCTGAACCTGTTAACCTAGCGCTGGAAGAGAAAAGCTGTGCTTAAGAAAAAAAATGTTTTTCAGCTCCCGAGGTCTGTTTTGATGAAGTCCCTCGTGTACAAATATAAATAAATCCATAAAGTAATTTGACTTTTAATTCATACTTGGATCGTGGAAATATTTGTATTTTCATGGCTGCTCAACTGAATTACAAAGGGGTTTGAGGGTCCAGTTTTCATTCTTAGAAGCAAAAGGAACAGGAAAGAGATAATTTACAGAATACCTAGAACACAGTGAGTCTCAAAGGACTTCAGTATTGTGGTAAACTTCAATTTTGTTTTCTCTAGTCCATGATGATGGGGGCTGAACTTTGGGCTTGATGTGCTCTGATGGCACGTTCAGAGTTCCCAGTGCCTGCAGTATGAACAGCACACGAGTTGGCTGGGAGTGCTGAGAATGAGGGGAACGTCATTATCAGGCAATTTTCCCATAATGTTCAATAAATAATAAAAGAAAAAAAGAGATGTGAATAAGGAGTTTATTTCTGCATCTGAAAATAGACACTTAAAAATAGATCACGTTTGAAAGTCTAGGAGGATGGGGTGTTTAGGCTTTCTCTGCAAGAAGCAAAAGGCAAGAAGAAAGGGAAAGCTTCTCAGAACAGTGCTGGTATTCTGGAAGCATCAAGGTTTGAGTTTATTTATGGTGCTCAAAACTTCGGTTAGAGTCACTGTTTTAAAAAGCAAATCACAGAGTGGTAAATGCCAAGGACATTATTAATAATAGCTGCTTTTTTTTTTTTTTTTTTTTTTTTTTTTTTTTTAATAAAATAAAAGGGAAAAGGTGAAAGACAGCATGCTATATTGGAGTCTAATAGATAGCATAAATCTGCACCATCTGCAGAAGTTTGACGGGAAGGATTTTACTCTGTTTCTCTACTTCCCCAGAGCTCTGCCAACGAGGGGGCTTAGCTGCAGTTCCTTGTTGATGACAGCTTGCTGCAATTATGACAGAAACTACTCATTAGCATCAGCCATTTCTTACTTTTAAGAAAACGAGCAGCTATTTAATTTCCTTTTTTATTTTATTGGGGTTTTTTTTTGTTTTTTGGTTTTTTTTTTCCTAAAAAGCAGTCCTGAGAACTAACTGGCTTAGGAGTTAAACTGGTGATGGATTTTTCTGAGGAAAGGATCATCTTACGGTTTCTCAAGTTGTGTTATTGGCTCTATGTAATGTGTCTTTTTTCCTTCTTTTTTTTTCCTTTTTTTTTTTCTTACTGTTCCAGAGGAGAAAGGTTGCCAACTGATTAATATTTTAAACATGTAGACAACCTGCAGACCTTGCTCTCAGCCTCAGATTTCTCCCTTAACCCTCCCAAAAAACGGTTTCATTGCTAAAAATTCATTGTTAGAATCTCATACTCCCAGGTGAAACATGATTATTTATTCCCTTTATTTCACCAAAATTAAGGACAAATAATAATAGTAAGAGTTCAGCAAACAGTTAAAACAATATCACATCTAATCTCTGTGGACTTTGGTTAAGATTTCAGCTCCTCGCTTAAAATTATGTGGGTCAACCTTGTGATGTGGGCAATGAATAGGAAAATATGCTGCATTTCAGGATGGGAATTTTATATGTCTTTAAAGAAAATGCTGGTAACACTCAGTGCAACAGAATATAAGATGCCAATTTCAGCATTTGTCCGTGCACAAGGTGCTGCAAAGCAAGTTGTAGTATGCTGTTGTAGGCTCCTCTGGATAATTTATGGGGATTTGTTTTTATTTATTATTCAGATGAGGATTTAAATATTTTGCATTCTCAGTTGGAAGTGTAGGCTGAGAAACTGAAAGTTTGCTGTGCAATGAGAGAGGTGAAGGAGCTGAGAAAGGAACTTTCAATGGCTCCTCCATCCTGGCCAAGCCCCAACCCTGTGATGGCTCTTTGTTGACCTCAGCCTTAGGTGTGATTTGGGCTGGTTGCGGCCTCTCTGAAGGCCGGTGCAAGGGTGTAGGCTCATGTTACGTCCCCAGGCTTCCTCCCTGAATGTCATGAGCCAGATTTAGCACCTGCTTATGTCGGTGCAAATACAGAGTGCTCCATCAACACCAGAACAGCCACTCCAAAACTGTGCCAGCAAAACTGGAAACAGTGGTGTATAAACTGAAAGAAACATCTTGATATAGTTCTGCTCTTATTAATTCTGCATTACTACTCTCCATAGGGCCCATTTTTCCTCCTATCACATTTAATTTTTGCACTGGGGCTACTTTTGACTTGTATCTACGTGACCATTGCACAAAACTTTGGACTATGTTGTATAAATGCTGAATCCAGCCTTTAATTTTGATTGTTTGTTATAGTTTCCATTCCCTCCCTCTCATCCCAGGTTTCTTCTAAATTGTGTGCTGGACTCTGCTCTTGCATCTGTGAAATCCTTATAAGAAATAACTATATAGAGAGAGTACAACAGATATGGCAGATAGAATCATAGAATCATTCAGGTTGGAAAAGACCCTTGGGATCATCAAGTCCAACCATTAACTCTACTCTACAAAGTTCACTCCTAAACCATGTCCCTCAACACCACATCTAAACGAGACAGGTACATCCATTCATGTTAGCGGCAGCAGAATAGATTCTGGTTTGCAAATGAAAAGGAGATGTGGAGGATTTCTACCTATTCAGAGCCCTACCAAAGAGATACTTGCACAAAACATACATGAGATACCTACAGAAATATGTTTCCTTTGCCGTGCACAGTAGATCTATGGTTTAGAAAGGTGGGATGAAAGATGCTCTTAGAGATAAAGAGCAACACCCAAACAAATTAGAAAGTATTCAGACTTATAAAAAGGCGTTGGTGGAAAAAGCAGGTCATCACGTTAGATGTTCTCTGTTTCTTTTGGCTTCTTGATGCTCTCATTCTGCCTTTTCCTCGTGGTCCTTGGTGATGTTCGGTATCTAGTTGTCAACTTTACACTTCCACTGAGAGCAGGACCCTGTTGAGGTCATTCAACCTGGGCCTACCTGCAACTGTCATCTGTAAGCAAGCTGGATGTGTGTTCCTTTTAGTGGTAAAATCTGCATCTTAAATATTTGCAGAGATACACGCATCTGTTGTAAAACCACAGATGTGCGTCTCTGCAGATATATATACTTCAGTGTGATATATTATGGTTTATAATTAAAATTTTATTGAATTTTAATATAAAAACAAATTCATACATTAAAAATTAAGTAGAGAACAAACATGTGTTGTATCAGGAGGATACAAGCTGCGGTACAGTAGGACAACAACATCTGACCCATAAAAACCACCCTGCTTTAGTTATGAAATACCTTTGTGGCTAGGAGCTTAGTGGGATATAATCTTGAGGTTCCAAATATTTGGAAAAATAATAATACCGTTTTGTCACTTCCATTCATGAGTAAAGAAACAGCTTTTGAAGTCTCTTTATTAAACATTCGAAAGCAAATGGATTTAGACAGAGCAAGCACGGGCTCCCAACAAGAAGAGTAAGTATTATTTATGTTATATCATTAATGTTTTTGAGCAGACTAAATGGTTTCTTGCAGTGCCTGGTACCACACGTTCATTCGGATGCCGGAGTCGCTTGAGTTTGAATCCAGAAACGCTGCAGGTTTTGCTTGCTCTCCTTACCTTGCCATCAAGGACATGAAGGTAAGTGCTGATGGAACTTCCTCTTCTTAGGACGTGGGATAAGTGTATCCTACGGTGCCCGCTCTGAGAGGGATCCAAAGTACTTTACCAAAGAGATTTAATCTTCATATCGCTGCCGCTTTTAGGGGAGAAATTGCAGTATGGAGAAAACAGATGGCCCACCCTAGGTCAGCACCAGTGATAGCTGGGTGCCTTCTCTCTCCCAGCTCACGGGCATCATGTTAAATGCTCGGAAAACCATTCTCCTTGTGCAGCACCGCTGACAAAAAGCAAACCACAGCACAGGGTGTATGCAAATACAGGAGAGAAAATAGTACTGAAATATTTGAGCGCTGTTACATAAAGGGGTGAAGTGCCTTTGCCTTGAACGCTGTATTCATTTCCATTTCAAAACAGGTACAGCTGAAGTATAAAAAGTTCATAGGCGGTTGATGGAAATGATTAGACAGAGGGCTAGGTTTGTGCGTGACAAGAGCCTGTCAAGACTGGAAGATGAATTTTGTGGCTAACAAGAATGAAAATGGTAAAGAGGTATCAAATAATGAATAGTGCTCAGGAAATTGTTGAGGACACCCTTTTGCTCCTCTTTCTGCTGATACAAGAATACAGGGACGGCCGAAGGATGTGGCAGGGATGTCATCTCAGGCTGGTGACTAGAGATGGACCTTTCGCAGATGTAGGATTCATTGCCACAATAGTTCAAGAACTTTGGAGGGTCACAGGTTTAAAAATTGAGCAGTTAGAGATTTGAATAGCCATACTTGCCTCAGATGAGGTAAAGCTAAGGGATGCGTAATCTCATTGTGAGTTCACTGCTGGGAATGCGGAAGGTCTTTCCCAGGGTTGCATTGTCCATTTGTGGTGTCTCTTGAATATTTCCCAAGGCAAACCATGGAGCTGTGCTGCTGAGGGCCATGGGTTAGTGGTGCCCTGGCCATGCTGAGTGAACAGTTGGACTTGGAGATTTAAAGGTCTCTTCCAACCAAAGCAATTCTGTGTTTCTATGATCATTTTCCCCCTTTTATTAGAGAAAATTCTACAAATCGGGTAAAAGCAATATTTGTGACCTTCCCTGATGAACAAAGACAAGTGTGTTGTGATGGCAGACTCTGGGAATTAGGGGCAAGAGACTTTCTAAAGGACCACATAGAGGTGCACGTGTGGGCACACATGGCCTGTGTGTGTACCCTGAATTTACCGCGACTCCGCACCTCCAACTTTTCACACACTTCACCAAGTAATCTCTGCAGGGCTCACCCTTAAATAGCCATCCACACCTGCTGCAAATTGATTTATCCCCTGATGACAGTCAGAGCTGCTGACCAAACTGCTTCTTTAATTTAGGTGGTGGTTTCTTTCTTAATTTTGTCCCTTTTCACACTGGCTAGAACTTGCTTTTGCTTCCCCATTAATGCCAGATTGCAGGTTTAGTGCCTATTGCAGTGTATATCTCTGATACTTGTCTTCCTATGTCTTAAACAGGAGAAATAAAACAGGATTTTATTGAGAGAGATGGAAGTTTAAAAAAAATATTTTTTTTTTTTTAAAGAGGACTGCTAAGACATCCCAGTGTCACAGATATTTTTCTTAAAGGCATCTTGTTATTTGTGCGCTGCAGTTTTACTGAAATGGTGGTTTTCAGATTGGAAATGGCATATTTATTCAGTCTATGAAAAGACAATGGTTTCTACCTGGTGAAAAGGGGGGGATTTTCCTCTGCTCAGACATTTACTTTGTTCATCTGCAACCTTGACCACGCATCTCAGCAGGCAGCTGAGTTCTATACCATCTACAGTTTATATCCAATGCTGCAGCCCATACAACATAAACCTGTGATGAGGGATTGTACAGTACACAGATAATCTATCGCTCTCTTAAACAATCATTGTGTGATTGTGAACACAAAGAACATACTCCTCGCTTATTTTTGGTTTGGAGGAAAAAAAAAAACCAACCCCAAAACCTTTAGAAATGATAAATAAGAAGTGTCAGTAATTTGTTTTGGAGAGGGACTATCTTTATGTCATCACGTGTCCCATTAACACTGGCAGGGGGATATTGATTATACACAAACTAACTGTACTTGCAATTATTTTACTGGAAAGGATCAACAAAAAGCAAGTAAGACCCCAAGTTTCAGATGTAGAGATTTATAGATGTCTGTCTTGTGAGTCTACAGCAAAATAATATGTAGATAAAACAAAAAAAAGAAAAACCAGCCCCACACAAATTTTCTGTGCCATTTTGATTAGATATTGTTTTGGTACAGCATTTATCTAACATTTTTTCACTACCAAACTGTGCAAAGAAGAACAAAAGTTCTGTGAACTCTCACTAATCCCCAAAATCTTCCTAGACAGTATTTGTAGAAGATACTAAGCATATTTTACAACTTTTTTTTTTTTCAAGTTGCTCCAGTGCTGAAATCTGGATGCTCTGATTGTTGGTCACGAAGCTTCTTCCTTCAGCAGATGCTACAGACAGGTCCAGCTTTTGAGTGACCATCATCTTGGAACAGGGAGAAGGAAAATGATCATCCTTGTGATGCCCGTGCTCTTCTTCTGACCTGGTATTTCCCTCCACTTTCAGGAAAATTCACCTCAGCTCTGTCTGTCTTAAATCAGACCTGAAAAAAAGCCTGCTGAGCTCTCCGAGAGCCTTAGAGAGAAACCTGCTTGTTAATAGAAAATAACAACCTTTATACCAGGCTGTAAAATTTAATTGAGGGTTTTATCTCACCGTAGAAATTTGTTTTTATATAAAAAACCCAGGTAGGTTTATCATTTCTGTTCCAGTCCTCTTTTAAGGAACGTCTGCAGGAATTGACTCTATTTTTGTTTGGGTACCTCCAGGAGCTGCACCTGTTGAATGTTGCAGGACATGTCCAAGCCCAGATTTAATTCCTCAAAGGGGCTGGGAAAATCTCAGACTGTTGATGTTGAAAATTTTTTTCCATAGCTAACCTAACAGTGACTCGCGGGGAGGGAGGGGAATTCAATAAATGATATTTCCTAGGAACTTAGTGAGGAACATGACCACTGGCACTCCCTGACCTAAGGGGGCTGCACCCCAGCCAGGGACTTCTGATGGGGATGAAGCCTGTAGTGCTGAGCCACCTCCTTCAGCATCAGACCGAGGGTAGCAGGAGCTGGCTCGAATAGTCCCAAGGGATGGCCTAAACACTCGTGTGTTTTGCAACACTTTGAGGCTTTTTTTTTTTTTTTTTTTGATGCTTCTGAGGAGGAATGCAATTAGCTTTTCACTGATAAATAAATTAAAGATAGTTGATTTTGCCTTTCACACATTTGTTTTCTTCGCTTTCATAAGGGACCGCAGCCTGTTTATGATTTTCTTAGAAGTTTGAGAGACTTGCTCTTGCTTAGTGACAAATTCTCCCCTCTAGGCAGCACAGGAAGGAGAAAAAAAAAAAGGGGGGGGGTGGAGGGGAGAAAAGCAAAGATAGGGGGAACCTGAAAATGGACAGTGTGTCTGCAGGGAAGGGAAACCCCTCAGGACTGCCAGAGGTTTGGTTTGGTTTCTAGCTGTTTATTTACATAATTAGAGCATGTAATTCCACAACAGCATAAAGAGGAATAAAAAGCAGCAACAAAGAGGGGAGGGGGGGGGGGAAATAAAATCACAGAAAGGCACAGCCAAATAGGTTGGTTGTCAAGGACTAGAGTAAGGCTCTGGTGGACCTCCAAGGCTGCAAGCTCAGGATGGCTTTGGCTCAGCAGCTGGTGGTCACCATCAGGTCTCCAGCATGGATGGGACTTGTCATCTCCTACTCAGCTACCTGAGTCATGTGTGGAGGTTTCCTCTGCCACCACTGCCTGCAGCTGACAGAGAAGCTCCTGAGCAATGCGAGAGAACGTTGAGGACCACGCTTTGGAGAGTGTCATCCACTGGCTTGCGATATAAGACTTGATAGTTGCCTCTATTAATACTTTACAGCTTGGTGTTCATAGCCATGGGGACAAAGCCTTCCTGTTGTTTCAGGGTTTTGAGGAATTCAGAGATGGGTTGAAGAAGGAAAGGTAATGCTGCCACCAACCTGGGGCTGCTAACAGGCTGGAACTGTAGTACTTGGAGAAAGACTTTTGCTTTAGGATGAAAAATATCTGAAGAAAAAAAATGCTTAAGGTTGCAAGAGTGGGGTTTGGAGTACAAAAGAAAGAAAAAAATACTTGTAAAAAGCAAACTCCAAATAAAAAGAAAAAAAACCACTGCAAACTCAAATTAAAAGTCAGGTTATTAAGGTCAAGGAAATGGTTTGCTTTGAGAACTATACGGCTGAAAAGTGTAAAAAATGCAAAAAGAAAAAAAAAAAAAAAAAGGAAAAAACCCCCCAAAACAAACCAAAAAAAAGTGACTTTTTTCCTAACTCCTGAATGCAACCCTCTGCTTCTTCAGAAGGTCAGTCATCAGGAACTGATCCGGGATGATAGAGGTAGGCCCACGCCGCGGCTGTGCTAATAATTTCAGTAACATTATATATGACCGTCGGGAACGAGGCTGCTCCAGCTTTCTGTCTCCGCGCGTATTTCTATCATGCCCATCACTGCTGTATCTGGTGTGTGAGATCTAATCAAGTGCATCGCATTAAAGCAAGGAAATAGGGTGAGCAATAGTCCAGCCAGCAGGGCATACCCAGACAATCAGAGCAGCCCGACCACCCTCAATTGATGCTTGATAAGCTGCGAGAAGTGGAGAAATGTCATTTTTTCCTTCCTAGGTAAAGCCTTTGTGTGTGTGTGTGTGTGTGTGAGTCCACACAGCATCGAGGGGATGGGGAATGGCAGAATGGTTGGAGCTCTTCCACCCACTCAGGGCAGGAAGGATCGTTCTTCTGAAATGTTCTCCATCACCATCAGGTCTGCAATAGGACCATGTGGTGGCATTCATAGAATCGTGGAATGGTTTGGGTTGGAAGGGACCTTTCAAAGTCATCTGGTCCAACCCTCCCGCAGGAAGCAGGCCCATCTGCAGCTAGAGCAGGGTGCTCAGAGCCCCGGGCAACCTCACCTGGGATGGTTCCAGGGATTTCTTCCTTCTCTCCAGTCTAAATCTCCCTCTTAGTTTGAAACTATCACCCGTTGTCCTGTCCCAACAGGCTCTGCTCAAAAGTCTGTCCTCATCTTTCTGACAGGCCCCTTGGAAGTCCAGAAAGACCAACAGAAGGTCTTTCCAGAGCCTTCTCTTGTTCAGGATGAACAATCCCATTTCTCTCAGCCTCACCTCCCAGCAGAGGGGTTCCAGCCCTCCCAGCATTGCTGGGGCTCCTCTGGCCCCGCTCCACCAGGTCCCTGTCTCTGCTGTGCTGAGCACTCCCGAGCTGCCCCAGCACTGCAGGGGGGTTCTTAGCAGAGTAGACCATTGTCTCAATCACACTGCAGCAGACTGGGCAGAAAGAACAACTGGGAGTATGAGGGGATGCAATTAGAAAAGACTTCCAAGCTGTGGTTCTCTTTCTCTGAGAGGAATATGGGAGGAAGTCTGCTTGGGCTAGATTCTGTAGAAACAAAGGTTGTGGAGAAAGGTCTTGTGGATGATGGTATAGGAAGTAAACAAAGACAAAGGTGAGAAACAAATTGGAGTTGTCTATCATTGAATGATCAAAACTAGCTGGAGTACCAGAAACAAGATGACAGGCAACTGCTGGGGTTCAGACATCTTCTGATGCTGCCTACCAAGGGAAAAAAAACTCCCCACCCATTAAAAAAAACCAACCAACCAAACAAACAAACAAAAAAACCACATATATATATATATGTATATACACATTAAGGACAGAAAAATTTATGATTCTCCTTGTCAAAGTGAAACCAGACCAATGTGCTTACCTCAGGCTTCAAATCTCCCAGCCCATCAAGAGATGGGGAGGAAGGAGCTGCCTGTGTAGTTTGGGAAGTACGTGCAGACACAGGGCAGGACCTTGGCAAGTGCACAAGTATGGGACCCGTGTCTGTTTGTCAGACCTGTGGCAAGCACCTTGCCTGACATTAAGCAGAGGCAATAAGTTTGGAATGACCTAAATTCAGTTTAAAAAGAGAATTACTGATGTATATATTCAGGTCAATAGCACTTTCCCCAGGTTTCAATAATCGGATCAATTATCTGAATCCAATAAAATCTTATTAAAGAAATCCAGAATTATCTTTAAAATAGCTGGCCTTGTAGTCCCTGAGTAGGTTACAAAAACTGCTATGAAGAATTACTTTGACCTACTTTCTGGGCGGTAGAGATATCATTATCATATCAGAGGTGCAGGCTGATAAGACTACATGACTTCCATCTCTTATTGAAGATAGCTTGGCAAGGAACTGACACAAAACTTTAATCTAGGTCCCCAAATTAATATTTTTTTTTTCCTTAAGTATCTGCTGAAATTAACAAAAGCCAAAGCATTACATGCAAAGAAACCCTTATTTTGTGAACTGCACAAGGTCTAGCCAACCAACGTGGTCAACATTTTAAAGAGCGTGGGGTGGGCGTGAGGTGTTTTTGTTGTTGTTGCAGATGACAGACGCTTGTTCAGCTTGTTCATTGTCCCTGCAGTGTAGGACAAAGCCATGCTGACCACAGGGCACTTTGCACCTACTTCCCACCAGCGTAAAGGAGCCCTTGAATCACAAGGCAGAGGAGGAGCAGGACTTTTATATTGCAGGAGATAATGGAAAACCTTTCAGCCTTGTCTCTGTCAGGTGAGATATTTGGTTGTTGTATTTCTTCTGAGAAAACAGCTTTGCTAAAATTTAAGTGCAAATTCCTTCTCGTATTTGTGAGCTGTTCTCTGACGCAGCAGCACATGCAGATCTAGGCTGGGAAATCACAGAATCATTTTGGCTGGAAGAGACCTTCAAGATCATGGAGTCCAACTGTTCCCCCAGCACTGCCAGGGCACCAGTAACCCATGTCCCTCAGCACCACAGTTCCACGGCTTGGAAACCCCTCCAGGGATCATGGGGACTCCACCACTGCCCTGGGCAGCCTGGGACAACCCTTGACGACCTTTGCGGGGAAGACATTTGTCTTATGTTCAACATAAAATCCCCTGGTGCAACTAGAGGCTGTTTCTTCTTGCTTATCCTGTTGCTTTTTACTTGGGAGAAGAGACCAACCTCATCAGACTATGCACGTGGTTTAGTGGTAGACTTGGCAGTGCTGGGCTAATGGTTGGACTCGATCTTAAAGGTCTTTTCCAACCTAAATATTTCTATGGTTTTCTACTATTTCTATACTGAGGAGCTCCTCCAGGATCTGCAAACACAGAATCCCCCTTTTCCAACAGGCAAAGGGTGAGATTACAGCAAGAAAGGTGATACAGGATGCGTTCCTTAGGTGAAAGGGAAGCGCTCGCATCCCGTCCTGCAGCCCTCATCCCACTCTCACCCTCCTCAACACCTCCCTCCTGGTAAACCCAGGCAGCACTCACCCATCTGACCATTGCTCTGGGAGTGAACACAGCCCCACCGGCGTGATGAAAAGCGGGGAGAGTCTGCTGGATGGCCATGGGACCGCTCCGCTGCCGGAGACGGCTGGGACAGCGAGGGGGGATGGAGCATTTTTATCAGTTAATTAGGAAGCCGAGCTGGTAGGAGCCCGTGCTGTCGGGCTGCTTTCCTCTTTGAGAGCGCACAGTGATAGCGGTCCCAGCTGCTGTACGCCAGCCCCGCTCGCCCAGACCAGCCAGCAGAGTCAGGCCCTCCTCCCTTCAAACCGGCTGGCTTTGATCTCCCCCGTATCAAACCAGTTACAGCCTCAGTAGGATGGTGGGAGGCAGCGGGCGCCGCGGTAGTTAGTGGTGGCATGTGGCTTAGGGCAGGCACCTTATCTCCGCGCGGTGCAGTCAGCCTCCGATCCGTGGCGTGACATCAAGGCAGGTCCGACCGACTGGCGCTTTAATTAGGAGGCTGAAATTATAATATTATGTTAAAGAACAAAGAGCCTCCGAAGAAAAAAATATGTGCCGCATATCTGACAAAGATAAATTGGATTATTCAAAATATTCCTGATGAAATGTTACATTTTGCAACTAATTATCAATCTGTTTTATCTCCAGACCAGCTGGGCATTTTTGTGCATGCAAGACCTGCCTTACCAATGATCTTAAGATGTCACTGTAGCATTTACATCTTTTATTTCAAGATTTAAATAACTAGGAAGTAGCTAATGTAATTCACTGCTGAGAAGAAAGGCTAGTTAGTTGAATGCTTTCCAAAGTGATCTTCTCCTAATGAACTTCTTTGGACTGTGAGTAATGAGGCTTTATTCAAATAACGCTGGAGAAATATTTTCATAATGTAATTTTTAAAGAAAGAGCGATATTTAATACATTTGAAATATCTTTATTTATCCTATATTGCCTCATGTAGTGTTAAAGCGTTGCAAAAATTTGGTATTCTTCTTTCTGAATGCTACTTTGGAGATTAACAGGTTCTAGTTGCAATGGAGCTATAGAAACCTGGCAATTATCTCGTAAAAGTTCAGCGATATCTTACGAATTACAGCCTGACACGATTACGGTGCCATTTTGCTGTGAGGGCATGTATTGTTTAAGTATATTTATATATTGTAGCAGTACATAACTCCCCTGATCCCTCGTCAGACACACTACCTACCTGCAAGCAGAGTGCTGTGCTACCTCCCTTACAAGCTTGCCATTTGGGACAGCTGTGCTTAGATTAATCTACTGGAGGTGTCATTAAAATTTTCTTCTCTGTGTGATTTTTTTTTTTTTTTTTTGGTAGTTTTCAACCAGAATAAGAGAAAACACCAAATATTTTGTGCTCTTGGTGATGTTATGAAGTTCCGCTGGAACTTCTTCTGGCAAATATTGCTTTTATGGGACTGAGCTGACAGGGTGGCCAAAGAAAATAAAAAGAAATTAAATTTCTGACCTGAGGTTTGCTCGGCTGGTTGCTAGGAAGGGACAACAATAACCGTATTTGAGCACGTTTTTGATTAACTAATGAAGTGTAATCATCGGGCATGGGCTGATCTCATCCTGCAAAAAGGTCGACTCCCACTGCGTATGGGAACCTGACTGGTACGCTGTGTAATTGTATGTTTCTGAAACTAGCTTTATTTACAGAAGAGGGTCAACTGAATAAAATAAAATAAAATAAAATAAAATAAAATAAAATAAAATAAAATGACTCCTTAATTCTGGAACGTTTTTTGTTTGTCTCCCAATAGTTAAATTTTGAACTCTGTATTCAGCTTGTCAAAGTTTTCCCAAAGTAGGAACTGAAGAAGAGAGCAGGATTTGATCTCTTGGGGAAGTTCCAACCCCCCCCCCCCCCCCCCACTTAGTTAATTCTTTCTGATTATTGATGCAGAGGAAAATCCTGGTCGTTTTACTCCTGTAAATAGTCCCTGCCTGTATGGTGGAGTGAGTGAGGAACAGAGCTCTGCCCGTGAAAGAAAGGCCAGCAACGTGTATCTGCTCATCTGGGCTGCCTGGCTGTAAAGTAGGCTGGTGGCATCAGAGGACGTGAGCTTCTGTTTTCAGAAGCTGGAATGCAACTTGTTTCTTGGAGCAGGTCAGAAAATATGGAGAGCTCATCTCATAACACATGGAATAAAACCAAATTGGTTTGCCCGGTTCATCACAGAATCGCAGCATGGTGGGAGTTGGAAGGGACCTCTGGAGATCATCTAGTCCAACTTGACAGCTAAAGCAGGTTCTCCTAGAGCAGGTTGCCCAGGATAACATCCAGGTGATTATTTTTTCATCATTTTTTCATCTCTTTTCTACCGAGTAAATTGTGTCCCAAATACTAATGACATTAACCTTTCATAACAGCTTCCACTCCATTATATAAACAAATGCTTTCTGCCTTTTTAATCAGCTGCTGACTACATCCTCTGCCTTTCCATGTGCTATCGAGGCCTGATCCTGCACAGAGACATGCATCTCCTCCAAGGTGCTTAGTACATTCTCTTTCTCCCACAACCCCTGTGAGCTGGTCCTCATCTGGCAGGATTTGGCCCTTGCTTTGCACAAAAAAAAGAATCTCTTTCAGTTTGAACGTTCCATAATGTATGTTTAAATAGTCACAGCTAGCAACGAACTTTGATGAGGCAAAGGGGTAATTGGATTTTCTTGTTCTATAATTAAAAAGGTATATATTACATCCACATTAATACCAAAAGAGTTCATCATGATCAATGTTATTACAATGAATACCAAAGGATTTAACAGTGATTGGCCACTTAGTTTAAAGGGTACCTGAAATCATTAAGTTGTTTGCTGGAGGGCTTATGAAGGCCTATTGGATCGCTTGTGACTAAAATATTCTTTTCCTACTGGCCTGCAGTGGAAGGTTTACTCTTACAAAGTAGGAGCAACAGGGTGATCATTTTCCTTTATTATTCCCTTATTGACTTGCAGTTAATTTTAATCTTTGCATTAAGCGACCTCTATTAAACATGCCATGTATCTGATTACACTGTCAAGGTTGAGACCAGAAAATGACCTATTGCACCACGTCAATTGTCCTTCACGGAAGCCCTTACTGTTAATCAAGAGATGAAGATTAAAGGAGATCAGAACTACCAGCCTGAAGTGCATACTTCATTTGACTACATCTTCCTACCAGGGCATGTCTATTGTCCTAGGAAAAAAAACAATGTAGGGAAACATAAGCTGTTGGGAGCAGCTTGGCAAATTTCCACAGAGAGAAGTTCTCAAGGTAAGATTATATATGCAACCTTAGCTTTACCCTTATGCATTTTAATATATCCCTAAAATCCTAGAGTTATCTTGTACTGCTTTTGGACAAACACAATGTAAGGGGGCTTTTTTCTGCAATATTAAAAAGCTCACATTTAATTTTGTTCAGTTCTATGTGGGTATAAATTAGTTTAATTATCTCTCAATGGACTTGCTCACCTTAGATTGTTAGATAGGTTAGAGTTGACTCTTCATTAGCACACGAATATTTGTCCAGATTTTGAGTCAGCTACTAAGGTAGTGTTGGGCTTTGAGCAGGATTTGGGTTTGTTGTAACCAGGAAAGGTTTAGGTTGGAGCTGAGGAACAATTTCTTCCCTGCCAGGGTTGTCCAGGGCTGTGTCAGGCTGCCCAGGGCAGTGGTGGAGTCCCCGTGATCCCTGGAGGGGTTTCAAAGCTGTGGAGCTGTGGTGCTGAGGGACATGGGTCAGTGGTGCCCTGGCAGTGCTGGGTTGACAGTTGGACTCCATGATCTTGAAGGTCTCTTCCCACCAAAACAATTCAATGATTCTTTGTGTTAAAGCAACAACATTCATTTTTATCAGTCTGTGCATTTAAAACAGGTCTTAGCAGGCCACCTTTCCATGTAAGTGACACTCAATGCGTGAGAATGACTTATGCATTCAGGACGTGTGTCTTGTTAAAGATGTGACCTTGTGACAAAAACTGGGTTTGATTTCGGTGTTCACTATCACATTGCTGAGCTGAATGTCATTTTTCTGACATATTTCACCTTACTGCTCCCACCTACTGTGGTGCTAGAGCAATTCCAGAGGAACTTTTTTTTTTTATTGCCATGAAGAAAATGTACAGTATGACCAAATGATACCTCAGCTTACCGTGGTCACAGCATTGTAAGTGAAACTTAACATAACACTGAAGTTTGTAAACACTTCATTTTTAAGGACATTAATTCTGAAGGACACCAACGTGCTGGAGAGGGTCCAGAGAAGGGCAGCAAGAGGTCTGGAAAACGTGTCATATGAATTGCAGCTGAGGGGACTGGGGTTGTTCAGTCTAGAGAAGAGGAGGCTGAGAGGAGACCTTATTGCTCTCTACAACTACCTAAAAGGAGGTTGTAGTGAGGCTGGTGTTGGTCTCTTCTCCCAAATTACTAATGATAGGATGAGATGAAGTGGCCTCACATTGCATCAGGGGAGGTTTAGATTGGATGTTAGAAAGAAATTCTTTACTGAGAGAGTGGCTGGGCAATGGAACAGGCTGCCCAGGGAGGGGGTGGAGTCACCATCTCTAGAGGTGTTTAAAAAATGAGCAGATGTAGCACTCGAGGCTGGGGTCTCTGGTCTAGTGGTTAGGGAGATGTTGGGATGAAGGTTGGACTTGATGATCTTAAAGGTCCTTTCCAACCATAATAATTCTACCATTCTAAAGAAGCAGACAATTGACTTCCACTATTTCTTGTAGCTCACACTCAGTCAACCTCCAAAAATAGATTTGCAATGTGAAATCATTTTACTGACGAACTTCGGAGCTGCAGACAGCAAAATAGATCGAAGAGTGCGTGAAAATGTATTCCTCTCAGTTCTAACATCTCCATGTGAATCATGATATCAAAAAATTGCCAGGTCCTCAGCAGAAAGGTGGTGTATCAATAATCAGAATACCTTCAGTTGGTTGTGTGCCCAAGCACTGCTGATTTTTACTGCTATTGCGTCACTAACAAATGCTTTATTGACCTAAAGTTATTGTTTTGAGAGCATTTCAAATAAGTTCTTAAACAAAAAGCTCTTCTGAAAGGTTTTTACATTCATAAAAATGGTATTTGTTACTCTTCAGCTCTTTATCAATGCTTTGCTAGATCACGAGGCACAGGTAGATGCTTTTGTTGCCTCTGTTGCAGGTGAGCACACAAAAGTTTTCCTGGGT
Organism: Todiramphus chloris collaris; assembly: GCA_025345505.1. NCBI lineage: Eukaryota > Metazoa > Chordata > Aves > Coraciiformes > Alcedinidae > Todiramphus > Todiramphus chloris. The sequence continues at coordinate 13,731,390 of JANVCC010000077.1, forward strand.
GGAACTGGGAAATGTTACTGAGCATTAGAACCCGGAGGAATGATAAATAGACATGTCAGTATTTAACACTAACCAAAAGCATCTGAGACCAGATTGAACTAATTTTACTAGTAGTTAGTGTAATTAAATGTTTTCACCAGGATGGAAAGTCATGGTTTGATTTTGAAGTAATTTGCTTGACAAATATCAGATGTTAAAATAATTAAAGCTTAGCCATTTATATTTAATCTCAAGTGGATCCATGAAAACAAGCCTCTAAATTATATCAGATTCATATATTAATTGACTCATGGATTTTAAGACCAACGGGGACTATTATGGTCATCCAGTCTGGCCTTCTGCAGAAGCGGTCTTGGAATTCCACCACGTAATTCATGCATTCAACTGCTATTTTCAGATGAAATCCATACAACTTGAAAACCTTACAGTGAATTCATAGCCTTTGTAATCTTATTGCATAGAAAATCTGTAAAAATACAGAAGCTCTAGGAGGGTCAGACACTTTTCAGTGGTGCCCAGCGATAGGAAAAGGAGCAACAGGCACAAATCAGGACATATAATGTTCCACCTAAACGTAAGGAGAGACTTATTTGCTGTGAGAGTGACAAAGCCTGGCCCAGGCTGCCCAGAGAGGCTGGACAGTCTCTTTCTCTGGAGACTTTCAAAACCCTCCTGGACATTATTTTTATTGTATGTCAATCACAGAACAACTGTCACTTGAAATAGGGGTTTGACGTTGTTCTTTGTCAGATGTCAATTTTACAAAGTAGGGTAAAAAATTTAAGTCAGTTACTGTTAAATTCAAATTAGTAGTTATAAAATGCACTAGGGTTAAGTTAGACTTTTGATAAAACACCCTGTTTTTCAGGTGGTAAATCGCAGCAACTCCAAAAGGCTAAACCATAAATTTCTTTGTATAGGTGAAATTTTGATAAATTTTTTTTTTGTACTCGGTTCTCTTAGTATATTGTGAAACTTCACAAAACAAAAATTCTGAAATTATTCATGATGAAAGTTCTGAATCTATTTTTGAAAGGGACATATTGTGTCTAAAAAACATATATACCAACACATGCAAAAACCAAAAAGTTACTGAGTCGTCCCTGAATACATTTTAGTTATTAAACGTTATGTTACTAATGGTTAAAAAATTTCACCTCTTCTATTTGAACAATCTCATGTACATGACTTCACCTTTGATGATCTACAGATGTAAAAAACCAGTACCTCTGAAGTTAAACAAGAAGGTAAGTTGGTGTTGAAGTCAGAGACAGTACTGTCAGGTAATTGCTCGGTCAGCTACTGCAGTCTAAAATGGTCTAGTGGGCTCTGAATACATCAAATTAATAAATATATTTGTATGAAAAAAAACCAAAACACAAGAAGCATATAAGCCTATTTCTACCTAAAGAATGCAGCAGATGCTTTAACAAATGAGGCAATCTTTTTGGAAAACCTAATTCAAAATCGTAAAACCTTCTCTTCCTTTTTTTTTTTTTTTTTCCAGTATCTCCAGCCTAACAAAGCTCAACAAGCTTGGACAGTTTGTTTAGCTTTCCTAGGAGCTTGTTGAGCTTAATTTCAGTGTAGGGGATCCCGAGAGCATTTAGCTTTTAGAATCAATTCTACATGTACTAGCTTATTCTTAATATAAAAATGTCTGGTTGGCACATAATAACACCAGTTTATTGGGATTCAAGTCAATAGTAGTATTTGTTCTCCAGATAGAAGAGTCACCTCCAAAACATGGTGACATTCATTAATTTTCATCATTGTGCTTTATGCTTTTAGGTTTAACAAAATGAGACTTGCCCAGCTCAGAAATGCTTCTGCTGTATGGTCAAGTTCTGCTCTGAAAAAGAGTTTTATCACATAAGGTCTTCTTTCATCTACTTTGATCAGACGTAAAAGTTGAACAGCTTTTCAGATCTTGAAAAGAAACTGAGAACGATTTAAAAAAATATGTGCTTTATGACTTAAATCACAGCGTATGTATTTATATCTTTTAAGGCACTGAGCATCTGTTCTTCCTCTTCTAAGATGTGTAAACAAGCGTGCCTTGGCTTTCCATAAAATATACCTTATTTTTACAAGTCTAACAGATGCACTGTGGTCAATTACAAGGCATCTTTAAGGCAGTCAGCTCTGCTTGTTCTAATCAACTTGCTGTATGAACTGGATCACCAAGGGATTGGTGAGAGTCAGGAACAGCATTTAGCACTTTACTGACCTTGAGTCCACCTTTTCAAAACTCCTTCTGGAACTAAGATTTTTTCCAGCCATTTTCAAGCGATTTCTTCCACTTTCTCCTGAGACTGAAACACTTGATTGACCCATGATGTTAAACGAAATTCTTTCACTGGAAAAGAAAAGTTGTTGGTAGACCTAGACATGAAAATATTAATAAACTTTTTTTTTTTAGTGTCTAGAATTAAAATCTTCAGAAAGTTTTCAACATATCTAACATCTGTCTAGACTACTAAACAACAGGTATTTTGGATTTTTTTTCCTTGTGAAGGAAGATGCAAAAGCAAACGTGCAAGTATATCTATAAGTAGATATTGAATTTGAAATGTATGATTTTTAGCTGTATTTTATCCTTTTAGATATCACAATTACATATGTGCAATAGCACTTTGTCTCATTTGAGAGTTGCTGGTGACTGGGAAATGATTACCAAGAACTTCGGAAATGACATCAAGTAGAAAATTAAGGGGTGTGAAATGAGTTCTTAAAGAAATAAATAATATAGCTGAGATCATAACAAATTATTTCTCAGCATTCCTCAGAAAGAATAACACATTTTGTGCCGTGTGTGTACTGTTACTTGATAAATCTCTGGCTAACGGTACCTACATGAAATCATAAATCCCCAAAGAGTTGTGGTGACTGTATGCTGAATATGTTAACACAGGCAAAGTTTGGCTTTTTTTTTTTTTTGTATTTCTAAGAAGTCACAGTTATGTCTTATATTCTTTCTCAAACTTGGTAGGCTTTGTGCGGCATCAAAAAAATAGTGGTCTCTCTGCTTTAAATTTAGACCTAGTCCATGCTGAATAAAGGAAGTGGCAGAAATGACTCCCATGGTTGATCTGTTTTCTAATGGTGAAATTAAAATTAGTAGTTTCCATAAAGGAAAAACAAGATTTTTTTTTTTTTTTCCCCCCAGGTGCACAAAAGTTGTTTTCAAATATTCAAAGGTAAACATTATTTTGAGGCATTTACCTATTAATTATTTTCCAAATGACATCATCATTCAATATAGAAGATATCTACCAAATAAGAAATTCTACAACAGCAATTGTTTTAGTAGTTGTACTATGGGCAATCACGTTTCACAGTACCCTGCCAATTTACTCTCCCAGTGCACTAGACAGGAAGTCTTCCTGTTGAAATGCCTCAAACCAACATTCAAAAATGCAGCTTAATCACGGTGAAGCACAGATTGTAATCCTGTTTTCTGATATTCAGGGTCTTGAAAGGTTAAACGTGCTCTGTAAATTAATTTCTTTTTATTTCTTTTTTAAAATAGGCCCCCCAGCAAGGAATTTTCTGTGGAAACAAAAATCCCAAAAACTGTAAAGGAGGAAAAAAAAAAAGAACAGATACTCAGCGCTTTGTAAGGTATAAATACATACGGTGTGAATTAAGTCATAAAGATACATGGAAGCACTGAACTAACGAAGTTTAAGATGAACACTTGGAGAGAAGACATGTAGGGCTTCGTTTCTTGTAAAAGTTGTATTTGGGGTTCTGTATTTATTCACTCTAAATAGTTATTTTGGCTAGATGACTTATTGGTTGTTAGGTATTCATCCCCCAGAAGTTCTAAAATCCTATGGCTTGCCACTGGCCTCTGGGTGCTAGTGAACTATGGTGTTAATTTTATTGGTCACTGGGATTTCCTCCTCCTGGTCACTTTTCTGTTGAAATAAACAGCGTAACACCTCAGACCCAGCTTAGACCTCAGCTGCACTGACAAGATCTCTTCTGCGGCTCATAAAATGGGGGATGGCATGTACAGTATATGTAATTTAATTTCACAGGCTGAACAGTGGTTCTCTAATCCCCTTGCTCTGCTATGTCAGAAAGCAGGACTTGATGGTTTGCTTGGGTTTTTTTTGTGTTACAGGGGTGATGCTGGGTCAGTACAACAAACAAACAGATGAAGAAAAAGGACTCCATCAAGTTGCAGAATATTTATATGCTACAGGCAAGTTCATTGTGGCTGAGAGGATGATGAGCTTTATAGCTTAGGAGAAAATCCTATATGCATCCCAGCAATGGAACAGGATCCCAGTTTATGAACACGTGGTACAAAATTTTATGTAGCCTTTGGTATGTTGTTTAATCTGGCTGTTCATCTCAAAAATGAGAATATTGATTCTAACCTCTCACCATCTCCCGTGAGTTTTTTAAGAGTATACATAAAGCACCTATAGATCAGTATACTCTGCAAAGATGCTTTAGAAGTGAAAAGCTCTTTTAAATGGTGCAGATGTATTCTATGATGGTTTGTGTTCGACGGTTAATTCACCTAACAATGCTCCACTGTTTATGGAGAGGATGCTTGGGGGGGGGCTTACAATGCTGCCTTGCAGTGGAGCTACCAGTGTCTGCTTGAAACCAGAGCTGGGGAAGTCAATTCAGCCATTGCTCAGGTTAAAGTGAAGACTGCGTTGTTATACCTTTAGTTGTAATTCTGAGGAAGACGCCGGTTGAATGTAGACTGTATTAATGTGCATCAGTTCTCCATACACTGAGTCAGTCAATGACTACATTGATCCAGCCGGGTGTTTTCTTTCAGAGGATGCTAGAACGAGGCAATAGAAATCATTAGGACTTGTGATATTGAAATCCTCTTGGTGCTGGCAGATGTGGAGCTCACATTTCACATACTGTGGCAGCATTGCAAGAGCAGTCATGCCTGGAATTCAGAGTTAAAGTTTTTGTTCATGTTTTTGTTGAGGAAATCTACACTGTTTTGGTCCTTTCTTTTGTTACTTTGGTTATGACACTGAGATCACATCATGTATACATGACATCATCCATTTTCTCAGGTGTTGAGTATGATACTGGGTATGACATTATACTACTTTTTTTTTTTTTGCTTTGATGCTCAATTTCTTCTTATAGGACCCTGTTGACATGGGTCCTCAGGACAATCCTTCTCTCTAGCAATTGAGAGGGTTATAATGTGTGAAAAACGAGCCTTTACAGACTTGCTTAAAATGAATGTGGGTGAGCATACCTGAGAAAACCTGGACCTTGCTGGTAAACCCAAAAGCTGCCTCTGAAGGTCTGACACACCTCTTCCAAAAACTTAGGTCTATACAGTTTCATCTTCTTTAGGACTCTGACCTTCTTAGAATCATTGAATCACAGAATGGTTTTGGTTGGAAAGGACCTTTCAAAGTCATGTCATACAACCTCCCCTGCAGTAAGCAGGGCCATCTGCAACTAGAGCAGGTTGCTCAGAGCCCTGGCCAACCTCCCCTGGGATGGTTCCAGGGACAGGGCAACGGCCACCTCTCTGGGCAACCTGGACCTGTGTCTCACCACCTTCAGTGTAAGAAATTTCTTCTTTATATCCACTCTAAATGACAACAGGCCCTGTTAAAAAGATTGTCACCATCTTTGTTAAAGGAAGCCTTTAAGTACTGAAAGGCCATGATAAGGTCTCCCCAGAGACATCTCTTCTCTAGGCTGACCCTCTCTTCTCCAGGCTGCAGTTGCCACAATTTTTTTAGAGTTAGCCGGGGTTTTTGAACCCTCATTTTTCCCAATGAGCTTCTTTAAATAATAGAGTGTCTGGATACTTAATAGTCTTCCAGAGTTAATTCTTGTTCATAAACAGTAGTAATTTGGTAATTACAAAAATATTTATGAGCCTTTCTACAGATGACAGTGAGGAGGCACAGAGCAGAAACTAGTTCTTGGTCCAATCTAGGCATAAAGAGTGTGTTATGAGTAGAAAATAAACAGAAATGATGTGACACTTACTGGTTGACATTATACAGGGTAGATCCAGCAATCCACAGCCTTGTAATTGTAAAGGTCTTTAGTATATTCCCAAAGGGAGAAGGTGAACAATAATAATCTAGAAACAAAGAGTTGGAGGCATGGATTGAACAACACTAGAAAAGTTCAATTTGGAGAATATGGCTGAGGAAGTAATGGCAGAAGTGAAAAGAGAGGAGAAGTTTCAGGTGGAGAATACTCACCCAAATAACACGCCCCACTAAATACACCGAGTAACATATGCTAATAAATCTGTGCACAGGAAGGTGTGTTATCAACAGTCCGTTCCAATTTTCAAATAAGGTTTGTCCTTGCAGATTTTCTTCACACCTCTCCCGATGGCTGCAGGATTAAAACTATAAAAACAGCAAGTCATAGAAACAAATTGAAAAATGCCAACCCTCCCTCTAGTTTCAAGTTTCCTTTTGAAAAATTGCTAGGGGAAAAAAAAAAAAAGTAAAATAAAAAAAAAAATCTCCTAAGAAGAAGAACATTGCTGACTCGAAGGATGGAGGAGCTAGAGTATGGATGCTTTAGGAAATGTGTCAGGCTATTGGTAGGTTAAGGAGCTGATTCAGCTCATCTGGATATATTAGGTGGCAGTCTCCATGGTCTACCCCACGTGAAACTGCAAATATTCCTTTCATTTCCTGCAGTGGACCTGAAGACGTGTTATGAGGTGGCTTTTTCTAGATGATCCCGGGATAAACAGAAACTTCACAAGAAAAGCTGTCCTTCACAGCAACTCCACTGCAAACCCAAGGACTTTTTGGCTAAAGTTTTGTTAGCACGCTGTTAAGGAGCCAAGTGTTATCGAGGGCGTTGTCGTTTGGGTGAAACACTCACCCAAAAACTTGACCGTTTGTTACTATTAAAGACCCCTTGGCACTTTTCACGAGAGCAGAGGTGTGAGCCCTGGTGTCCTGGCCAAATTCCAGCTTGGGTAATTAAATTCTGCCTTCCTAAAATCCCCCCTGTAGTTTCAGCCGAGTACAGTATTCTTCATTTCCTCTCTGAAACTGCTGTACAGAATTGCTTTGTGCTGGTAAACAGCTGCCACATCTCACCCCAGAGGAATTGCTGCATTTCAGTACTGAAGCTCTCTCTTTTCCCCCTCCCTCTCTCTCACACACACACATACGACACGGTATTGCCCTGGAGCACCCACGAGCATCCCTCCTCGCCGGCAGTAAGTGTGCAAGGCGCAGCAAGCCGAGCTCCATCTCTGCAAAGCAGCCCTGCGCCACGTTCTCCTCTTTTATTACAATATTAGTAAGCCGTGCTTGACTTTAAAACTCCAGACTAAAAATACCTCGCTGTTTGTAAAGAGCAGGGGAGCTGAAGTGTTGCTGGTGCTGCTACCCTTGATTTCTAGATATTGGTCATACCTGGTAAATGGTTTCATTTTCTTTGCTGCGGAAGAAATCTCGAGTCCACTTCTACTGGGGCTTGTTAAGCTGTTGCCTTGGGGGCCAGTTGATCAGTTGTTAAGTAGTGAGCAGCTTTGGCAGTCAACAGGCGTAGGATCCCCTGCAGCTACTCCAGCCTGCCTGTCCTATCATTCTTTATAGAGGTAGCAGAGTATTGTCTTAGAAGTGCAGTAATGATAAAATACGAACAGATATTGTTCATTCAATTTTGCATGCGCTGGTGTATTAGAAAAAGTGTGTGACATCTGTATGGACACACGTACGGTATTTACTCGTCAGTCATGGAGGTGAAAGTCCTGCTGAGAGTTTTTTATGGAGTGTTTTTTGATGATAGATCAGGAACTCTGAGTGAAAAGACAACAGCCTGAGAATTGTGCGAGCTGTACCTGTCTGCTCCTCGGCTTTTTGTCCTGGCTGTTATCAGTCAGCTTCAATTCACCATGAAAAACTATGAGAAAATATGGCAGGGATTACAAGGAATTTTCTAGGCAAAAAATCACAGCTGGGTCACAAGGAGCTGTGCTTGGTGTGCGGCAAGCCTGACACATTTTTATCTGACAGCAAGGAAGTTCTTCAGTTCTAATGTCTTCTCTGGATTGTCATCTCAAATAGCGTATTCTTATTTACTCTCTGAATTTGTTGTGACATAGTTGCATGAGCGTTGTGATATGTTCTAAGTGCTGGGAAGAAAAGCTGGCTTTGTCATTTCTGCATTTCAAAAACATTTCCCTGCTTGCAGAAATACCCATTTCCTAATCCATGCACACACTGAGAAATTTTGTCCATCTGATTTTTACTTAGCTAAATACGCCAGGAACGATTCGAAAGAGGCTCAACAGATTTCTACTTTTTACATGCCAGGAGGGTTTTTTTAAAATGCATTTTATGCTGGGGTTATTTTGTTTGGGTTTTTTTTGGTTGACTGAATTACCTATATTCCTTGAAATGGTGTTTAGTAATTCTCAGCGACTGCAGAGCTGCCTACTGGGAAGTGGTCAACTGATCACAACAAACCCCACTGACTCCAGGCTCTCCCACTGCTTTAACTCAATTGCACTTTCCTACCCAAAGCCACATCTCTTAGGAAAATCACAGAAATGCTGTTTACTGTGAAGCATGGTTTTAATATTATCACAGCTATTTGAAAAGACAAAAGATTAGAAGGACCATTTGGTACTGAAGGAAGAAACACTTTCAAGGGATGGATTTACTGAAAACAAGACTCACATTTGCTGCTAATGTTTACTTCATGGTCTACCTTCAGCTAAAACATTTCCCCCTTGATGGTGTGTATCTTCCAAGGAGATGAAAGGGGATGTCCGTTCTTCATCCGTGTCTTGATCTCCTACAGTCTGTAAATAATTACGGGCAAAATGGAAGCTTGGGAATTATTTTGTTTTCTTTTTTTTTTTTTTTTTGTCCTATATTGATAGTATATTGTTAGGATTCAAAGCTTGTTAAAAAGTTGGATGGGGAAGTTTGAATATGAGAATTAAGACAGGTAGATTTTAAAGAAAGCTGGCTGCTGAATTCAAAGCCCATAGAGCTGATCCATAACAAAAGAACTTACATCCTCATGGAGGACTACAAACCTAGTTCTGGTTTTGTGGCAAGAGATACAATAGAAATAAGCCATTTATCATGAACAGCTGATATTGGTCACACGTGTTGTGACATATGAGAACGAGAAATATATTGTTACGCATACTTTCCTAAAAAAGACCAGGAAAGGTTTTCAGAAGTGTCTGGTAATGGCCACAGTTCAGCATTTGCCTGCCCAACGTGAAATCCACAGGAATGAAGGGTAGAGGCCAATTCATTCCTCCCCAGAAAGGACAGAGTTTTATTGTCAAGTGCACATGCAGGGTGGCACATGCCTGAAGCTTCTGACTGTCGTGTATGTTGTCGATTCCTCTGAAGATGATCTCTCCTCCTCCCCTTCAGCTAGCTCCTCTAAAAAGCTCCAGTATCAGGTGAACTGGAAGGAGCTGCAGATGGAAATACTTTAATAAAAACCTGAAATGAAAAGAGGTAATGGTACTTTATAGGCAAAAATCTTAATTTCTAAATTAGGATTGTTCTTTCCAGCTTTTTGTGTTTCCTTTGTAGTGACTTTCTTCTGGAGCTGATTCTTTATTAGTGGAAACAACACAGCAGTTTACTCCTTGCCCCATAGAAGACCTCCAACAGATCTATTAATACTCTGCAGTCAAATCATTCAGATGCTCTCTCTTAGGACAGCATCTTCTTTCTTTGGTTCTTTCTCCCTCTGAGTGAAAAACTTTCATTTTTTAACACAAAACCAAGTAAACAAGAGTCTCTGGTTCTGTGACTTTAGCCCTACTGATGGCAGGAATCACAGTCTAGAAAGCAGTATCCTCTGCATGTTGGATCTTCAATACATCAAACGACAACGTTGGCATTGTTTTGAGAGGGTTAACTAAGATTAATGAGAAAAGAAACATGAAGCCATGGAGGATCAACATTACAAATCAATGACTGAATAAATTTAATGTGTATTGCAGCTGTACTTAGGCTGGCATGAGACTGATTCTTAAGAGTGTATCTTTTATGCTTCTAAATAACCCACTAAGACAGGTACACTGCTTCCCCTTTAATAATGCTTTATTTAAGGTTTATACAGTAGTCAATGTATTGATTCTGGAGGAATTTGCAGAATAAAAAAAGAATGCTTAATAAGGTACAAATAAACTCCTCCAGCTTTCTCCATTCCTCTTCCTTAACTTTTGCAAGCTGTAACTTCAATATTTTAATTCTGGGGAACAAAGTAATTATAAAATATATCCGGACTTGCTGGTAGTCAACGTTCGTTTTGAACCTTAGACTTGGCGTGAATGAAGTAACTTCCTTGAAAGGTGAGCTCTTTAAACCGTATAGCTTTCCCTGACACCATTCAGTAACTTTTGAAAGCACCCCTTGCAGCAGCAGGATGAAAAGAAAATGCATATTTTATTTATATTTATACCTAATTATGGCTCAGAGCTGGGAAACACGACCTGTGTCTTTGCGGATTAGATCCTTTGTCGTTAAACTTCGCGACAGAGACGGCTTGCTTTGCTCCTTTAATCAAAACCCTATTACCCCTAAATTGCCTCTTAAAATGGCCATTTGTCTAGCAAATCTGACGAAGGCGCTTCCCTCCCGATAATTGCGCGTATAAAGCCGGCGACAAAAGAAGACCTTTTACATGTCTGAACGGTTTCGCAGTCCAGCCTCATAATCAGATTCCAGAAATTGAACTTGCAGAAAGTTTGTGCTAGCCTTGTGGATTTTCATTTCAGATGTTGTCAACTCAAGGGCATTTGGACCAATCAATATCTGTCTGTCTTCTCGCACAGAGAAAGTTGGCTATTAGAAAAGAGAGGCTTACAGCAGGCTCAGCCAATACCATTAGCCCTAGCCTAAGGGCAGTTGTGTCCATGTGCCGGGGTAGGCACCTGCCCCCTCCCCTCCCCCACCATTAAGAAGGCCACTGGGGATGTCATTTGGACATAGCGGGCAAAGAGCACTTCTTTATTCTTTCTCTTTTTTACACCCAGACTTCACCAAAAATCAATAAATCTGTTCTTTGCTTATTTTCAGAACTTTACTTCAATATAAGCAAGGACTTTCCTTCCAGCTACAAACTCCAGTAGCACCAAGTCAGGGATTTTTTTTGTGTGTGTGTATTTTTTATTTTCCTTTCTCTGTTCCAATTTGAGAAATAATTGGAAATAATATCCACTGTTTCTTCTTTTTCCTGCTAAATATTTTTTAGAAGAAAGACCTTGACCTACTGACTCTCTTCGTGATTCAGCACTGGAATTTTCTCTCCTTGCTGTCCTTTTACTGCTAATGATTGTATATGATCAGGTTATAAACTGAGATATTTCTTTGTTTTTCAATCAACAATTTTCTTGATAGTGAATTCAGTTTTGCTATAGCCAGTGTCAATGTGCTATTAGCTGTTAATAATTCTTTAACTATGAAACCACCACCCTTCAATTTTAGGCAAAGCGGCATTTCAGTATTGGGGAACCAGGTATGTATTCTGGGAAGGCATCAAGTCCATGCTTGAATGTTGTGAGATTATTTTTTATAGGGAACATTTTTTTTTTATCTACTCTTTCTCTGAAATAATAATAATAAAAAAATAAATTGAGGGATGGTTGACCTTGGTAACCCAAGAACCAAACCGAAGGTTAAGAAACCCGCCAGAAATGCAGGTAAATTTTCATCTATTTCAGAGAACTATTCACTGAAAAGATGATAGGGGACAAAAGGAAAGGGCAAAAGCAGAAATGGAGTTGACACGGAGAGAGATAAAGGCACTGCAGAGATGCTCTACCAAAAAAAAAGAAATGAAGAAGAAGTTTGGAAGGAAAAACTTAGGAATAATTCTTGAAGACAGAAATTTTTGGGTCAAAGCTAGTGGACGGAGCTAGTGGTAGTAATTTCATTCAACAGACCTGTTAATAGACTCCATCACAAACGAGCTTTAATAGATGCACTAAACCTTGTCCTTTTGGCTATAAGAAGTCAAAATGGAAAAAGTTCCTGAAAACAGGAGTCTTCTCATCCTCTGTCCAAAAAGTCTTGTCACATAATCCAGTCCATTGCAGGCTCAAGTCCTGGAAGTCTCAGAGATGAGATGACATTTAATATTTTGATCTTTAAGAAAGTAAATGAATAGTTATGCAAATGTGGGGTTTTTTTTCTACTGTGTGATTATATTGAAATTGATGAGCTTTCTTTAAATGCCCAAGATTTGGCTGAAGTAATGTAGTGAAGCTCTATTAAAGTCATCAAAGCTGCACCATTTGAGACACACTGCAGACCTGTCTTGGAACCATCAGTGAGAACTCAGACAGGAAAGACCTTGCTGGCCTCCTATAAATATAGTATTTGGGTACTGAGTATGAAGATTCCATTTCTATGTTGAGTCAGGCATGAACCACAAAGACAGAAAGATGCATAGAATTAAAAAAGAAAGAGGAGAGGGTCCTATAAAACCCATGAAGCCAGGAAGAGGAAAGTGTTGGTTGGGTCACGTTTCGCTGAGATGATTGGGTATTTTTTGGCTATTTCACTCTAATAGCGAGCAAAGAATGTTGTTATTAAATATTCTTTGAATGGCCTGTGAGAACTTTTCAAGGTTCAAGGATTCCTATCACCCCAAAGATCTCAGACAGCCTTGTAATAGGGGAAATGGGTTGAAAGTTCATTTATTGCTCTTGCAATAAATGGCAGAACCTCTATGTAGAGAAGCTGTGGCTAGTTGGTCTGTTTTGAGTATGAATGGTTTCATTGGCACCTCAGCTGTTTTAAATCATCAGCAAAGTAGTGCAAGCAGGACAGTTAAGACCAGGAAATGTCCTCACCCTAGCATGGCTGATGTGGATTATGGATGTTTTTCACTAAGGAGGATCCTTGTGGCCTGATTCCCTAGGAGGTGTTGGGAAGATGATACGGAGAGAAGAACCAACGCTATCCAAGAAGATATCCAAGTAAGTCAGTAAATAAGTAGGAAAGGGGTTGTTTCCTTCAGAGTTTTCTATGTGTATTCTAGATAGGAAACAGACTTTATGATAATACAGACTAATTTCTAAAGTGGCTTTAAATTAGCACAATTTTTGGTTTGGGAGGGTTTTTTTTTCCCTCTAAGCATTGAAGTTTTGGGTTCCTCTCACAACCTGGCAAGGCTCATGCATTTTTAAGTGCTCACGCAGCACTACTTGCTGCTTCAATGAAAATAATAGTACTGCGCTAAACAGCATCATCTTGGGATCACTTATGGGATTTAGTGATCTTTAAGAGGTGAAGGCTAGGGTACTGGAAAGTGAAAACCTCCAGTGCAAAGAAAATAAGGTGCGTTTCCTATAAACCCCTGAAATAGCTGCATTTCATTCAAGTGGTTGAAATGTATGTGGAAAAAAAAATATACCAGCAAAAAATGTATTTACTTCTTAGGTTGTAATGACTTGGTAGGAATTTTTGAGACTGATGGATAAAGGGGTAGGCTTTGTGGCTACTTAATCTCCAGGGCTGAAAATATTTCTTCATTTGAGTGAGGGAACGTGCTATGCCACCAAGCGGTTATTCATTGCATGGATTATTGTTTTGAGCTAGAGTAAGATCTTTTGTTTTTGATATTTAAATGGAAAGAAAAAATAAATAGCATGTCCTTTTCAAAGCAAACATTTCAAAATGACTAGTCAATACTAACTATTAAAACAACAACAACAAAAAAAAAAGTTCGATCCCTTAGCTGGATTCTCACATCATTAAACTCAGAGGGAGTTTTGTTGAGGACATTGCGAGCAAGATCCTGCCCTTATACAGCTGTCACAGAGAAAGATCTGAGTAAACCAATCACTTCTAAAACGACTCTCTAAATGTCATTATGATCACTGAGCTGTTTGTTTTAGCTTTTTGGTAACATTAAAGTTTGCACTCGTTCACATTTTTTGTATTTGCTTTGAAAGGGGCATTTTGGACTAATTAGTTTTTGGAGTTAACATCCATTGTATGAGTAAATAGAGTAAGGTCCCAGGAAAGCCAAGTATAGACCCACTGTCCTGACAGTGCTGGGATGTGCATTTCCACTTCATTCATCTGTAAGCTTCGATGTGCTCTCTAATGCATGCATGGTGTTTACCTCAAACTAAAGAGATACAGGTGCGGAAAGAAAAATATCAAATGGTTGAACAGCACTTGTTTCTTACCTGGACATTTCTTGCCAGTTCTGCTAAACCAAGAGAAGGTGATTTCAAATCCTAGACATTCCTCTGTCCACAGGTGGAGCGTGTTGAACAAAAGGTACGAAATAAATACACAATGCATTAAAAAACTGTAAAGTCTCCTTAAGGAGAAAAAAGTCATTACAGAACTGCTCTTGTTCCATTATTCACATTACCCTTTCAGAGAAACATTTTGCCAAAACATTTCACTTAGGGGCATAGAGATTTAGTTTTGTTTTTTTTTTTTTTTCTTCAAAATATATTTGAAGCTGGTCCTTCTGTACTATGGACTTTGTGACTATATAGACAGGAATTCAATTGTGACTTCTGTCATCAAGAAAATAACGGCATCTGAAAGTTTATCTTCTAAAGATCAGATAAGTCCCAAACTAAAGTTCAGTAACAAAGGGTGTGGAAAGTGGTTTAGAGTATTAGAAGAGTCCGTGATGAAAACAAAATCCCACCTCTCAAACTTGAATAGTCCTTTGTGTTTCTGGGTGTCCAATTCTAGATGGGTACCTGAGCTCTTAAGACTGAGATATGAGCCGGAAAAACCCACATGCTTAAGTATCTTGATATAGAAAACATCTGAAGTGGATGAGCACTCACTTGAAAAGTGCTTTCTAGGTCTTTGCTTCATCTTGAGCTGTGAATCTTGTTTATCTTCTGAAGCTTCTAAATCCAGCCTTGGCCCTGTCACTGTCAGTATTACAGTAATATTTCTGCAGGACATGAGCATCTTCTGCTTGTGTTGTAGCAACAGAGCATTTCCAATTGGAAGGAATCTCAATAACTGCGTAAAGGGCACTCGAGCTGCTTATGAACTTGAGTTCTGTAGAAAATAAATGTCATAAACTTGCCACATAGTCTGCCGAGAGGTTCAAATTGTAAAGAAACAACATGGTGTTGCCCAAACCAAGCATGAATTTGAACTACTTCAGGAAATGCATAAATACTTCTCGGGATGTACTTTAAAAATCAGGCAGGTTTTTTTGTTTTGTTTTGTTTTGTTTTTCTGGGATATAGGGAAATCTCAGCATTAACAAGGCATGAGGGCAGGGACAGATGAAGCGGTGGGGACGCATACCCCCTCACTCTGTCTTGCCAGACCGGTTCACTTTTTAACCGTGCGTGCAACCACAGGTACGAACACATTTTTCTCTGGGTTCCCCAGTGTCAACAGTTGAGCACATTAGTGTCACTTGTGGCTGCAGCATCCCTGGTGCGGGTGCCTGTCTAATGGACAGTGGTGGGAGCCGGCAGACACAAAACCCCTGAGCTGGAGCCCATCAGGCAGCGAGCGTCGGATGTGTCAGCTCCTGCTTCTTTGCAGAAAATGTTTCTCCAGCCCCGTTGCTCCCAGTGAGTGTGCATGCCAGCTTTAGTGCCTGCTCCACTTATTTCAGGTATTTTTGTGTCAACATCCCGATAACAGTCTAAAAGCCTTATTTTTTGCTGACAAGGGTAGGGCATATTCTTCATCTTTGGCCAAATCCTGACTTGCATCATTCTTGCTCAGGCAAAACCCTAGTTGGAAAATCTCTGACTGGAACAAAGAATGCTAGATTCAGCCTTATTGTCTATTAACATGAAAAAAAAAAAACCCAAAGAACTGTGAAGTTTATTTTTTTTTTTAATAATCTGACCCATCACTGGTCTCTAAGGAACATGAGGAATCCATGTCTTAGAATTTTTCAAGACCTAATAAATAATTTGCCATAACCACAGGGTACCATGGCCAAATGGAGCTAAGATAATATTTAATTTGCCTATTTACAACATTAAGTAACATATTCTGTTTATATATATAAGTATTTATTGTGAAAAATGTTTGAAACCTCACTGCTTGGCTCTCAACAGACCTTCTTGGTGTGTTTCAGAGCCTCACACAGTTAAAATTATTCCACTGGGCTATTAAAGCATTGAATGCGCAACATGGCACACACCTCAAGGCATTCCTCAGTTCGTTTTTATCTTTTTGAATACCTGTAGCTTCCTTTCTGCACTAACATTTTACTGCAAGCGCTCTCTCGTATCTGCCAGTTAACTTTCCCTTGAAGCCCAGTGGCCTTCTCAGCTCTGGTGGTCACTCATCTCGCCCCTCTTAGATCTCAGAAGGGGGTGGCAAGCAACACAGTGAATGAAATATGAAGAAAATTCACATCAAATGGCAATGTGACAACCCCACCACCGCCCCCCCCCAGGTAATAACCAGGTGTCAGGTGTGAAAACTGTTCTGCACCGTAACTCGTCGTTCTCCTCGGCACGTCCCTCGTGCTGGCAGTGCCAAGGTGCCCGCTTTGTACGCGTATTCAGGGCTGGCTAATGCGGAGCAGCTCTGAGCGATCTCTTTCTCTTACTGGATCGCTGATGTTATGATTCTTAATTAGAAACGCAAGGCTGGGTAGAGGGTGGTCAGGGGAAAGGCGAGGGGAAGAAACCAACGGCAGAGAGAGACTGTTTTGTTGATGCCTGTAGTCTCGGCTAGAATACAGCTCCTGCTGCATTTCTTCCAGCAGCACAAGCTGAATCTTTTCCCTCATTTGATACAGTGACCTCTCAAGTGCATCATTGCCCTGAGGGCTGAGGGCAGTCCAGCAACTGTTAAACCCCTTGGGTTGATAATCTTCTCCCACATTTGCCCTTAACACCAGACATACCACCATTAGCTACAGCTCCACTGGTGCTCATTAGAGCCGATCAATATAGACTAACATAAAGAATGCTGCTGCGCCTTCTGTTATTTTTCAGTTACTGCAAATTTACAGACTTTCACCTACAATACAAGGCTTTGCGGATGTACTATGTAAAAAAGAGGGTTTGAGTCCACAAAAAAAAAAAAAAAAAAAGAAGAAAAAAACCCCAACAACCAGGCAGTTTTTATTAGGTGCCTTAAATGTAATTTGTCTCGCTGCTCAAAATACCTTGTTTACTAGAAAGCATGTAGAAGATGCTCTGTACAAAATTGTCTTTGGGTTAAGTTGCTGTCAATTTGCAACTTTGCCAAATCGCAGCAGATAGGTCAATAGATGAAATCAGTCCCATTGTAATATGAAAAAGTATTTGAGCCTGGAAAGCCTATGCAAACGCTTTCATGAACGCGGCCTGATATTTTTAAGCCCGCTGGCTGAGTCCGTGCTCTTTGCAGTTGGATCGCGATTGCGTGGCCGGTTGAAGGTCTATATGTTGAAGGCATATATGTAGAGTGGCTACAGCACTGCATACTACCACCAGCAGGTGTTGCCAAAGATCATAGCAAGAACGGCAACAACAATTAACAAACCTATCATTCTTTTTCCACATTTTTTACCTCGAAGAGTCTTTCAAAGGATTCACATCCCACTGACTGCGATAGGAAACAACTAGCAAACTAACTATAAGAAAGGTACAAAAAAACCACCTATGGTCTATTAGGCATTTTGCAAGAAATACTTGATTCAGTGAGAAGAATAATTTTTTTTTAACTTTTCATTTGTATTCGGAGAAAAGGAAAGTCAAAAAATCTTCATGGGATTTACCAAAGGGCAATGTGATGCAAATATAAAAGTTGGGATTTCTCATACTCTGTTCTTTAGTCAGTCTGGTCTTTCAAACTTTATTAGTACTGTTTTAGGACATAAAGGAAGGAAATACAGCATCCAGCCAACTTCAGGTAACTTCTAACAAGGTAGAAAAAATATATTTTACTTACTATAAAGACAGGTATTACTCATCATGGATAAACCTAGGCACCCTAATTAACAGGATGGTTAAATGTAGGTATGTTAAAAACACTGGCTACATGTTGAATTGCAATGAATCAGGAGTAAAGAAAGCTTCATCTACACCAAATCATTCCATACTACAAGGACTGAGGGCCTCTTGTATCTTACTCAAAATGGTGGCTTAAAGAGTTCAACGTCAATTGCTGAATGAAAAGGGATTTCAAACAATCTTAGCTAAAGAAGTAGAATACGGTGAGTTCTGCCTGTTTTCATCAGGTGCATCCTTCAGGAGTTTAACTTTTTTCATAGTTCTCTGGTGCTATAGGCGATTAAATACTTCTGTTGAATCGCTTATTTATTCAAGACCTTTCTGAAGAGCTGAAAGGGTATGAGAATTTCATTTGTGAAACTAGGGATTTCTCAAAGTCCATTAAAGCACCTTTACTTACAGAACGACACAACTTCTCCAGATGCGTCCTTTGCTTTAGTGGACCTATTTGCATCTTAGGTATTACTTAGTGTGAGTAATGTGGTAGGACTGAGACCTTGATGATAGGCTGATTAATGAAATCCGTTCTGCTGGCTGAACATAATGGAAAATGTGATTCTGTTGGCTTCTAAAGTCTGAAATTCATCTCCATGCAAACGACACACATTTTATGTATGTCATAAGCCTTCTACTATCCGTCTGCTTAGATGGGGATTTCATCCGGTGAATGGAAGGGTGGTTGTTACGTCCATTAACATCGTTAAAATGTACCCAGCAAACCCATTGCTGTGATGACATTGCCTTGAGTTTGAATCTTCCCTTCAAGAAGAACCTGGATAAACTTGATGAAAAACAATTGGTGAATCTGACCTGAAAAACCCTTTTTGAAGCAGCACACTTTTTAGCGGGGGGAAGGGGGGGGGAAAATCATTGCTTGGTTTTAAGACTTTTAGTGAAAGAAGACTGGCAAAATCACTTGGCGTATAACTTACTGAGTTAAAAAATGACAGCTAGTTTCTAATTTGCACCTTTCTCACTCAGCTTGCTGTTGTCAGTCGTCCTAGTTCATAGTCTGCTAAATTAATGAGCTGTATGATTCGAGCTCCCTGTTTATTTCCATGCAGCTGTAAATCTTACCCTTAAAATTCTGGTCAATTGGCTATGAGTTCCCTACTTCTCCCATGAAGACAGAAAAGAGACGTATTTTCCAAATTGGGCTTCATTTCTGTAGTTCTTTTCTGAATTCCCTCCAACTTTTCCAGCATTCGCATTTCATAGCGTGGGATCTAAGGTGGGGCACGTATCTCAGCAATGGGCTCGCAAATCTTGCTGGCAGTGGCAATAATTCCTCACCACGCCCCCTGGATAGCCCATAATTTTCAATAATATCACAATACGGAGCTAGCAGTGACTGTCCAAGGGACATTGTATGTTTTGATCAACAGGGAAAGGTTTTTAGCAACTTTCTCTTGTCAAAGCTGGATATATATTCCAAGCCCTAATTATTGACCAAGTTGGCACTTCATGCAACAATGTCTTTGGTTGTAAATTAGCTGGTTTTAATGGTCTGCAGCAACGCTTTCAATATCCTCTTTAGTGCCAAGTTTGAATGATGGAGCTTGCTATATATGCTGACACTTTTTATTCTTAAACACCTGACGTGCGGTGTGTTCCCGTGAGTTTTAAAGGGTAAGATAAAATGTCAAAATTGTTCAAAAGTATCATGTATATTTTTTACTCGGAAAGTTACATACTCAAAACTCTAATCAGTCCACCTGGATTTATGAAATCCCCTGTTATCGTAGCGGTGTGAAAACTGGACTACAGATAAAGAAAATGGTATTTTTATAGAATGGTCCTTTGAGATGGGACTGCTCCTCTGTTGTCAATGTAGGCCAAAGTGCCAGTGGGAAGTGCAGTACATGACCTTAGTCAATTAGCAGGGTCTCCTTAATCTCCTGGGGTTACTTTGATCTGCAATATCAAGTCTAACACCTTAATGAAATTTTACAGATAGTCACAGAAGACATCCATGTAGTGAAAAAACAATTTCGTTTTATACCTAAACTCCTAACACATGCTTAATAAATCCCCAGAAGGGAAATAATAACTATAACCATATTCAACATAAAATTTTATCTTTTTTTTTTTAATTTTTTTTTTTTTTTTTATCCACACTGTGTTTATGGCTGTGAAAAACAAGATTATAATAGATGGGACTTTGCTTGTGAAAGCTAGGGACAGACCAAGCTGCTGATTCACATTTTTTTTTCTTGTGGAAAACATGTTATTTGTTGCTGTTACACTTTAAATCTCCTGAAATAAGGCCAGTGCATCATATCTTAATTGTATTTGTTGTGTGAATATATTTCAGATATACGACACTTCCGTAGGATATCACTATCCCAATTTGTGTAACCAGACCTGCTCATTTAAAGGTTTTTTTTTTTTTTTCTTTTTCTCGTTCAAATCTTGTTTGTCACTCTGCTCTGAATGGTTTGGGTGGAGTTAATTGGACAACCTGGCCCGTTTCTGAGATAATAACCAAGTAACTGTGTGACAAAAAAAAATTTGATCCTTTGTTGATTTTCGCTTGCTCTTGTCTTCTCTGCTTATTTGGACCGTTTCACCTGAAGGTCTTGCAGGGCCCAGCTTGCAGAAGTACAGAAACGCTTTAATGGGATTATTTTTTTTTTTTTTTTCCTGGGAAAAGGCTTCAGGTTTCCCTGCCCAGAAGTGAAAACTGTCTTGAGAAGAAGGGAGAAGGCAAAGGATGGGGTTTAATTAGGCCACAGCTTTATTAACTCAATTTATCTAGGAACTATGCAGTGATAATTCACACCACTTCCTTCCTTGCTGCTGGTGCATGCTGCCACTGACTCCATGCTTCTGGGTGCCCCTTGGGGGTGGGTCATGAACCCCAAGGCTTGTACTTCTCCTTTCTACTGCTTCTTGCCTCCTCCAGCCTCACTAGCCATGGAGACCCATCAGTGTCCCCCTTTGCTGTCCCTGAGCAGCTCATCAGAGCATCCTGCAGTCAATCCTGGGAGAAGGTCCTGCCCCGATCTCCATTTTCCTTGCAAAATCCCAAACAGTTTCCAGGCAGGAATTAAATGATCATTTTGGATGCCTGGTGGTGAAAGAGAAGAGAAGAAACTGCTCCAGCCACTGCCTGGTGCTTTGGCTGTGATAGGGGGAGGTACCCAGCAGTGCCTGGGGGGATCTGCTGCCCTGTGTGATGGTGGCTCCTCTCTTTCCCTTTCTGCACAGGGAAGGGCTCATGAAGAAGAGAGAAGGGTTTCTGAGCTTTTTGCAGGTGTACAGGGACAGTAGCCCCACTGAAGCTAATTGGATGACTCCTTTGAATAAAATAAAGTGGATGTGGTCATCTAGACTAGACATTAGAAAAAAGTTCTTCACGGAAAGGGTAGTGAAATATTGGAATGGGCTGCCCAGGGAGGTGGTTGAGTCCCCATCCCTGGATGTGTTTAAACATCGCTTGGATGTGGTATTGGGGGACATGGTCTAGAGGTGAACCTGTAGAGTAGGGTTAATGGTTGGACACATGATCCCAGGGGTCTTTTCCAACCTGAGTGACTCTGTGATTCTGTGTGATCTCTGCTGTAGCCACCAAACCACCATACGAAAAGTTATTCTCTCTTGCTGTTGCTCACAGGGCAATCCCTTTGCTTGTCTAAGGCATTCCACAAAAATCTCCTTTTCTTGGGATCTGACCTGAGGCTTTAGAGTGGAATTCTGCCCGAGTGAGGGCTCCAGCACTCAGCATCACAGCTCGAGGACATGCAACACCTTTCCTGATGCTCTCCATACAGAACATATCTCTCCATAATTAGATAGGATTAGAGGAACTGGAGATATTCAAGAGCTAGCTTTTTATAAATCGCTTTTTGCAGTCAAATTAAGGTTTATTGCCGAGCGTCTCGTGGTTCACGCCGACTCAGATTTGCACAGTTTTATGCAGTTGTTTTGCTTGTTGTACTCATATGGCTCTATAGCAAAACTAAATCAGCTCTCCCCGTAGGCCCTACAAGTGAGCTTTCCAGTGTGCGGAATTCAATGGACAATCCCCATAACGTTTGCTGGTTCTTAATGCATTCAGTAACTGTAAAAACCTCTTAAAATTGAACAAGGTTATAAAACTCAGCTCTCTACCGATTCCCCTAATTAACATGTGACAGATACATGCAGTCATTCCACTGCGCTCTCCTCCGGTAACTGCTTCACATAACTATAAAACGGCTTCTGCGAAGTAGTGCAGGCACTGGCTTTGTCTTCATGCACATCTGTTGCATTTTTTAAAGGAAAAATAAAGTTTAAATTTTTAAAATCTCAATTTTAATAATGCATGAAAAAAAAAAACCCAAACCAGGGGGGAAAAAAAAATATTTTAAAAATCCTGTTTTATTTTCATCCAGGTCTCATCTTCATATTTCTTTCAGCATTGCCAAATGGTCCAAAAGTGTTTTCTGTTTTCTGTCTTCTATATCATTAAAGCCGTGGTGATGTGCTCCAGGTGACCAAGGTGAGCAGTGCTGAATTCTGGTCATCAGTAGGATTGCTGCAAGATGTGGGATGTGGGTCTGGCTGGGAGGTTGTTTCTGAGTGCTAGGAGAAGAATATGGTGTATCTCCCTTCAAACATTTGACCTGTCTGGCAAGACTCACAAACCCAGTCAATTTCGTGTCAAAAATATCCAAACCACGGAAGTAATTTGAGTGAATTAGGTGAGTTTGGATTGTAAACATAAATCTCTTTGTTTTTTTCCTAAACGAACAAACTTTTCGATAACTATTTATAGAATACTTAGTTTTCATTTAATGACCTGTATCTGAAGTATGGTAATTAAAGTATTTTTCACAAATATTCGTTGGTCTTTCTTAATGAGTTAATTTTTAACTTCTTTGGTCTCCATTTTCCACAAGTATACCTTCAAGCAAAGCTGGAAGAGGACTTCTTGTCAAAACAGGGATTTGAAATGGGTGCTCAAGAACATGTGAAAAACTAAATGGTGAAAATCCAAGGAAGAATGTCGTTATTTTTAGCTGATGTAACTGTTGCAGTTTGATAATTAGAATTGCTGTTAAACTTTGGTTGTGGAGTCTCCTTCTCTGGAAAGATTCCAAACCTGCCTGGACACCAGCCTGGGCAACCTGCTCTGGGTGACGCTGTTTTAGCAGATGATCTCTAGACTAGGTGATCTCCAGAGGTCCCTTCCAACCCCTATCATTCTGTGTTTCTGCAATTGCTTTAACCAGCCAGTGATTTTTTTGTGTGTGTTTTGTGTTGTGTTTATTTTTTGTTTGTTTGTTTGTTTTGTTTTGTTTAAATCTTAAATTTCAAATCAATTTCGTTAATATTATTTGCCTTGTATTTCTAGGCTTCAAATGAGTATTTGGATACATGTGAGGTCTCAAACATAGAGACTGAGAAGGTTCTTCCTCTGGATTTTTACATTTGAAGTATAGGGAAAGGCTGAGAGGAGGAGTAAATAACACCATCCCCATTTTACTGACAGAGAATTGAGTGTTTAAGGATTAAGTAATTCATGCCAAAGATATTTAATCCAGATTTTTGAATCCCTGTTCAGTGTTTTAACCTTAAGATCACGCTTCGGAAGCCATTTGGCTTAAAGAATGTTATGAAGAAATACAGTTTTTTCCTCTAGATTTTACTATTTTGTTCTGTGAAAAGTAGCACCTACCCCCTGAACTGTACATCAGTGACATGGGGTTTCTGAGTGTTGTAACCCTAGTGAAAGTGAGTGGATGAATCCAAGTTGAGCAAACTCCAACTTGGAAAAGTTGCACAGCATTTACAGCACTAAAATGAGAATGTAAGGTTGCAGGTTGACCTCCTGGAAAGGAGTTCTGCAGAGAAGGACCTTGCACTCCTGGTGAACAAGTTCACCATAAGCCAGTGATGGCCAAGAAGGCTGATGGTCTACTGGGATTCGTGAAGAAGAGCGTGGCCAGCAGGTCAAGGGAGGTTCTCCTCCCCCTCTACTCTGCCCTGGTGAGGACAGAGCTGGATTATTGTGTCCATTTCTGAGCTTCCCAGTTCAAGAGAGATGAGGAACTACTGGAGAGAGACCAGCAGAGGCTACAAAGATCCTAAGGGGCCTAGAGCATCTCTGTGCTGAGGACAGGCTGAGAGCCCTGGGGCTTTTCAGCTGAAGAAGAGCAGCCTGAGAGGGCAGCTGAGCAATGCTGAGCAAGAGATAAAGGGCCCCTGGGGGGCAAGAGGATGGGCACTGAGTCTTGTCAGTGGTGCCCAGTGACAGAACGGGAGGCAACCAGCACAAACTGGAACCCAAGAGGTTCCATCTGCACATGAGGAGAAAATTCTTTGGTGTGAGGGTGTGGGAGGCTGTGCCAGGCTGCCCAGAGAGGCTGTGGAGTCTCCTTGTCTGGAGAGATTCCCCCCCCGGCTGGACCCTGCGCTGCTGGGCCCCTGCTCTGGGTGCCCCTGCTGGATGGAGCAGGCGGTGGCACCAGACCAGCTCCAGAGGGCTCATCCAACACCCATCAGGCTGGGATTCTGTGATATGCCTCTCCCATTGCCCAGAGCCATGGCATCGAGGCCTGGAGCATTATTTCCTCCTGCACTTTCCAGGGTCCTGTGCGATACATGAGGAGGTGATGAGACCCAGATGGGAGATGGCAAAGCTCTCTTTAACAACTGCTGATGTTTTCTTGTGTGCTTAATAGAAGCAGACAGCAAAGATTCTTATCTTACACGGGAAGCCTGACAGCATGGTATTTCTATTGATGCCGAGGTTATTTTGATACAGACTCTAAAAAAATCTCAAAAAATAACTTGGATTCATATGATGTTTGCTTCTGCCTGTATGCTAGTACATTTTGGTTGTACAGGTAAGTCCCGTGCACATTTTTAATGTAAACTAATCTTTTATAACAATAAGAAAGCTTTCAAATCTAAATATGTGAAATCTCTGCATATAGGATTAAAAAATCTATATTCATTGTGGAGAAAAAAAAGAAGAGGGAAAGATTACAAAAGACCAAAAGCTCTAGGGTTCAAGCTAATTTTTCATCTTCTCCATGGGGAAAAACACTGGTAAATGTTAAGAAACACCCTTCAAGAACCTTTAATTTGTTTTTCGCTCTCCATGATATAGATTTTTCTCCTTCCCATTTAAGTAAAAAAAAAAAAAAAAAAAAAATTAAATTCCTGTGGGTTCGTAGAGTTATCTGAGAAAATATATATATATTTGTGTATTATTACATGCTTTCTAATGGAGCTTTGATTATGCTGTCAGATCAGTCTAGGCAAAATTTGACTTGTAGCCAGGTCCACTAACTTTCATTATCTTCTCGAGAGGTATTTGTTCCTGTAGATCACACGTATCAAGTACAGGATCAGGTCCTTGTTCCAGAAACTTGGCTTCATTGCAGTCAGTGACAAAATCCCTACTGACCCAGCACGGGTCAAGTTGTTGCCATAAATATACCGTCTTTTGAAGTTACTGGGAACAGGATTAGGTCATTGTATTTTTGTTGTAACTTGTAACGTTGCAGTTCTGCAATTGGTTTTGCTGCTGACCTGCAGTTGAGTTCAAGCAGATACAAGTGGATCCAGGCCTGTTTATCAGCAAAAGGCAGGAAGAGTTAGAACTAGAGCTTAACCCTGTGTTTTAGCTGGTCCTGGATTAACAGAGGTCTGAATATTCTTTTATAGGCACACACACATATATATATATATATAATGTACAGAAAAAACACATAAATATGTGTGTGTTTGTATGTGTGTGCATAAGCAACCCCATAACAAAGAGGTTTTTTAATAACACCGGGGATTTAAGTAAATGTATAATACTCTGCCTTTTCTAAAGTGATTGTTTTATACTCCTTAATAAGTTAGTATTTAAAGCATTCTAAAAGGAGGCTGGACTGAGGTGGGGGTCAGTGTCTTTTCCCAAGGAACAAGCAACAGGACAAGAGGAAACGGCCTCACATTGCACCAGGGGAGGTTTAGGTTGCAGCTGAGGAACAATTTCTTCTGCAAAAGGTTTGTCGAGGCCTGTCCCAGGCTGCTCAGGGCAGTGGTGGAGTCCCCATCACCCCTGGAGGGGTTTCCAAGCTGTGGAGATGTGGTGCTGAGAGACATGGGTCAGTGGTACCCTGGCAGTGCTGGGTTAATAAGTGGACTTGATGATCTGAAAGGTCTTCTCCTAACAAACCAATCTATGATTCTACAATTGAATAGATGTCAGGAAGGTGAGTATTATAGTCTACATTTTACAGATGGGAAAAACTGAAGCAAATCAAAGAGTCTGATGACTGTGGCTTGTTGCCAGCTTTAGAGACAAGAAATGGCCCATGAACCATGGTGGTGGTGGGACAGGGATTTCAAATGCTTCTGTACTCATCAGTAACTGCTCAGTGCTGGTGTTTCAAAGTACTCCACTCCAACCGTCTGTGTTTTGTATGCAGTCAGAAATTGCCATTCTCATAGAATTCAGATGTAAAGCTTCAGTTGCTGTAGCAAGTGTGAAATTGAGTAGAAGTTATGGTGGACTTAAATAGTAACAGTGCTTGCATTCTGCCCCAAAGTGAGATATGTGTATGTGGACAGGCCTGTTTATCCTTGCCAATTGCCATCACCTACTCTCTGCTCCAGGAGGATATGGATATGCCTGCAGAATGCTGTGGAGATTAAAATGGTGTGTATTTCAATATCTAAGATTGAACCTCATTAAAAGAACTTCCTACATCATTTATCAAAGCAAGTCAGAAGGAGGTTCAGGGCAGACCACAGTAGCCCGTGAACTGCAATCTTAATTTCGTAACATCAGTTAATATAGTTTGTGTTATGCAATGTGCGATTTCATTTTAGCTCTACATGTCTTAAACACATGTGAAATGAAAATAAAATCTTGTTTCCATTAAATGAGGTGCTTTTCTTTCAATTTACAGACCATCGACAAAGTCTTGGCCCCCACATTAATGAGTTCCACTTGGATATTTGGAAGTTGCCTTGAACTTGGCTTTGTTCTCAAGAACTTATCCACGCAAGTATTTGCAGGTGTGTGAGAAAATAAGCTATACATTTAATGAGTTGTACGCTACATTTATTATTCTCATTTATCCATGTCCATATCTGGAAAGACATTCACGCCATAAATGCTATTGTGGCTGGGACATTGAGTGGGAATTACACCGGGTGACAGTGGTCCTGTGCGTGGGGCCAGCAGAAGATCTGTTGGCCACTTCGGAGCGTAATGTAGGGCATGAGTAGCATTTAAGCAGGACAAAAGGCTTCTGTTGGCATCCTGTCTGATTGCTCGCGTTGGCTGGAGCTAGTTAGGAAGGCAAGACGTACTTTTATTTGCAGTAGTATAATCTTACAGCATAACTATTAATATCACACATTGTCAAGAGCAGCAAAAACCACTGAAGAATGTGAAGTACAGAGGAGTATAGCGAAAGTTCACTATGTGATTTGAAAAAAGAAAAAATGTTATAAAGTCTGAGCACGAGATGAACAAGTTAGGGCTAGATGTATGTTTTCCTTCACTTTCTAAGATATGTTTTTGGATACTCGGTTGGTTTTTGGCTTGGCAATGCCATTTATATGAATACTCGTTATAGATTTTATAGTGATTTTTGTTGTTGTTTTGTTTTGGTTTTTTTGGAAGGGCTTAAAAAGTGCAGCTAAAACAAGAAAATAAACCTCAAGCAAGAGCTTAGTCTTCATGCCTGAAATGATGCCATCAGTGAAGTTAGTGGCAAAACTATGGACTTTGAGATCTGTAGGATTTGACCTCTGGGCTTTGGAGCTGTGTTGGCAGGAAAGAATAAATAAATCCTGCAAAATGATATATGAACTTCATAATCTGTGCCTCACTTCTTAGACAGGCTATACAATAAAATATCCTAAAAATCCAGTACTGGCTTTCTCCGTCGAGCTAATTTGTAGTCAAGCCAGCTTAATACGTGTTCTTAAACGTGCTGAATAAGCTGAGAAAGAGAAAACTATCAGCAGAGCATATTTTAATGGCTTGGACCAAAACTTTTCAATGTCAAAGTGCCTTGGATCAAACCCTAATAAGCCGATCAATTAGACACCAGGTTTCTTCAAAATCTGGCCTTACTTTACTCTTTGCATGAGATTTGCTGTAATGCCAAATCTTTACCTTCCAGAGCACAGGTCTTTCAGAGCTGGAAAGTTGGGTTTTTTTTATTATAAAAAAGGTAACTGGAAAAATATATTTCCTCTCTCCCTGTGCCTGCAGAAAGATTAAGGGGGTTTGTTCTGATTAAAACTGAAGGCAAAATATGGAAAAATTCAGGCTAAGTTGGCTTGGTTGAAAAAAATTAAGTGGCTGAAAAGGAGGTGATAACACCCCAAAGCATCTCAAACCATTCCTGCAACCTCCCCTACAAACAGTCTTGCTAAATTGGTTCTTTCCATCCAAGGCAGCTTGTGACAAGCATTTTCCCAAGCAGCCTTTTCATCTGCTGTTTATCCATAGCCTCCCCATACATAAACACTTTCTACTAGGTCAGCTCTTGCGGCTCTTCCCACATTGAATTCCCTGCTGACAGGTGTCAGAAATTCTCCTGTCCTGAAGACCATCATAGATTTTGTGTATGTTGGTTGGAAGAGCTGTGAGATGAGAGCCTGATCTCCTTCATCTTCTGCTGACAGAGGAGCAAGGGACCAGTTCATGTGGGCTCATTTTGCTCTTCCTAGTTTATAGAGTCATAGAATTGTTTTTGTTGCAAGAGACCTTTAAGATCATCAGGTCCAATTGTTAACCCAGAACTACCAAGTCCACCAGTAAACCATGTCCCTCAGCACCACATCTCCATGGCTTTGAAACCCCTCCAGGGATGATAGGGACTCAACCACTAGCCTGGGCCAGGCCTGGACAACCCTTGCAGGGAAGAAATTGTTTCTCGTGTCCAACCTAGACCTCCTCTGGTGCACCTTGAGGCCATTTCCTCTTGTCCTGTCACTTGTTCCTTGGGAGAAGAGACTGACCTCACCTGTCTCCAACCTCCTGTCAGGGAGCTGTAGAGAAAAAGAATAACTTCATCCGCAAACCACATCCTTTATGGCAGAAAGAATCCAGAAACTCCGTGAGGAACTCAATCCAGCTGCTTGCAGGGATGCTTACATGGGTCCTGTCCTTGCAAAGCCAATCCCAGCCACCAGAAGGAAGGTTTGGGGCAATTCCCATCGCATGCTGTAAATGTTTCATGTGTTGTGCTAAAACTACACGTGTTTCAAGGGCATAGCTACTTCTCGAGGAGAGGTGGATGGCATATGTGCTTGGTGGGTTGTTCTTGTTTCACAGATACATATTTATGTTTGAAATCTAAGGAAATGTTACCATTCATCCACATTCAATTTATAACTCAGCCAGCTGGTGTTAGAAGGACAAGGAAGTAAATGTAGCAATATGACAATTTCATTTTCATTTGTTTTATGTGTTTGTGATACTGCAATGCTTTATGTGCTTTTCTATATCTGTCTTCTATTTTTCCCTGTGTTTCACAGGATGTTCGATATATCTGGAAAATCACAGAGCTTTCCAGAGTTTGAAAATTACTGATTTTTCCTCTTGCTTGAGCTGTATTCTGCATGCTGCAGCACTTCTGTGTTAGTGGTGCTTCTGTGTTAGTGGTGCCTTTTCCTACCTTTCCATGATTTTTTTTAAACTATTAGATATATATTTTAGTATTTTTCCCCTTAGTTCACTTTGCACTACCAAGGTTTAGATTTTACCAGAATTCCATAGTTATCCCATTGCTTCTTCTTGTCCTTTTGTATATTATTTCTACCAGTTATCTTTATACTTTTGCTGCAGTTGTTGTAGGAATGAGACGGGCCACCTATCAACTTTCCAGTTGCACGCAGGAGAGCAGTTTCTCCAGAGGCAATATATGGAAGAGCAGCTGCCAAGCCTGGGAGTCCAGGGGCTTTTTTTGCACCTCCGAGTGCTGGAAACCTTTGAGGCAGGAGAAGAGTCAAGTCTGCACTGAGAGGGGGAATTGCTACCCACAAAGCAACAGGAGCAGCCTTTAAATGTGCCGCAGTCTCTGGCACCGCGAGCCATGAGCAGGTCGATACGGGACTTTTCATCCTGGAAAGGTTTTGCTCATAACTATTTTTTTGAGTGATGCTGTTATTCAGACAGGCATCGATTCAGCAAAACCCTTGACCTTTGGTGCTCACAGGGTCAGAATTGACGACTGCCGTGACTCTTCCTGGTGCTACAAACCTATGAAATGGCATCTCCCACTGGAAAATCCTGGTTTGGGAAGCGTGAGAGGCTTTTTCTTCATGCCAAGAAGGCTTCTCCCTCCCCTTGGACCATGCAGCATGACCCTTGTCCCAACCAGTGGAACTTGGTATGAAACTCCGTGAGTGCACCTTGATGAAATTTTGAGATAGAATTTAAATGGAAGAATGAAAATGGTGGTTTTTGGAAGCCAACCTGCTCATGCTGAATGACTTGGGGTGGTGCTTGAGGCACATGGTGTAGCAGGAGGTGATTAAGTTTAAGGCCAGTAAGTATACCAGGACCAGCACCTCAAATACCAGGTCCACTTTTGGGGCCCTCACTCCAAGGACATTGAAGTGCTGGAGCATGACCAGAGAAGGGAAACAAAGCTGGGGAAGGGTCTAGAGCACAAGTGTGGTGAGGAGCAGCTGAGGGACCTGGACTTGTTCAGCCTGGAGAAAAGGAGGCTCAGGGGAGACCTTCTTGCTCTCGACAGCTCCCTAACAGGAGGTTGAAGCCAGGTGGGGTCAGTCTTTTCTCCCGAGAAACAAACAACAGAACAAGAGGAACTGGCCTCAAGTGGTTCCAGGAGATGTTTAGGTTGGAGCTGAGGAACAGTTAATTCCCTTCAAGGGTTGTGAAGCCCTAGCCCAGGCTTCCCAGGGCAGTGGTGGGGTCCTCATAATCCCTGGAGGGGTTTCAAAACCGTGGAGCTGTGGTGTTGAGGGCCATGGGTCAGTGGTGCCCTGGCAGTGCTGGGGGAACGGTTGGACTTGATGAACATAAAGGTGTCTTCCAACCAAAATGATCCTATGATTCTATGAACATTCCCCCTTTAGTTGCCCAGTTTAAATGCTCCAGACCAACCATCTGACAAAACACTTGGTCTGGAGCAGCATCCTAGCTCTGTCATGTGACAAGCAGAGATTTTCTGGCATTCATCTTTTTTATTCAGTTGGCCACATTTTTTTTTTTTTTCCCCAGAAGCAAAACTGGCCCCCAGACAAATCCATCGCAGTGTACATTACAAAGCCAGGAACATTAAAAAGAGCAAAAGGAAAGCCAAATTGCTTGCAGAAATTAAGATTGCTTGGTGTTTTGCCATGGGAAGGCAGAGCTCTCCATGCTGCAAGTGATTCTTGGTTTAAGGACAAACACTGCAAAGATTGCCAGAAATGAGGTTGTGGACAGAAATTTGTGGTTTATGATTTTTTTTTTTTTAATATATATTTTTTTTTAAATACTGCTAATTGCAAAAGCTGTATCCCTCGAAGGTGGAGAAAGGGCTGGTAAGTCAGTGAACTTTGGAAGCCTGACAGCGATTCTCCTGACAATGGCACAGCAGGTCCACAGTGGCAAAGCCTAATTGACAAAGATCAAAATCTAATTTGGATAACACCAGGAGCCAAGGGGGTCATGCTCCAAATAGTGCTTGAGCCACAACCAGATGTGTTTGTCATTTCACAGGGCGAATGCAAAAAAGATCATTTCAAGTCCCCAAATGAGGAAGATGCCAATAATATTGAGAAGCGTACGCAGGAAGGAGGTTTGCTCCTGAGGGTGCAATTACCGTGGCTGTGATGTGAAATGATAAAAAATATTAAATAGATTTTAATGGTGTAACAAAGGGTGGCCCTGCACTGGGCATGAATGGGAAAGGAAGATCCTTTGGGCACCAAGATGAAAAATAATACAATCGTAGCTATTAGCAGAGCTTTCCATGCCAGTGTCTATCCCATGTGTCACTGGGATGAGTATTTCCTTACCTGGAATATAGGTCGCTTTTCCTCACAAGACACAGGCATCTCATTGTTATTACTATCTACTAATTCCTTGAAAAGAATGAGAATAAGCATTTGATGGCTTGAAACTGAAAAAAAAAAAAAAATTTGTGCCCTCATTTCCCCCTGGATTCTGGGGTAATGGGCAATGGGCAGGGTGTGCCCTGGAGCTGGTCTGACTCCCACACACCAGGTTAGGCTGAGTGGAAATCAAAGGCTGACATGCACAGAGACTTCCTGAAGTCTTTTTCTGTGTATTTGAAGGGTTTTCCCAAATAAATGAATTTAAAAAAAAAAAAAATCTAAATAAGAGAACAGGAAATCCTATAGGATTCCTTTTTATACTCAATATCATTTTCTGGAAATAAAAAGACATTTTTGGGTAAATCTTGCAGCCCTCTTTACACTTTTTAAGGGGAGAACATCATCTTTGACTTGTACAGCTACTCTCTTGCAGCTTCTGTGTGATTTTACTCCCTCTTCACCTCTGTTTGTGATTTAGATTTCACTTTCCCATTTATAATTTTCAAATCACAGTAGAAGATAAATAATTTCATAGACCTTCCTCTGTGCAGGGACTGAATTCACATGTGTGGTACCACTCAGTGAAGACACTAGTCAGCTCCTGGCCTTGAGGGCTGTGGTTTGCGTAGCAGTTGTAGAATGTATGATAAGAAGCTTTTACAGAGGAGATTTTCCTGGAAAAAAAAAAAAGGAAAATTCTTTCATAATGGGCAGTGAGGAGGGCGGCACTCGGAGGAAAACTGGGACTGAGCTGCGAGGTAACCTGGGCTCAGGGGTGGTGATGTGTTTGTTTTCCATTTTAAGCTTATGAAAGGATTTAGCGAGATTTCCAAAGCTCTCAGGTGACTTAGGAGCACGAGGTCCATTGACTCGGCTTTTAAAACACAGAAATGAGTTCAAACCCCGGTGCACTGGTGCTCCTAAGCAACTTCTGGCGCTTTAGAAAACACAATCCCATCCGAACGCTTTAGAGAAAAAAAATAAATACTAATAATATATATTAAAGCAAAGAGGTTCACATGCCTGCTTTGGCAGCACGAAACTATTTAGGGGATGAATAAAAGGATAGTAATGAAATGGTTCCCGCCGCTGGCCGGCACTCGTGGTTTTGGTAATACTTCAGTTTTGCACAGCGATTTGGCAAACCTCTTGTAAACGGTCCAACGACGCTTCAGCGGAGCCTTTAGAGCGCGAGCAATCTGCACAGCGCGTTAATTTGGCACGTTTAGCAGCCCAGGTCTAGCTCAACGCAGAGGTAGCATAAAGACTTCTTATACTTACTGTTCCCGGTCAGAGGTTAAAGTCATTGACAAGGCAGTGTTGAAATGATGGCAAGAGAGCTGCCTGTGCACCAGCTGATCCAAGTGACGGCCTTTCCCCATGTAGACCGACACCAACATTAAATAAAAGGGAAGAAAAGCAGAGGTTTAGCTCGATTATTTTGCAAGCTCTGCATTTATCATCTTATTTTCATGCTAGTTTCTCATGAACTGGAGGGTGATGGTCTGGGTGGCACAGGTTAGTGAGAGGCAGGAGGTGGATTCTCAGTGTGACCCACTGTTTGTCGTGCTTGTCAGGGTACTGGTGAGACTCAAAAGATTCTTTTCATGACAAAAAAATGAATGATTTTTATATTCTCAGAGGTGAAATCAAACCAATCCCATTAATTTCAATTAAAATGTTACCTGTCTCAAGCTATCTCTTTTTTCACCCTCAAAGACTGTTTAGGGATGGGAGAAATGAAATATTAATGCATTCTATAAATAATATGTGTGAGGTCCATGGGGACACAGAACCCCCACATCATTAGTTAAATTGATCTTCCTCTCAGATTTTGCAGGAAATCGGGGGGTTTTGTGGCTTAGTTTTCAGGAAAAGCTGGGTCTGAACCACCGCGTATCTGACACAGAGCTGAGGTTTCTCACACTGTTCCCTATTTACAGTCATTTTACATGTTGTCTCATGTCAGAAGTTTTGGGAGAGGCTCTGGTCATCCTTAATCACGCAATAAATTCTGTTTTCATGTGTAAGGGATCGCAGGATGGTGACCTTTCATAGGAAATAGGTACCGAGGCACAATCTGCTTCCACTGCGGCTAATTGCCTGCATGTCGCGATCACAACGCGCTTTCTGTTGTTCTCTGTCTCAGTGCTCCAAAGACAATCTTTTTATTGAATTCTTATCGACGTTTTAAACATGCCATCACATGGTGCGAGTAGCTTCTAACAAAGCAGGAGCTTCACCTGATTTCTGCAGGAGCCGTTGGGGGTACCTCAGCCTGGCTCAGCTCCCTCTTGAAAATAAAGCACAGTGTGGTTCCTTCCTCCTTCCTCTGAATGCGGCAGAGGAGCTGCTAATTCTAGCAATCATTTTCCCCCCTTATTTTTTCTTTATTCTTTTTTTTTTTTTTTCTTTTTGTAATAACATAAAGTCACTGCATGAGCAACCAACAATGTTTATTAATAGAGATCTCCAATTTTGGAGTCTTTGGTAAATTGAGAACATACTGAGAAAGAATCTTATCGCTCGAATCGGAGGAAATCCATTTCCAAGTTGTCTGTTTTTCATCAAATTAAAATTAGTTTCATGGGAATATGAGAAGGTTTTTATAATTAGATAATGGAAATTTGCCTAGGTTTTCTTCCACTTATTTGGATGTAACATAAATAACAAGAACGTCACATCGTGCCAGTATTTGCTCATCTAACTCAGCACAAATCCCGGGTCAAGTTAAAAAAAAAGATTTGAAAACATTTCAGTGCTCGTTGCTTAGAGACCATTTTTAACCACGGGAAGGATCTCACCCAAATCCACAGTTGCACAGTGAAAAACCTGAAAACCATGAATTGTTGCAAACCTCTCTCAAAGACTTTGCTCAGGTAAAACGTTCCCAAGAGTTATCCATCAAGTGTCTGAGAGTGACGTTCCCTTTCATAGCTGGTACAGAAATGGGATGGGGGATTATTTGGATGTATTTCTCCTTTTCAAGCAAATCCAGTCAGAAATAAGGAACTCTTGCTTTTGAAATCTGTTTTATTTTAAGCATTATGATCACCTCTGCTCTCCCCCCCTCTCTGTGCGTCTATTGATTACTGAACCTGGATGGTTTAGGTGAAAATCTGTGAGGTTTGGAGCCTGTCCCATGGCCAGGAGGTCCCAGCAATGTCTCAGTGTGGCGGTGGCAATGGTTGGAGCTACTGTCAGCCTTCCCACTGCAACCATCATAAATCCCTCAAAGGGTTTATGTCAACTAGTGCCACCACAAACTATTTTCCCTCCAAACTGCAAAGCGAGGGAGCTGGAAACCAGTTCAATGACAAGGGGTATGAAAGGGAGAGCAGATGACACTCAGAGTGAACTAAAATAGGGCTTTCAAGTATGGTTTTACTTTTTACCCAATTAATAACAAAGAAATGAAGAGCTAAGTTCTGCTGTTGTGGAGGCACAGGGGCATTTTACCCACTTATTTTTAATCAGTGGCAAAATTGAGGCAGGGAGGAGGAAAATGTGGTGGGCTTTTTTTTTCCCCTCTTTTTTTCCCTTTTTCCTCCAGGTCACAGAGCAGTGGCTGGTGTGCATAGTGGGTCTCCTGGCTTGGCATCTTGTGTGCTCCCAGCTAACACATCTATTGATGGGTCTGAAAAGCCTCTTTCCATTTCCCTGCAGAACAAGGTCTATACTAATCTCCTCCCTGGAATTTAAACAGAGACTCATCCTTGTTGGGGCTAATATTATCCAAAACAATATGAGACTCCAGTCTCCCCAGATAGCTCTGGAGATTTCTGGCAGGGGAATTGTCCTAAATATCTTTCATCAGAAGTTCAAATGTCAATTAATAACAGGCAAAGATCATGTAACCTCAGGTGAACCCTCAGTCAGATCATATTTTTGTCACAGGGTGTGTTGGAAAAGACAGTTTTGTTGTCATTTGCACAGTGTGAATAAAGAAAAAGATACCACCTTAGGTTGTTCTTTTTGAGTAAGATATGTGATTTAGGCAATAGCACTATGGGTGAAGGAGTTGCTCACAGTATGGTATGGTGTGATGAAGAGAAAGCGCGACAACATATCTCTTCCAGACAACTGTGATGTCATAACCCTACCAGCACAACCATTTTCCTCCTCAAGTATTAAAAACTATGTTTTTTGGTAGTGCCATTCGTCTCATACATGAAATTGAAAATCACTTAGAAACAAATGTCCAGCTGGGTAAGGTATCACGAGTGCATTTGCTGATGCTTCCACCAGGCATTAATCCTCAGATGTCATTTGTGTGACTATTTCTTTCCAGGTGCACTAGATTCATTGCCTGAAAACTAGGAAATATCCCCCAGTCATCCCACACCACTGCCTTAGGAAGGCTTCCCTCCTGCAAAAGGGCTGAAAGCTGGAACTTGTACTGGGGAGTCTTGCAGATCTCAACCAACCTGTTAAGCGCTTTGAACACACAGGGAATATTCTGCATCAGTGACTGAAGAGACACTGAAATTAAAGAAACTCAGGGAAAGGGCATGTCCTGCATCATCATTTTCAAAGGAGCTTGAAATAAATGTGCGTAACCTGATTTTAGGTGGTATTCAACGCCCGTCTATTCACGCTGATAAGACTGAAGAGCTTTCTCATGGGTTTTGCATACCAGGAGCTGTTATTTCCTTTTGATCCCTATATAAACTGTCAGGCTTTTATATATTAACCACTGATTGTTTTTGTCTTACTTTAAGAAATGCAGTCCCTGCAAACTCACCATCTCTTGGCACGTACCCTGGAAGGAGGCTCCTTGGCAAACCAGCACATGGAGAATGCAAAACCGTTATCGCTAAGCATTGCTGCACTGCTAAAAGCAGCTTGGGTATAGTGTTCTCATCTTCCCCTTTGTGAATCTCCAAAATTAAAACACTCTATATGCTTCTCTTCTCCCCCATGTTCTATTTACTTATTTTTTCCCCCCCTTCGCCCTAAATTCTGCTTGCCTGCCCCCTGGACATGGGATTGGGGAGAGCACTTTAAAATTAGTGCTTACAGACAAAGAATTTCCCAACCTGTGCCTGAGTGATGCTCCTCGTGGTCCCCAAGCAGGAGCCCAGCACTGCACGGCTCAGGCTGGAGTGGGAAGGGGAGCTGGTGGCAGTTGCTGAATTGTGCCTGACATCTAATTACGTCCTAGTCCTTGGCAACAGCTTGAAGATAACCTACCTCTTGCCAATCAGCCTGGAAAACGGCTGCTTTGTTCCTTGATGCCTTTGGAGGCTTCCACAGCGTTTTGCTCCCTTTGCATGGTTTTGCTGCCAGGTTCACAGTGATCATTTTGGAGGAAAAACCCCTTTGGGGTGCTGGGAATGTGGCTACGTTCCCCTCGTATGTCTGTTTTGTGGCTTCCCAAGTTATCTCTGGGAGAGAAGGAGGAGAATGGTCTGCAGGAACTGCAGAAAGTTGCATCTCTGGCCTTACAATTCAGCTGTCGCCTCTCAAGTAAATACAATTACCTGCTCCCTAATTAGGACAAGTTTGGCTGAGATTGTATGAGTCACTGGGAAGTTATATTCTATCATTTACCCCAGAATAGTTCTATAGTTTCACAAATGATTTTCCTACAGAGTAAACCTTGAATTTATGATGAAGTTTGTATCCCTCCTGCTCCTAAAGAAGGCACGAAGGAGGTGGGATGCAGGGTGAAGGCTTCTGCTGGCTGCTACCTAGGATGGCTTTCCAGGGGTTGGTCACCAACACATACGTCAAATAACCAGGTAAAAGTGGAATATGTGGAAAACAAGAAATAATATAAGGAATAAAATTCTCATTAGCTAAAAATCGAGACACAGGAGATGAAATTCCAATGTAAGCTTCCAAAAAATACTTTTTTTCTTTTTTTTAAAATAATTTTGTTCACCCCAGGTACATTTCTTCTGGAATTTTATTACTTTATTATTACTTTATGAATTTCTTCTCACAGGCAGAATTTTTCCTGTTCTTATGGGCACTCTTTCTTACTGTTCTTCTTACTGGCAAACTTTTGTGAATACTAGTAACCCATCCTAAGCCAGGCTAACATGTTACCATACTAAAATAACAATGAAACAAAGAAATAAAATCAAGATTTAAAGTCTAACATTAGGTAATTATTATAGGTTTAGAGAAAATGTTATTAATGTCAGATTTTTTACACAACTGGTCTTTTCAAGGGTTTTGTGGAGTCTGTAAGGGTGGTGCAGGGGTACAGTTGGCACTTCCTGATGTTCAAGTGTTGTCTTGTGAAATTAATATTTTGGATGCCTCCTCCCTCTGTAGCTGATGCTCGTTTAGGTACTGAGTTTTGTGCAGTACCCTGCATTAATTCCCAGCTTGGGGCGATGAAGCCCTGTAGAGCCAGCAGACCTGATGGCTTTTTTGCCCGAACTGATGTCGTGCTACTCTCTGAGCAGAAGGGTAGGACCTGCTCGTTACCCTGATTGATTAAGAATGGATGGGAGCATGAACCAGCACCTGCCTTAATTAGGGGTAACAAGTCTAATTGGAGTAAACAAACCCAAGTATGGAAGTGGTGGAACCCAACTGCTTCTATTACCAGGGAGACTTCTGAATGCAAGAGGTAAAGGAGGAAGTAGTTATATTCTTGCTTCCTTTGTTATTTCACAAGAAAACATAGTATTTTAGTAGAAAAGGGCATCTGTTTTGCCCCAAAGTTAAGTTTTAGTTTGTGGCTTTAACATTTGGTGGACAATGTTAGGGTCAGCTTTTAGTTTCTGTGGGGATCCATGAGGACTGCTGCATTTGTGTGTTGGAGTTCAAGTCTGCTTACTGTAAGTTTTTTCCTTTTGTTTTGTTTTTCCATGTTGAAGCTATTTTAGGCACCCTGTGGCACATTAACCAAGAGAAATTTGGTTACAATTCTGATGGCTCCTCTCTTTTCCCATGATTACAGCTAAGAAAGTTATGTTGTTTTGCACATAGTTTTAAGATTGGTTTGCTTAGTTCTGCTGTGAAATTTCCAAGTTACTATTTTATGGGCTCAGGAATAAAATCTAAAATAGATTTCTGATTGGAGTGAGGGAAGAATTCACCAAGGAAGTTGGTGAAGGACAACCAGCATGGTTCTTGTACACTTCTATGGAAAAATGTCTTTCTGGAATCCACACGATGGTTTTGCTTTGGCTCAAAGCTGTCCCCCTGCTAAAAGCTTAAATTGGTTTGCGTCCTGTTTATAAATTTTGAGCTTAACTTGGACAAGTGTGATGACAGTTATGGAAAGCTCATGGTGGTTCGTGTTCTCAGTTTGATGAATAAGTGGATGAACAAGTGGATGAACAAGAAATCACTGGAGTGATTTTTCTTTATGTGATTAGCAAAGAGGGGAAACTAAGTCACAAGTTACACGATAGCTAAAGGAGAACTGTGTGTTATTTAGTAGCTGTACAGGATCATTACTGTATCACTCTCTGCAGAACAAATTATATCATTCCAGAGATATAGAGAGACAGCTTTAAAAAAAGGAAACTCATAAAGAAAAGGCAATAGCGTGTAGCACGTATATAAAAAACATTTGACATGTCACATCTGAGCTATTCCTATTTCTCTTTCTGGTGTGTCATTCACTGCTGGAGAAAGCAGCAAAAGGTACTGAAAAGGAGGCACTACTTGAATATATCGAATTATTAATAAATAACTGTGTTCTAATTAAAATGTGTCATGTCATTCTGAGGTTCTTATATTACATGAACATGAATACATATGAATACATAATGCTGTAATATTTAAAATTACAGTTTCCCAACTCTTAAATGCTTGGCAATTTACTGCCTGATGAATCCCAATTTTTTGTGCGTGTGTTTTTGTTTTTTTTTTTTCTTGGAAGCTTTAAGTAGTCCTAATTGCTGATTGCACATTTCTCGACTGTTGGCAGTTTTCTGTTGTGTCTATCATACATAACTTGCTCCAGGTATTGCTTTATCTTTGCATTGAGATCAAAGATGTGGTGATCTACTTTTAGTAACAGGAGAAATCATGAAGTGTCCTAAAGCCTCAGACACATCCGTGAGATCAGGGTGGACTGGGACTTCCGTATCTGGGCGGGTTAAGGGTTGCAGAGGTTGGCTTTGGGAGCAGCCAGTGATGTGTAATCCAGGTAGTTGTTGGCTCCAACACTTGCATCTTTTAGACAAAATTCTCTGATTTTTATATTTTTTAGTGAACTCAGAAAATAAACCTATCTTGTTTTCATAGCTTAGTGTAGTTCTTCCCCTTGCTTTAGAATATTAACTAATAATTTGTGTATGATAGCTCCTTAAAAGAATGGACACTAAGGATCAAATGGGAGGTCCTGGTTTCTAATCTGTCTCCCAAGACTGCTGGCCATGGCTGCAACCAGCATCAGTTCTCGCAGTGGTTTTTATGACCTAAAGAGTTAACAAACGAGCCATAGGATAATGGAGCACTGGTTGGTGGCATGGGCTCGCAGTGTGTTCTCCATGTGTAGGTTCATGTGACAGCTCTGTGCAGTGAGGCTTCTTGACGATGCCCAGGTTCATCTGACGTGCTCTCTTGGGTTTGCATCATGCTTTTTAAGTTTTCTCGTAAATGCTTTGCTCTTTGCCCAACAGTGAGGCGACCAACACAAACACATCAGAAAGAGGTAAAAGCTGCAAAATGCATTTCCAGAAGTACTCTTCCATTTGCATTTTGAATGGGGTCATCAGACTGGCTCAGTGTAAATTGAAGTGAAAATAAAGGCTCTTGCTAAAAATGTTTTCCTTGTTTGCTGCAGAGGATCAGGGAAAGAGGGTTGGAAAGGATTCAAGGTAAATCACAAGGCAACGTGGCCCTGGCACAGGGCGTGTAAACATGCAAAGATCACACAGGACCTCACAAATGCTTTGAGACAACTGCAGTTTTAGAGACGGCAAAGTCGATGACAGAAATCTAAGCAAGATCTGAATTTCACGGGGTACAGCGGGATCCTGAGAGCAGCCATTTCCTTAAACATTTATTAAACCCCTTCCCTGCAGATGTAACATTTCCCAGTTTTTTTTTTTCTCCTGCACTTCACAACACATCTCAGTGCTCACGGCATGAACTTTACCAGGACTGATATTTTTAGTGGATGACTGGAGGTGAGCCAGAAGGCAATGACTTCCCAGCATCTCCCCTGACATCTCCCCAGCCAGGGACAGGCTGGCAGAGCTCGCTCCGAGCTCTCTTGTCACCAGGGTCTCTCAAATTCATAGCATCTTTGGAATTTTGTGAGTTGATAAAGACAGAGATTGAAAGGGGGGGGGCAGGGGAGGGAAATAAAAGGCATAATTCTATCATTGAAGTCACCATCCCAGATCTGTGTACTGTTGTGTACTACTAACATTACCTGAAGAATTAATCCGCATGATATTTGACACCTATTATTTCAAATTAGCTGTGTTTTGCAATTCCAGTTTAGCAGTCCTTGTCTGGGATGTGCTTTTTACTTACTTAATCTGGGAAGCAACTTCTTGGCCCCAGACCTGCTAATTTAATCCTCAAAATTTGTGATGGGTAATGTCGAGGCACAGTACCTCCAGCTGGGACTTGGAAAGTCAACAACTAGCGGTGGGATTTCAGCTTCTCATTGATGCTGCTTCTGCAGTCATCAGGGAGAAAGAGAGAAGCAGCTTTAGGCTGAGGTTTCTCTTTCCGATGGTGCTGTTAATCTGTATACAGAAGAAGAAACTAGGGGACATAAATCCCTCATTTCTGGTTCTTGAGGACAAGTTTCTTTACTGAGCAACTGCCAATTTTGGCTTGATTTTTGTGCGGGGTTTTTGTTTTTTATTTTTTGGTGTTAGTTTGTTTTGGTTTTTTAACATGAATACTTGCAGAC
The DNA here is from genome assembly GCA_025345505.1 of Todiramphus chloris collaris. Classification (NCBI taxonomy): domain Eukaryota; kingdom Metazoa; phylum Chordata; class Aves; order Coraciiformes; family Alcedinidae; genus Todiramphus; species Todiramphus chloris. The sequence continues at coordinate 13,773,197 of JANVCC010000077.1, forward strand.
TGAAAACAAACTCAAAAATGCTTGCAAAAAAAATTAAATGCTAACAAAAATTTAAGGGGAAAGAACTACCAATAGTAATTTATAGAAAAAATAATTCAGGTTAAACCCCAAAACCATTGTGTTTGTTCTTTTGTTTTTTGTTTTTTTTTTTAAGGTTCACCTCTTTGTTTTTTGTTTTTTTTTCTTCTTCTTTTTTCTCCTGAGTCTCTTTGTTGTTGTTGTAACCCATTTTTAAGAATTCTTTCAACTATGGGGACTAGTGATTTTATTGCTTATCTGAAGGAATAAGAATCTCATTTAATTGCTAGTTTCTTCTAATCGCTTCTTATGAAAGCTGAGGCTTTAAGACAATCTTCAGCCCCAGTCAGATTTCCTAAAACGTTATGAAAATTGGCAACTATTAAAATATTTGCAAATATTTTTCTTGCCAGTTTTTTTCCTCAGTTCTGCTTGCAGGCAGCAGCAGGGGACCTGTTGAAGAATAGCTGCTCCCTACATAAAATCTTCCTGAGCCCAGTTCAGAGCTGGTGTAAGCAAACACAATTGCATTGGCTTGTAAAAAAACCAATGCAAATGTTGTTATAAGCCCTTAAAAATACCTGGATTTTGCTTCTGTGTTATTTAAGTTTTCTATTCACCTGTTTTCCTTCATATTAAGGTGTTTTTAATTGTATGTGTGTGTGGGGGGAAAATGTTACTTTACAACTGAAAGTTGTGTTAAAATAGAATGAAATATTTTAGAGTTTCTCCTATGGAACATTCATTCTGGGGACTTTATAATGAAATATGTTTATACTGGAAAATGTTGTTCTGTATTTTTGAAAACTCCTCCCACCTTCAGCCCTTCCTTGCCTTCTCCTACTGCAATTGCTGCAAATGTGAGATCAGGGCTGATGCCTCAGCCAAGGGAGCTTTGGGGACTGTCAGGGTGGGAAGGAGACCTGTGATGTAGAATTATAGAATGGTTTGGGCTGGAAGGGACCTTTAAAGTCCAACCTCGTGTTTCACTACTTTTACTAAATCAGGTTGCTCAAAGGACCTTTAAACACTTCTAGGGTTGGGGCATCCACAACTTCTCTAGGCAACCTGTTCCAGTGTCTCACCAAACTCATTATTAAAAAAATGTCTTCCTTATGTCCAATTTAAACTTATCCTCTTCCAGTTTAAAACCATTACACTTGTCCTGTTGTTACAGACTTGGTTAAAAAGTCTGTCTTTCTTATAGAATCAGAGTGGTTTTGGTTGGAAGAGACCTTCAAGTTCAAGTCCAACCATTAACTCAGCACTGCCAGGTCACCACTAACCCATGTCCATCAGCACCACATCTCCATGGCTTGGAAACCCCTCCAGGGACCATGGAGACTCCACCACTGCCCTGGGCATCCCTGGCCAGGCCTGGACAAACCTTGCAGGGAAGAAATTGTTCCTCGTGTCTGGCCTAAACCTCCCCTGGTGCAAGTTCAGGCTGTTTCCCCTTAGCCTACCAAGGGCAAGATGTAAATCACTCCTTATTCCTTGTTGTGCAGGTGGCCTTGGTGGAAGGTGACAGATCCCCATGCAGCACCACAGCCATATGTACTGGAAATTGCCAGGAGCATTAAACCTGTCTAGAAGCTGATGCTCCCTGGGTGCACACACAGCATGGACCCACTCCTGCATGGGATGCTTCAATCCAAAACCTTGTGCTATTGCATTATTTTGAGCTCTGTGTTAAAGATTTAAAATCCTATTGGAGGCTTCCTAGCAGTGGGTCTTTAATGGCCTTGCTTCACCTTGTGTGCTTTTACCCACCTCTGAGGAATTCCGATCAGCTGAGCTGTAGATAAAATTTCCCCAAACACATGGGGAAAAAATCAGTTGAAAAGATCATGTGACAACTCAAACAAGAATTCGTCTCGGGAAACGTCAGCGTCTGGGTTGATGTGTGCTACACCAGCTAATCCATCCAAGGGTTTGCTAAAGGTAGCCTGAGAAAAATCAAGGTGAACAGTCAGCTGGAGGAGTTATAGGGCAATGACGAGCATCTTCTCTTTCCCCAAATGCTTTGGCAGAGCCAGCAAGGTCTTAGTCGGCATTGCAAGGCGAAAAACATGTTCCTCTCTCTCCTTTCCTTTATTTTTTTTTATTTCTTCCAGCATCAAAAGCGTAACGAGGGGCAGAAGAGTTTAAATTTAGAGCAATAATTTTGCCCTTTTACCAAGTCGATGTATCTAGTAGCTGTTGCTGCCTCTAAATTAGGTGTACTGAGCTATGGGTGTGATGAAAATCTCTTGCTTAAAGGGGGAAGGGAAAGGAAACCAAAACAGATAGTGGTGGCAGGTAGGATTCAAGCAATTTGACTTGCTTGCAAGACAATGTAAGCTACATATTACTTACGCTGTACTTACAGGAGGTTTGTGGTTGGCAAAAGGATGAAGAGAAGTAGTTCTTTATTCAGAGAAAATTATATATTTTTTTTCTTTTCCTTATTTTTCTGTCTTTTCTTTCACAGGCATCCCTTAGTGATGTACAGAAATGGTATATACTTAGCTATTTGGTACTGGCTGAAGCACTGATCTGATTACTGTTAATTTGATGTCATTTGTCAGTGAATCAAAGACTGTTAGGGGTTTGAAGGGACCTTTGGAGATCCACCTGGTGCCACCTCCCTGTTCCATCCAGCAGGGTCACCCAGAGCAGGGGCCCAGCAGCACAGTGTCCAGGCAGGTTTGGAATCTCTCCAGAGAAGGAGACTCCACAGCATCTCTGGGCAGCCTAAACCAGGCTCCCACACCCTCATATCAAAGAACTTTCTCCTGTTCAGATGGAACCTCCTGGATTCCAGTTTGTGTATGTTGCCCCCTTATGCTGTCCCTGGGCACCACTGACAAGAGTCTGGACCCATCCTCTTGACCCTTTAGCTATTGAATATCATTTATAGGATCCCCTCTCAGTCTTTTCTGCTCCAGCTTCTGGTCTCGCAGCCTTTCCTGGTCACAGAGGTGCTTTGGGCAGTGCTTCTAGACATGTGTCTAAGTAACTGGAAAAATAATAGCTAATGCTGTATTGTAGCCTTCTTTGTAAATATTTTTTTTTCTGTTTGACTCTCTTGTGTTAATGCTTCACATCCAGTACATCAGCATGTGGCTTCTGGGATAAAGAATGTCCCAGAATTAGTGTCTAGTTACTGATTTCCAGGAGACACCATCCTATCCAACTGCACTGATGTCAATTTTGAAAAAGCACTGTTTTTTCCACTGGGATCTAGGTTGGGATGTAGGTGAGGATGGGGACAAGCTCCTCCAAGCGTCCCTGTGCCATAGGGATTCAACCTCCGTGTGAAAAAGGTAATAGCTTGAGAGGCTGGGGTTTAAAAACATCTTTTATGACTTAATTGGAGAAATGTTGGTGTAAAAATGAAGGAGAGTTTTCCCTGCTGAGTGTGGGTGGTGGGTTGGGGTGAAGGTGCTTGTGCTTGTAAACAAGTAAATTAAATAAATCAAAGCACAGTTTGGGTCAAACGAGTGATGCTGTAAAAACGAGGCATTTTGACTCCTTATTTATTTCTCTCTGTGAAGGTAAACTTTTATAGCAAGTCAGAAGATGACTCTCTAAGGGGCTGATACCACCACAAGGCTGCTGAAAACACGTGAGGAATCAGAATCTATCTTTTCTTTCTGACTTCTTCATCAACCACAGAGATTTTATATTAAAAACAAAGAAAAAATGAAAACTAGAATTAGGCAGACTAGAAAATGCAAATTCCTGGCATGAAAAAAGACAAGTGAAGCATGAAAGAAAAAAATTGCGAGGGGAGGGATGGCTCAAAGGCTTTAATTATTTATTTTTTTATTTAAATGGAAATATTATTGCATTTTATTTCCATTCTTTGCAATGGGAGAGTTGCTTCAGAGTTGGAAGGTGTTTGGCATCCAGGCCAATGTGGTGTCTTGGAAGAGTTTATTGAGGGGGGGGGGGTTATTCCACCTTCGTCTGCTGTTGGTCTCAGTGAACCCCTTCAAGCCCAGGTAGGCAGCTCTTGGTGATAATAGGGTGGACACATGGGCTGGAAATACCTTTTTCTGTTGATTTTGGGCCATTACACCCCTTCCTGTCTCCCTGGAGATCTACTCCATTAAATTTTCTGTTTTGTCTAAAGGCTCTGAACAAAGGGAGATTTGTAGAAGATTTGTATGAGGCAGGGGCTCATATTTGGTCTGTATTTCAGAGATCTAAAATAAAATGTTGAACCTATCGCAGATAAATCGCTGTGGGAGTTTTCCCTGGGTACCGGTGGCATATTTCTTTTGTGATCTTTCAGGAGGTTAAGAGTGAAGCTGGAGCTATATGAAGAACAATTTGTTTTCTTTTAACAGAGGTAAAGACAGATGAAGCCGGTGAGCACAGCTTCTGGGTCCTTCAGTCACTTGTGTTTAAACCTCATCACGTGCCTTTCCTGATGCAGCCCTTGCTCAAGTCCCCTTTGCTGTTGGCTTGATGCCCTCATGCTTACCACACTTGTCTTTGTCTGCAGATCAGTAAAAATTCTTTAAAATAGTGATTGCGTGTGTGTTGAGATGACGTACATATTGTGAACATACACCCTTCATGACTGCACACTCCCTACTTGCAGGTGCATAAAAAGTGTGGGATAAATTAATTTGCCTGGACAAACTGGCCTTGAAAAAGTTTCTTACTGAAAGAAATTAATTTGTGCCATCATTCTGTCTTATCAATCTTATACTGCCGAGAACAGCCTTAGTTTATATTATTTTTTTCCAAATGCAATGGACAGGAATTCCATCAGTGGAGATAGACATTGCCTTCTGTAAGAGCCTGGCTGTTGTGTGCCTCAAACCTTGTGTGGTGATAAGGTCTGGAAAGACCTGTCTGGAGGGAAGAAATGTTGATTGCTCTCAATGTGTCTGTGACCCCCTCTTTGGCTCCTTGCAGACATGCTTTAACCGAGTTGGGTGCTGAGAAGGAAAAGTGGTTGTGGGCTGAGGCTGAGCTGGGTGCTGAGAGGGAAAAGTGGTTAAAAAAAAAAAGTTTAAAACTCAGTTTTAAACTGAGTTCCTGTATGATGGGGAGCGATGAGGATGGGTCAGAAGTTGTGACTAAAGAAATACCCTATAGTGCAACTGAACTAGCAAAATTGCAAGAAAAATGTAGCCAGCTGCCTAGGGAGTCTGAGACTGAGTATGTGTATGTGTGGAGAGTCTCTGTCACAGGGGGGAGACAGGATAAAACTCAATGAGGATGAAGTGCAGGGATATTGGGCTCCTGGTGTATCCCTGATGGTGGATAAGTGGGCACCCTGGTCTCTGTCTCAGACAGCAGCATATTGGGCTGTAGGGCTGGACCCTTTGGAAAGGGGGGATCCAGTGGCTATCCCCACTTTGGGATTAGACCAATTAATGGAGAGTGTGCAGAAAGTGGCTTGCCTTCAATTAATGCATGAAAGGCGTCTGATTCCACACCAACCCTCCCCAATGCTGTTAAAGGCCAACCTTGATCTCATGACAGCGCTGGTAAAGGGCCTCCCTGAGCCTTTGCAACTTCATGCCATTCAGCTCCAGGATCACCTGAGGGCAGCGATGGTTTTGGAAGGAACAATTCGGGATGGTTTGTGAAGGGCTTTGTCCTTGGGAAGGGGGCAGACAGGGACTAGACAAGCGGGAACTGTTCTCACCCGGCGTGAGGTTGCTCTAGAGTTGATCAGCTACAGCCAGTGCCTGGGGATTTCAAGTGGGGAACCTAGGGGGAAAAACTGCCTTCCCCACTTCACATTGTAGATCACACAGGAAGAATTCCTTGGCCAAGAAAAAAAGGGCAATGTGTTTTTTAGTTACAGTCTCTGTCTTGTCTTTGCTACCATAAAGGGCTTCCTGCCACTTTGTTCACAGGTCAGTGTGGACTGTCCGCCTCTTAATAGATGCAGAAGACTATGCTTGGTGGAAGCTGCTGGGGAGAAAGGACTGCTTTGCTCAGCTGGGGCTTTCATGTTTCTCATGGTTTGTTCCGTTCTCCAAGCAGCAATTTCATCACACACTCACAATTCTCTTGTTTTTATTTTTATTTCGTGGGTTTGGAGGAAAGGAAGCAGTGTGATCTTGCATGGCTTGAAAATAGGCAATGAGAATCCTGTTAGTAATGAGTACGTGCCGCAACATCTGTCTGCAGATGCATGTCACCAAGCACCTTCCCTCTGCAAATAACTGGATGGCAATTTGCAACTGGAGACAGTGGCCCGCGCTTCCTCAGGTCATGATCTGGAGTTAGCAAAGCCATCACAACCATCTCCTTTCTTGACCTACCTCAGAACGGGACAGCTGGGCAGGGCTGGAGACGGGTAGTTGCACCATCAGGGTGAAGGCTCTGTCCTCAGGTGGGTTTCACACCCAGGGAACTACCAGCTTCTCCCTAAAACTCCACCAGGCAAAAAAAAATCTTAAAATACTGGGGAAGCAGGGAGAAAGGAAATAACTAATTAGCATTCATTAGTTAACTGTAATAATATTATTTGGACTCACTGCCTGGAAATATAGTAGCTTTGGCCCTGTGCCATATGATGTATATGGCTGCTGTCTTTCATGTGGCCATGCATCCATTTTGAGACCTGACAGAGACACTCAGTTTTCAAACATTTAATTGCTGCCATTGTTTTACTGAAGGCATTTTGTAGCCTTGCTTAGTCAGCTAATATCTCTCAGCAGCAGCTATTGATGGCAAAGATGTAGGTATTTAAAAAGAAAAAGGGAAAACATGAAAATCTGTACGTGCATTTTTATTTTTTTATGATTACATGTAACTCCTCACTGTTGAAAAAGCTTCGAAGAAGTTGAACTGTCAACACCGCAGAAGCATCCATATCAGTAATCAAATATACTCCATATTTTGCCAGGTATCCTGGGCTGTCACATCTGCCATCACCACCTGTGATAATTTTCCTCCTCCTTTTGCACTAAATAATCAATTACAATATTCTGGGTTTTTTTTTTTTTTTTTCCCACACACACTTATTTATTACAACTGGCTCTAGTCAGGGTTTTTTGGGTTGGTTTTTTTTTTGTTTGTTTGTTTTGTTTTTAATGCCAGTGAGGTGATGTGGGGGTAATTTTGAACCGTGCAGGGTTTTTGAGCACACGAATGGTCATTGTGGAGCCTCATATACCCAACTGTATGGAGCTGCCCTCCATTGGGTATGTCATTAACAGTGGATGACCCTGTGTGATGTAGATGTGGATTTCTGAACAAGCAGATCATAAAATCATTTCAGTTGGAAAAGACCTTCCAGATCATCAAGTCCAACCATTAACCCAGCACTGCCAGGGCACCACTAAACCACATCCCACAGTGTAAGACTTTGCAGTTTTCCGTTGTAAACAAGTGTCTCTCTTGGAGTACTGGGTGTGGATAACATAAAATGGGCGTGTTTGCAGGATCCTCATTCCCAGTGAGGATGGATGAGCCAAACAAGGACCCATCTTGGCTCGTATGTCTGAGATCTAGATTTGTGGCTGGCAGGTGGGAAAAGTCAGGAAGGAAACATTGTCTTGGTGGAAGCTGAGCAAGTTTAGACAAGAATTGCTGAAAGACAGTGGACTGAGAAGGCTATGATGCTACATTTCTTAGGTTCACTTTAGAAAACACCTGCATTTTAAAGACCAGGCAATGTAATTATTTATTTTATGGCTTTTTAGGAAAGAAAATTCTATGTCAGATATCATGTTTATGATCATTATTACACATTCGAGTACCTCTTCAATGATTTTAAAAGATCTGAATTATGGCAGCATCAGCAGGTCTTTACCCTCGACCCTTGCAGTACCCCTGCGTGCCCTGGTTTACCTTGTGCGTTTGATGCCATCATAGGCACAAGGAGCTGTTAAACCACCCTTGTTTCCAGGGAGAGAAGTGAAAATGTCAACATCGGTGGCTTTTAAAGGCAGGAGCAGAGCAGAAAGGGCAGGGATGGGAGTGGAGCAGACATTTACACTCTTGGGGTTTAGTACAGCCTGATCATAGGCCCCTCTCACATGAATATTTAAAAAACAGTCATCTCTCTTATATGCCATTAGTTAAGAGGTACTACTGGAAGTGTGCTTTGAGAGGAAACGACAGCCCTAGTCCAGTCTATTAGTGAGAGAAGGCTTTTCTTGTCCGTTTGTGGGTATTTTACCCGAGTGATCTTTGGAAATTCAATTTCCAAACTCTCTGTCCTGTTTTCTCGCTTGCCTTTGCAGAGCGGTGCTGGTGTTCTTCAGCTCTCGATGAAACACAAACGGATTATTCCTCATGTGCTTTAAAAGCTGCATGACTTGTTGCTATAAAAGGGAATTTTAGTTTTGTTCTTGGTTTTGGTAAAATTCATAAAGGCATCTGTGTATTTGCTTCTTGAAGATGTTAACAGAAGTAGTATGAAAACTGAGCATCCTGATAGATTTTTCTGCATAGAAAACTCTTCAGGAAATTACATTTTAAAAAGGCCAAGCCTTAAAAATAAAAAGTAGTCCCAAAATGTGCCTTGGTTGAGCTTTTTAAAATATGACACATCCCCTAAATATGTCACATTTATTTTTATAATCTTATAAATAAAAAGCCGAGTGAGAAAATAATCTCGTTGCTGTACTTGGGAGCACAGCCTCTGCCAGCAAAGGTCTTTGTAAATAACAGAGGTCAAAACTGCTTGAGATCCCTCCACCACCCGCCTGAAATGAAGAAATACATTTTTATGTGTACATTACATAAAACTTATGTAGGTATTCCTCCACGTAAATCCTACTGAGTAGGGTATGCCAAGCAGATTACAAAATATTTGGGGCGGGGAGGTGGGGGAAATCTATCTGTTAAACCCCTTGGTTATTGTTCCTTAATGTTGATGTACAGCTATATGTGCTTTAAGGTTAAGTATTTTGGCCTGGGAATTTTCTGACAAACATTTTTCGACTGAAACGCTGCAGTTTATTGAAGTGGGATTTTTTTTTTTTTTTTTTCTTTTCCTGAGAAGAAGCCAGCTTTGATAAATCTTCTCACTGAAGTGAAGAGTTTTAACTGTGCAAAGGTCTCTACTCTAGGTTTCAATGGAATTTTGTATTCAAAACAACTTTCTATCTTTTTGTTTAATACTATTAATGTGTAGAAAAATACAAAGAAATAGTCCTGGACAAAAAGATATTTGTTTTGGGCTTTTTTTCCTTTCGTAAACTCTTCCTCTGTTACTTTCTTAATTTCACAATGGCACGGCAAACGGGGCTATGGGGATGAATTGTTCTGTGCTTCTCCAGCCTTTATTGTTATTTGAAAGACTTAGGAATTTTTCAGTTTATTCACTTGTTAACCAGAAAAATTATCCCTAAGCAGCTTTAGATGTGTTTCCATTTGTTGTGAATTGCACACGGTTTTGGTTTGAAGTCATATTGTATTGTTATGTCATTGTTTTCTGGCCATGTAACCCACCAAATTATCTGTTGCACCACTGAGTTTTTCTGCTTCTGTTGAATGACTTCCTGAGGTCCACCCAGAAACACGGTGTCAGGATAAATCATGGTCCAGTGAGGTGTCACTCCCAGCTGTGCCTAAAACCCTCTCACTCCAGTGATTTCAGGAGTCAAAGTGAACAGAGTGTGGTTGCAACTGGGGCAATTTCATTTGAACTGAGAAAAAGACTCATGGGAAAAAAGAAGTATTGTGACTACTTCCTACCTCCAGTGCCCTCATGTATCCATGATTTTCATTTTAGATGCTCAGAATATCACTGTCACCAGAAAGGAAAGAGGATCTGCTCCTCTCTAATTTTCTCTTTAAAATATTGGCATTACTGATAATATTTTGTGTACTCAAAGTACTCAAGTTATGCATGATACCAGCCTGTGAGCAGTTGCATGAGAGATGGATGGATGGATGGATGGATGGATGGATGGATGGATGGATGGATGGAGAAGCAGCACATCCCACCAAAACATAGGCAGTGACTGGTTTGTCTGGGGTACCTCTGAGCCCTGTGGAGATGCAGCTTCTGGATGCTCGTCCACTCCATTCACACTGGCTTAAATTGCAGTTGCTCTAATCAAATTAACTTAAAATGTGTTTAAAGTGCTAATGCACTGGGTCATTGAGTTTAACAATCTTCTCTCTACTATGTTTAATTCTTCTACAAGCTGTTATTTAAGAGCACTGGTCAGGTGGTAGGATGTGATAATGCTTTCTTAGATCGTAATAAAAAACCAACCCAGTAATGGCCTGTGTGAGACTTGAGCAAAGAGGTTTGTAAGGGTGGGAAGAGAGGTCAGATGCCTGCCTGCATGGAGAGTTCACCGGGAGCTTGATGGCAAGGTGTGATGTCAGGTGACAAGTGCATGACACTATTGCCTCCTGGACACTGATGTCCTTCACTAGTAGAAATACAGTCATGGAATCAGAATTGTTTTGGTTGGATGAAACCTTTAGGATCACGAAGTCCAACCATCAAGCCAGCACTGTCAAGTCCACCACTAAACCATGTCCCTAGCATCACATTTCCACAGCTTTGAAACCCTTCTAGGGATCATGGGGACTCCACCACTGCCCTGGGCAGCCTGGGACAGCCCTGGACAACCCTGGAGGGGAAGAAATTTCTCCCAGTGTCCAACCTAAACATCCTCTGGTACAACTTGAGGCCATTTCCTCTTGTCCTTTTGCTTCTTCCTTGGGAGAAGAGACTGATTCCACCTGGCTCCAACCTCCCCTTTCAGGGACCAGAAGTTCTCTCCTGACCCTCCTTTTCTGTAGGCTGAACAAGCCCAGGTCCCTCAGCTACTCCTTAGCAGAATGATGGAAAGTGTCAGATCTGAATTCTTTTGAAAATTTAGCTACTTCAGATAACCATGGAGCTGGTGTTTGAGAACTAGGGAGCTTGAAGGACTCGGTTGTATTTTTATTTTTCTACATTATTTTTTTTTTCACATGAAAGTTTTGCATCCAATGAGCTTGGTGGTGGTTGCTGCTCAAAAGTGTTTTGTAATTTGGTTTCCTTTGTGTGAAGGGATTTGTAAGGGATTTTTATTTTGTGGCATGACAATCATTTGTCGAGGTCTGTCTTGGATGGTAGCAGCAGAAATGAAGCGCTTTGCAAAGGGGTGGGGTGGCAGAAAATGCATCTTTGTCAGCTTCTTCTTTGTACTTCTTATTTTTCACCCCATCCCGAGAAAGATTAATCTGAATTTATGCACCTTTAGGGTCAGCTGGTGACTGACTTTGCTCTGGGACTGTTGGCCCTGGTGCAGATGGGGCACTTCACACGGCTCAGGGTGCTGGGGAGGGGGTTGTCGTGGGTGCTCCCTGACCAGCTGAGCCCCGTGTTGATCAGCCACCTCTGCTCTGCCCATAGAGTGCAAGATGCTGTTTATCCCGCTGAGTTCTTGTGGTTTTGTTTTAATTTTCCTATTCCGCTGGGAAATGCAATACAATATATGTACGACATGAGCCCCTTTGTATTTCTAGATTAGAGCAATATCATAGGAACAAGAGGGGATCGATGCTTTCATGAGCAGGCTCCACGTCTTGCAGAGGTACAAAGGTGAGGCCAAACAATTTTAGTATAAACAGCTCTGTGCTCTCCTGAGATACCAGGCATGCCTGAAAAGTAAGGTATTTTTTTACACATCATGTGAGGAGAGGCATTTAAGAAAATAAAAAATAAATTCCTCCACTCATGGCTTGGAAAATGTTGGTGAGGGTCTAGAGGCAGGGGCCAAGAGAGCAGCATGAGTATGGGTCTGTGAGCCCACTCCCGAAAACTCCACTTTCACCCTCATCTCTGTCCTTCCTACCCACAACTTTCTTCCTCCAGAAATTTCATTTTGATTACCCCATCTTCCTTAACGTTGATGTAACCACACCAAGCCCAGCCTGGACTTAGTGTGTTTTAAGTTTTCAGTAGAATATATCCATTCCTCTTCAGTGCCTTTTACTCAGGCTAAACCTTCAGTTTTTTCCCAGTCCTCCTTTCATCTCATTTGGAAATTCATTATCAATAGAGGTTGGCCATACGGAATCAATTTCTGGCTATGTACGTACATGTGCTGCGATGCGCGAGACCCTCCGTGAGAACTCATGTGCCTCTTCATAAATAAATAGAGAAGAGGGAGAGGATGAGTGAGCTTGTATTTGACTAACAAGTAAAGACACCGAAACCTTCTCTGAAAGGCATTTTTTCTGATCTTCTGTAATTTTTTTAAGCTGAAAATCAGCAACTCTCCAGGGTTGGTGGCTCCGGAAGGACACCCTGCACATGGGGAGGGTGCCCGGGTGTGCGTGGTCCTGGCTGCTAGTTATCTCAAATTAGATGAATGATGCTAAAACATATGTCAATAGACTTTTAAGTGAGCAGATTCTGTTGTGATTAATTAATCATATGTTTTTCTCAGCTTCAAATGAGCTTTTAAATGGATAGTGTTTTCAGTTTGGGGATTTTTTTTTTTTATTTTAATTTTTTTTTCAGCTGTTTGTTTCTATACATCTGCATATGGCTTAGTTTGAACATGTTAATTATAATAAATAAAAAATAAGGAAAGCAGCAGGTGTTCTCTTATGTATTCTACAAAGAATCTTATTCTTTAAATTTTACCAGATTATTTTATTCCTGCTGTTTCACACTATGGGTTCCACAACATAAATATTTTCTTTTATTCACATGAGGCTTTATTTTATTTTATTTTATTTTTTTTGGTTGGCAATGTAAAGGCTGTCACGGTTTGTGGAGAAGAAAACACACTTGTAATGTCTCCTTGCTGGTCCATGACTGATTCTACATGGACTCAGGAGTGAGTTTTAAATAAGTGGATTACCCTATAATATTCTGGGTAAGATATGAAGGGAAGTGTGTCTTTTTTCCCCTCCCAATTTCACTTGCAGAGACTGTATCTGGGAGTAGTTATTTGTATTAGGCTGTGTGGGGTTTCTTTTGTAGGAGAAGGGGTGATTTATGTGTTTCTGTGCTTCACAATTTTTGGTTTTGAGTCTGAAGGGCTCACTCTACTGACCTCTTGAAAATGTGACTGCAAAGATGAGGGGCACATTATTATTATTAATTATTATTATTATTTTATTATGGAAGCTCTCTCATGCTCTCCATGACTCCAGGAGCTGGGACATAAGGAACAGCCATTGTGGCTGAGGGATGCAGTGAGGCTGTGGTTGGGCAGTGCAAGAGAGGCCCCTGTTTCTTGTCCATCACCTCCTGGGGAAGAGGAGTCCCTGGGTGGTACCTGAGAGCAAGCAGAAAAAATCCAACTCAAAGACATAAAACAATTTCTTCAGACCACAAGTTATTTATTGCACCTTGGGGAAAAGGAATACCCACATTTAGGTAGTTGGGTTGGGGTTTAGCTTATGGCCAGGTTTATTGGGGATTACTTGACTGTGGGGGAGTCACCTGCACAAAGTCTCCCCACAGCTTTTCTTTCTCCTTTTTTTTTATTATTTTTTTTTCCTCATGTGTGTGTTTTATTGAAAAAAGAAAATTAAAATCCAAAACCAAAATACTGCAGCCAACAGAGTTAAAAAAGAAGAGTAGACATCGACTTTAACTACATCCTGACTGAAATCTCTCCTTTTTGTTATTATTATTCTTTTTTTTTTTTAATTTTATTTTTTTTTATTAAAAGCGAGCTTGGATTCAAGTGACTGGCATGGAAAACTAAAAAAGCAACTTGAAAGTTTGGGAGAATTATTTTTGTGCGTTTCAAACGCAAAGCGAGGATTATAAACAGTTTAAAAGCTTTCCCACTTCAACGTTATCCATCAGAGGCCCCTCAGAATGCCCAGATGAATATGGGAGTGGACAAGGTTCTGGTTCCTTTCAGAGAGCTGCCTCGACCTTCTGGGTTTTTCCTCAGGCATTGATGTTTGGTGCATATGAAAGGATTTCTCCAGGGGTTTTTCCAAGGGTTTTGCGGGAAGTAAAGCAGATTGGGTGAAGTAAGAATACAGACTTAAGTTCTTTCTGTATTTTTGGTGGTAGGGAACTGACTTCTGCATTATCTCACAAACACATAGGAAACATAAAAAGGGGAAATTATGCAGAAAAACATAAATTATGTAGATGCTGGAAAGCCTATGCAAAACATGATATGTGCACATAATAGCATATTTCCCTAGGGTCTAATTGCATCCTTTGGGTACCTTTTGAAGCATCTGAATATTCAGAAGAAAGCAAATTTATTGTAATTTACAAAATATCACAAAAAATAAGGTTGATAAAATGATGTATGTTGTAACGGAAACTCACTCTTCAGTCGTTTCCTCAAAGTTGACCAAAGACTAAACTGGAATAAATTGGAGCAGCCATTAGGTGGGGGATCAGGCTGTTTCTCTCTTTTCCCCTTGCAGCTCTGGTACTTTTCCAGCTGCATTTTTGTCAGGTCCTCGGCGCCAGCCCTTGCGAAGAGAACCACAGGGCTGCTGTGGTGGGTAATAAATGGCTCGTATGCCATTTATTTTCTTTTCAGTAGCGGAGATTTAGTCAAGCTAGAGAAGCCCCATGACAACCCCATGGAGTGGCTCTAAGTGGACATGATGGGGGAGGTCTGGTGTCAGAAGGGCTCATCATGATATCTGGTCTCCCACCGAAACTCCTCCCAAGCCCCACTGAGCAAATTGACAGATATTTCTTTGCATGGAGAAACAGGTAATCTGCAGATAATCAAAATGCCCATAGACCAATTACAGCTGCCCTCGGTGATCTCTTCCCTGTTGGGATGAATATGTAAGCTTTTGGGAAACTTGTGATCAGTCACCAAAATCTAAATATATTCATCTGTCTTTGAAACAGCTTTGCCGCTTTGAACTCGGGAGTCAGGAGGTAAAATAAAACAATCAGAAATTCTTGCTGAGCCACACTCTAACATTTTTCTAGAGTCAGGAGGTTATCGTCATTCTTCTTCTCTAACTGTTCCCTCATCAAAGGCAGAGTCAAATGCCCTAACCACCTCTCACTGGGCTCCCCTTCCAAGTCGCCAGGATTATCATCAGACTCCTGACGCATCCTCTGGGGAATAGAGACTGTTCCTTTTGCAGTGCCTTGATTGGATGGAGACTTGTGTAATTACTTCTGATAACTGGTATCTATATATAGATGTTCATATTTCAGGTCAGACATACATAGGCACTTGCTTTGGAGAACAAACTCTTTTGAAGAGGGAGCTATCGGTAGGTTGAAGAGTTTTCCTGGCAAGAGCTTGAGGAAGTGTTTACATTTGCCATTCAGCATCCATCATCTGTGCATTGACCCATTGTTGTGATGGGTCCTGAGTTTGGCACAAGAAAGAGCAACAGATTCTGCAGAGGTTTTACTACTCAAACCACAACCCATCTTGCTCTGTTAGGAATACCTAAACTGAGCTTTCGGGCAAGAAAAAATGGTCTGAGACTCAAATGTAGACAGCAGTGAAACAGTTGAGTTTCAGCCTGTTCTCTTTTGCAGAGCCACTTTGATGGGAATTTGGCTGTTGACCTTAAAGCAGGGAAATCTGGGGCCCTCCATGACAAATAGAAAACACCAGGATTTTAACCTTCATCCTCGTTCAAAATGTACACACCCTGTGGAAAAAAAACCAAGCAGGACTCAGATGATGGCAGAGAAAAAGAATCTGTGTAAGCAAGTTATAGACTGAGAAGGTACCATGTAAAGTCTAGTAAGTTCTCAACGTATTATCCGAGTTATTTTATACCACCTGTAAGGAATTTTCCTCCTCCTGTGGTTAGTCAGACCATGGGAAGGGCTGTGTGTTTTATTCCTCTGACAGATCATGAAAGAATGTTGGTCCTGGGACCCTTCCTCTCTCTGGAAGCCGTGGAAGCTCTTGGATGGGATCACCAGGATTTACTGTCTCTGTTTGTGATTCTGAGTGGGGTCTTTTGGTGTGGCACTGCTCTGCGGGTCCCATCCTGGTGGCACAGCCTTGTGCAGCCGTATGGGATCCAAATGAAGCACCCAGATGCCTTCATGCTGTCCGTGCTACCCTCTTACTTGCTGGCCCTTGCTTTGCTCTGACAACCTTGTATTCATAAACACATGTCCAGGCTTCCCTACGCTTGGAATTTAAATACATAAATGTCCTACAAAGATCTGTTGTTGGTTAGTAATGTATTGTCAGCTGTCCTGCCAGCCTTTTTATCTTCTGATTAGCTTTGAAATCATTGAAGCCGGTGAAGATTCGTTTGTTATCTTGGTTCTCGAAGGACTAGAAATCCAGTGATTGCACAAATGTGCTGTGAGGCAAGTACCCATTTGTAAGATAGATGATGATTGCTTGTCGATACCAAGAAAAAGAGCTTTGTCAAATCTCAAGTTGTCTCCTTTTTTAATAAAAAATATCATTTTTATTTTCACACTCTGAGAAAATTGTAAAGCTGCTAGCAGTAGGCAAAGGGAAAAAAAAAAAAACAACCACCCCAAAACCCAAGGTGACTCAGATGTTTGTTTATTTGTCTGCTTTTGAGGTATGCAAGACATTATATTATTTTTTTTTTTTTTTCAGAACAAAAGCTGTCAAGGGAAAGAAAATGCTTCTTTTATGATAAGCTCATGCAGGTTTACAGGAATTTTCTGTCTTTAATGAGCAAAGATGTAATCTACTTCATTGCCTCCTTTCTTTAATCATCTCCCTGAGATGGAGCTCTCCATTGCAAGCACAGGAGCCAGTACAAGACCTAGTGGGACTTGACTTGCTGTTGGGCAGACTTTGGGAGCTGGGAATCTTGCTTCGGTACAAATATTTGGCCACAAGATTCAAAGTCATCTCCTATTGCTCTATATTGATGTAGAGGTATTGTCTCCAAAGCATCCTTGGACTGGGTTAATGCATAGTCCAGGTGAGAAAAGAGGTGGCTGGAGCTGCTTGCACAGCCAATGTTGTCTTGGCACGGTGTTGTGTAGAGGCACTGTTAACACTTTATATTCCCTGCTGTTCTTTGATACATACGCTGTAATTTTAACAGGGGAAGCCATGGACAAATGCTGTGTAAGCAGACTATGGATGTCAATCCATACCTTGAGGAAAGGATATCTGTGTAGTAAATGTCTGAGAAGGAGACAGAGTCAAAATGGCTGTGCAAAAAAAAAAAAAAAAAAGACTGTATATGTAACTGTGTAGCTGTTAAGTAATTTCTAACAAAAAATATTTAAATTCCTTCAGGTGAAAGTGCATCTTAATCCTGGGATTTACCAAGGAACATTTAGTGAGTGAGTCTTCACTTGGAGCAGAGGTTTGTTTTGGCTCACTCCTTCACCCCTGGGAGCACAATGGCACATCGTACAGCTTCTTTCCTGCCATGGATCTTTTTCCTGCTGTGTTTCCTTGGGCTCTTTGGGAGCAGAGCTCAGCCCAAATGTCCTCAGAGAAGGAGTCATGATGAGGCCTGTGCTTGGGGCACACTACGGTGTGAGATGCATTCAGTCCTCTTGGAGCAGATCATAGCATCATAGAATGGTTTGGGTTGGAAGGGACCTTTGAGATCATCTAGTTCTGACCCTCCTGACATGGGCAGGGACAATTCCCGCTAGAGCAGGTTGTTCAAAGCCCCATCCAATCTGTCCTTGAACACATCCAGTGATAGAGAATACACAGGTTTCCTGGGCAACCTGTGCCAGTGTCTCATCACCCTCACAGTGAAGAATTTCTTCCTAATTTCAAATCTAAGTCTTCCCTCTTCCAGTCTGAAGCCATTGCCTCTTCTCCTATCACTACAACCCTTGTAAAGTATTCCTCCCCAGCTTTCTTGTAGGGACCCCTCAGGTACTTGAAGGACACAATAAGGTCTTCTCAGAGCCTTCTCTTTTCCAGGCTGAACAAGCCCCACTCTCTCAGCCTGTCCTTGTAAAAGAGGTCTTCCAGCCCTTGGATCCAGCCCGTCATCCTCAGATGCTGCTCTGTTCTTTGTTAACTAACTGCCTTTACGTAGCTGAAGGTGACAGTCCCCAGATCAAACCATGCTAGCTCCCCTGCTACATCCAGCAAAGAAACCCTCAGTAAGGTGTGAAACCACACGCTGCATCACCACCCTCCAGAAGATCAGGGTTTTCCTGGAGGCCCCTGAGAACTGGGAAGCAAAAGAGCGTAACTTTCTAAGCAAGCACATACCCTTATGCTGAATCACAACATAGCTTTGTTTGTCTCCTATTTCTTCCTCTCCCCATGTATTTTTTTCTGTGCCATAAAAATAGGAGCCAGGTTCTTTACGACCCAGCAGGAGACAGGTCTTTCTGCTTGTTTGCTCTGCAAAGGTTTAGAAGACTTTTGGCCGCTGTGAAATGACTCAGACCAATGAGGAGGGTGGCTGGAGCTGGCTCTGGGTAGCTATTACTCTGCATTTCCCTTTGCAGAGCTTTCATTGGAGGATTTTTTCCTGAAAGTGATTTTTTATCCTGAAAGATAAGGAGCAAAGATCTGTGGTTTCTTCCTTCGTGAAGTTAAAAAATATACAGCCTTCATAAGGGCTGTGCAGTGAGCAAATGTGAGCTTGGAGTGAAAAATGAGGAATCACTTGAGTAATGCATTTTTTGTTTATTTAGGAGGAAAAAAAGCCTCCGAACTCCTCCTACTACCAGTGCTGACCTTTCCTCCCTGGGAGGGAATAGATAAGCAAATGGGGATGTGGGAAGGAGGGATGAGAAAAGAGAGGTATTGACTTGAAGCTCCTTCGTATGAGTGTCCATCTGTCCATCCATCTGTGAATTTATTGTAATTATTAATAATATAAGTGATGTCATGGGTTCTTGGCACGAGTATGGAGCCCCTGGGACAGCTCTGGAGCAAGTCAAAGGAAATAACAGTGGCTGCGCGCAGAGCTAGGGATCCATTTGGCTCACTGGGCATCAGGTTTTCGGTGCCAAACCTCTCTCTGTGGAAGAGCAGGAGCTCTCTGGGTCTGCACGAAAGCTTCCAGGGAGGTCATGCCGGCTGTCTTCTCAGAGGAGCGCCGAGTGCCTGGTCAGAAAACATATAACTTACAAAGCACATGGTTCCTCTGAACCCTTTCCAAGCCTGCCACCAGCCAAGGAACTTCAGTTTTATAGTTTCACACGTCTTCATTTTTGTGGATTTAACTGGACCGGCAGTGTTGCTGTGGATTATCTGGGAGTTAAACAGCACTTATGTGGTCCCCTGTCTGTTAAAAGGATCTAGCATGAAATACTCCTCCTGTCTCCAAGGGCTGGGTTAACAGCCTGCCCTTGCAGTCCTGGCAAGTACACGTGCCCTGAGAGAGATGACAGCACCAGATTCCAGATAAATCACACATCAGCTCTTCCCTTTGCTTTGGGCTTCTAATGGTGTTTGGAAGTGAGTATCTGAGACATAACAGGATGCATAATCCAGGACATTTACGGTTGTTCTCCCAGAAAATGGGTCTCTGGGCTGACCTCCTCCATGCTGGGAGGATGGAGTAGTACTGGGCTGTCTGGAGGAGCTGCCTCTTGTCCAGGGGACTGCTGCCCATGCACGAGTTGTGAAGCAGCTGTGTGTGCCCAAGGCAGATCCTGTGTCCTCTCTGAAGCCTGGCCCATCAACATCCTGATGTCCTGCCTGAGCTGGGCAGGTTAGTGTCAGCTGATAGGCACATGTTGGATGTCCTAAAGAGTTTTTGGGGAAACAGCTGAGGAAAGGGTTGTTTCTTAGAGCGATTTAATTGGTCATTTATTCATTTTCATACCCTGATCTCAGTTCAGATGGATCTCACCAAGCTGACAGGTATCTTCAACTCTTATTAAAAGGATTGGGACTGAGTTTTTGTGCCATCTGTATTTCTTCGTGGAACGGAGAATAAATGTTTCATGTGTTCCTATACCATGAATTCCAGAAAGCTGTGTTTAGGGGGGAAAAAATACATTGTCCTAAAAGCAGGCCAAAAATGTTCCTTAGTCTTGTAATGTGCAATGTTTTTTCCAAGATTTCTCAATCCATGTCTACAAGTTTTCAAGCCTTTGGACATTTGTTCTCTTTCATATTGTGGATTTGGGCTTTGTGAAATTTAATTTACCACTGCTAAGCTACCACTTACCTACCACTACTTGGCTAAGTACTGCATTTTAAGGCTATCTGGTTTAGACGTATTTTTAAAGTCAAATACTTTGCTATGAGGACAGGCTGAGAAGAATTAGGGGTGTTCAGCCTGGAGAAGAGAAGGCTTCCGGGAGACATTATTGTGACCTTTCAGTACTTAAAAGGGAACAACAAGAAAGCTGGGAAGGGACTCACTGTCAGGGAGTGTAGTGGTAGGAAAAGGGGTAACAGTTTCAGACTGGAAGAAGGGAGATTTAGACTAGAAACTAGGATAAAATTCTTCACTCTGAGAGTGGTAAGAAACTGGAACAGGTTGCCTCAGGGAAGTTGTGGATGGCCCATCACTGGATGTATTCAAAACCAGACTGGATGGGGCTTTGAGCAACCTGGAAGGTGTCCCTGCCCATGGCAGGGGTGTTGGACTAGATGATCTTTTAAGATTCTGTTCAGCCCAAGCCCTTCTGTGATTCTATGACATTAAAGAAGAAGGAAAGAACAACAAATGCAAATAGTTGAAGTGAGCAGGTTTTAAAAATTGGACAGAAGAAGACGAGCCTGAAGCTTGGACTAGGTTCAGCTACAAGCTGTTCAGACATAAATGTGCTTAAGCTGAGGATACCGTGTAGGAGGTGCAGAATGGCTCCTGTGCAGTGTGGCAGAAAAAGGAGCTTTAAGGCATATGTAAGTGCATAAAGTCATGGAGCTTGGATGTACTTGCTCATAATGTTTTAGTAATCAGGACAATGCTGATAAATCAAGAAGCACTCTGCAAGAGAGGGGCTGGACTCCTGAGAAGAGAGATGAGGGTACTGAACATGATGAGGAGAGGAGAGATGTGAAATTAGTTGAGCAATACTTGAGAGCTGCAGTTGCAAAGAAAATAGTCATTATTTCAGAAGACGAGTCGTCCTTGAAAGCAATGTGAGGAGATCAGGAACAGGAGGAGATTAGGTAGACTGTCAAGAATGACTTGCTGACAGCATGATCTTTTAGAACTTGTAGTTTCTTGAGGGAGTCTGTCATTTGGACCATTTGAACCTAAGCCTCTGCTTTTTGCCCCATTTATAAAACAAGAGCGGATGAAGCGAGATTAAAATCTGCTCTGAGGATGAGAACTTTCACTGATGGTTAAATGGTTTTGATGAACAAATAAGTGTTGGTTGGGGTTTTCTTTTATTTATTTATTTACACGGTCTGAATTGCTGGCAGGAAAGGATGCAAAATGCATTCTTGTGATGTTTTCTGCAGCTATATGGATAACCAGCCTGATTAGAGAAGCCTGGCAATATTTCTCCCTGTGTCACTGTCACCTTTGTTGAGCATTGCCTCATGGAGGAGAGGGAACAGGGCTGGGAAAAAGGGGAAAGGAGACAGCATGGAAGGGTAGCAGGAACATTAGATGTGCAGGAATCCTCTTGTGGATGCATCTGCACTTCAAACTCATAATCAGAAGGCACAGGGATATAGACTGAATGAATTTGTATCTGTATTCCAAAGCAGCATAACGGGGAAGCTTCTCATCAGTGATACATATTATGGGGACTGAGAAATCCCCGCCACAGCGGTGCCTTGTATGCACAAGATTAATGCAAAGTAAAAGATCACTCTCTAGCCCCACCACCCACACATCTGCTGACCACCCTCATCTGCTCTGGCTTCAGCAGGCTGCATGGCTCCATGCGTGGTGAGAGGCTGGTTATGATTAATCGGGTACCGTAGGAGATGCTGAACGTTTGTGGCCCCACGGAGCCTGGAGTTGCTGGTGTCTGTGGTGATGACTGGGGGAAGAAGGCTTTCTGTTGACAGATAGAAATAGCAAGAAAAAGAACCCCACCATAATGGAAAAAAAAAAAAAAGAAAAGGATATTTCTGTGAAACTCATAGGAAGTAAAAAATCAGTAGCTTTACAGAGCTCTGCTCCAGTATTAGTCTTTGTGATTAGGCTAATGAGCCCTGACTCTTACAGGTATACTATGCTGTGATACCCACAGGGGTTGGGATCTTCATCAGACAATTAGGTCTCTCCCTCTGTGCAGGCATTTTATAATAAATAATCAGTGGTCTTCATACGTTTTTGAAGCTGGTCAGCATAGTCATTAGCCTGCATAGCTCAGAAGTTCAGCTAAATTCACTTAGAGCTGTTTGTAATATCTCTCCTGGTAACGAATGCAAATGTTATTACTAAAGTAAATGTTTAGATTTCTTGAATACAATTAGAGATTTTATTTTATTTTATTTTTTTCACTCAAAAAAAAAAAAAAAAAAAAAAAAAAGCCTTGATACATGAAGATTACCCTTAGTGGGATTCTGATGCTGTGCTCTACAGTGTGATATTGTCTTCTACCATGTGATATTGGCCCACATCTGTCTGGATTTGGTACATGCCATGGTGAAGAAGACTTGTTGCCCAGTGGTGTGTCATTTTGCAGGGATGTTGCCCCTTTCTTCACAGACATGTGCGGGGAAAACAGGCCCAAGGAGGATTGCGGCCATATCTTGTGTGGAAAAAATACCATGCAAATCCTCCAGGTTTATTTCTGACCCTTTCTCAAGATTTCCCATTGGTTTAGCAGCATTTTTTAGCATTTGTATTGCGGTCTTCTCTTGTACTGGGCCCAGCTGGCCTGCCCTGCTGTGTCCTGGTGATGTACAGCAAAGGGTGATGTTCTCAGCACCAACCCGCCCTGCCAAGCGCAGGATGCCTTTGGCCAAGTCTCAGCCCTGCAATATTTCTGATAATTTCTTACTCCCCGTTAAATTTGTAGAAAGCTCTTCAAAACTCATCTGTCAAAAGCATCATCACCGCTCAGATAACTGTTTTAATTTTATTTGATTGCTTCTAGCTGCGCATCTCCTTGGATGATTGATCGCGGCCTCTTTGTCGCAGAGCGCTTGGGAGAAGGTACAAAAATCAAACTAAATGATAGCGTTGGCCAAACGCTCGGGCTGTAATGAAGCCAGTTCCTGACCCACGAAACTGATTTGCCAAAGATAAATCCCCTTTTGGTTAAAAAGCCAAACCGAACAGATGTCTCGCACGGCGCCCTGTAAATAAGCATCTTGCAGCTCCGGTGGCTCCCAATAAACTGCAAACTCCAAAAGCTGTTTCTGGATATGACAAATGCAGGGTGTGTTCCCTCCTTGAGTTATAGCCGGCATCGCACAATTAGACGTGGGATATGGGGAACTTGGGGCTACTAGAGAGAAGAGGGGTCATTGTTCCCTTGTTAGGCATAATATGCAGCGTTCAAACCCTGTAACTTTAGGCATTTAAAATCAGCCTCTGAGTTAAGCGCTTTGGCTCCTTGTTTGTCAGAGGAGAGGATTAATTTAGGAACCTATCATGCACCACTCATTAAAAACAGAAGCTGAGGGTTGAGCTGGGACACCTGTGGCCATTTCCATTACAGGTCCTTTACTGGAGGACCATCTTTGTGTTTCAAAGGAGGCTGATGGGGAGGAAAGAATTAAATCAGGAAAAAAGGAAAAGAAAAAAGAGAAGTGGTGCTTCATGCCAACAAAGATGGAAACCAGTGGTCTTGCAGCGTGAATGAATTTGTGCAGGAAGGTGGAACCACCTTGATGCTTGGATGCTGGTGGGGAGCGCACAGGAGCTAGTGCTGATTATCCTCCGTTGGCCCCAGCAGCAGGGCATTAGTGATGGGACCACAGACACAGACCCCAGTGGAGCTGCTCTCCTGCTCTAATGGGTTTTTCTTGTTTCCACCACCTTCCCATTTGGCCTACATGTGCTGTGTAGGAAAGAGCTCGGTGTGTGGTTTGCAGTTGGGAGATGCTGAGCTGCCCGTTTCACTGCTGGGTTGTTAAGATGTACCCAATACTTTGCTGGGCTTGGGTGAAATGAAATTGCCTGAAGCTTAATCTGGTTAAAGGGGAAGGGTTTTGTGGTGATTTGAGAAGAAGTGGAGATGATGGCTGCTCTCCTCACTGGGGACAGCATCTTTACTGATTGGGTTTGGCCCAGGGGGGGAGTGAGTGAGGCAGCACATGGTGCTGGGAGAGAGGACAGGGAATAAACTCCAGAATTTCTTTCCTTTTCTGGCTGCGTCTTGCACTTAAAAGCACCCAGTGATTGTGGTGCTAGCAAAACTTGACAAACTGATTTGCTTATCTATTTGGGTGACGATGCATTACCAGATTTCTTAGATACTTCTTTCCCGGTTCCCTGTGTGTTACAAATTGCTCTAATGTCACATAAGGGATTGGAAAGGAAACTTCGGCTCCATTCATATTGGTGTTGTTGCTAGGAAACCTCTCCCTTTGACAACGTATGTTGAGCATGCCTGTATTTGCCTTTGGCTCTCCGAAGGACAAAAATCACCATGTGGTGCTGGGGTGGGGGGAGGTGTGTGTGGGGGAAAAAAAAAAAAAATATTGAAAATTACTTTAAATTTTTCAACTGTGCCAAATGATGCTCTGGATTACAGATGCCAGTGCCTCTGGTTTTGTGCGGTTTGCTGTGGGAGCAGATGAGGCACGGTTCGACCCTTCCATGCTTCATGTGCTTTCAAGCCAGGCTGTATTCTTCGTGTCCCCTTCTGCTACCTGCGCTGGCTGGGGTCTGCTGTGCCATATGGGAGAGGGGGACCCGGAGCGCGTCGGTGTAGAGACCGTTCGGGGGGAGACAGTGCTTGGTATCCGTGTGCGAGAGCGTTGCACGCAGGCCTTGGCCCGAGGGAGGAAGTTGCTTCATTTACAGGGGCTTGTTTGGTGGGAAAGAGGAGGCTTTACGATTCTTTCTGCGCCTCCTTTTCCCCTTTCTCTGAATTTCAAGATATCAATTTGAAATATATTTAGAGTATCAATCGTGGGCGCATATGCACCTTAGACTTACTTTGTGGTTGCTTTCAATATGGTTAAAGAATTAAGAAAGGATTTGGAAACTATTTTGCTTTCTCTTAAAGGACTCAGAGGAGGGAAGTCTGAAGTCTTAAATCTCTAAAAACTGCCGTCATATTTTTCACACAAAGTGGCATTCTTTTTCTTTTTTCTTTTTCCTTTTTTTTTTTTTCCCCCCCTCTTTCCCCCCTGGTTGAAAGTCCTGCAGAGTGGATTTATTTTTTTTTTTTTTTTAATTTTTTTTTGCCTGCAGTAGTTGCTGCCAAACACTTTGGATGAAGTGTTGCACATCAGTGTTGACCCCTGGTCAACACAAAAGGGGAAAGTCTGGTTTTGTGGCCAGGAGATTACAATTACGGTGTTTAATGTGGAAATGTTTGCTGCAGAGTAGACAAATCTGTGCCTCAAGACCGTATACTGGGCGCAGAAAACATGGACTATGCCTGTACAGTCTCTGGTGCAAGCACATGCTGTGAGACCAGAGAGCTGAGAAATTGATCGTTATCTTAAAGAAATAATTTCTTAAATAAGGAAACTACTGAAAATCCTAATTCTCGCTTTGTGGTTGGCAGTAATGAAACCTCACATTGAATAAAATCTTCTGCGGGTTTCCTTGAGGAGCTGTGATTTTGATTTCTGTGGAATAAAAGGCAAGTGGAAGCCCAAAGGGCTAGTGCAGGTCTGATGGGTCTCTGCTTTGTCCTTAGCTGTCTCTATTGTCTGAAGGGTCCATGTGGGAGTGAATAGAGGAGCAGCTCAACGCCACTGGTCCTGCTGCTGGTTGTGCCATTAATGGTATGTGCATCCAGTGCCAAGATTTTTTCCCAGGACAAAGGGATGGTAATGAAACATCCCAGTGAATCCTAACCCCTGAAAAGCAGCTCAGAATTAAGCCAGCACCGCCCCATTGCCCCCAGCTCTCAGCCGAGGCTGGGCTGCACCCTCTGCCTCCCTCCCAGGCACGGAGCCCTGCTCTGGGCACAAACTCTTTGTCCCTGGTCCCTGCTCCTATTCCTTCCCCTGTAGGCACATTACCCATCACACCACCTCCTGTCTTCCCATTAACTCTCCTCTTGGCTTTTCACACCCCTAATATCATGGCTGTCTATTTCTCATTAAATTATGTTTATTAAAGCAGCATCTGGGTCCCCATGTACTAGGTCTTGCATATCCACATGACCCTTCAGAGTTAAAAGAGGTGGAAGTAGGAGAAAGGAAGAATTCTTTTGCTTTGAGGAGGAGAAACTAAGGCTCAGGCACGAGAGTCAGGTTGTCCAGCATCATTCTTGTGGTCCAGGAGGGCTCAGATTTGCAGTGTTTCAGGCCAGTAGCACCAGTGGCTCCCTGCTGGACCCACATCCTGCTCCTAGGGTGCAGCCCAGGACCTGTTTATTGCTCCTAGAGTAGCAGTAGCAATAATAATAATAGTAATAATGATGACGATGTAGGTTTTATTTTCCTTTGCTTCTTAAAGCCCAGTAAAGAGGAGCTGGTTTTCTTTAAGATGTTTGCCTCTCCTGGTGTTCAGTGAAGGTGTTCCCACAACTCCAGACCTGTTTCTGCTCAGCCTTGCCTATGGTGCTCATTGAGGTGTGATTATGAGGGGCCTCTGAACATGGAAAGTTTTCTAAATTTATCCAATTTGCCGCTACTGCAGTGCTAAATACCTTGTTTGTGTTGTGATACACGAGGTAGCAGGTTTTTCCCGTGCCATTCCAAAGTCTTCTTTCTGCCTCATGAACAAGCTACAGGTGTGTACCACAAGAGCAGATAAAAAAAATGTGATTTTTTTTTTTTTTGAGGGGTGTGATGACAGTTCAATTTCCATAATGCATTTGTCTTGAGATAAACTGGTCAACCTGACAACACTTCAAGTGATTATTAGAGTTTCTGGCAGTATTTTTTTAGATCAGCCTGTATACCATCTGCAAAGATCAGGAAGGCCTCGTGAAAATATTGGGGAGGGGATAAAGTTTGATTGCTCGCATCAAGGTTTTATATACGTGAAGGATGCATAAAATCTCCTTGTCTTTTAAACCAGTACTCCATGCATCAAAGAGGGAGGGTTATGGGCGATGCCTTGAGGGTTATGGGTGATGCCTTTTGAGAAGTAGGATCCTGACCCACATTTCCACACTGGAATTTGCCCATGGGTATTTCCATTTTAGCCTACCTTTACGTTCAATATATTTAGTTTCTTGGCATTGTCTTCCAAGGTTTACATAGACTTGAGTTCCATTTAATTAATATTTTAAGCCTGCACCTCTGCCTTGATGTGAAAACAATCTTTTCAACTTTTTAATTTGAAGTTGGGTCTGAACAAACTGCTTGGTGCACGCTAATCTCTTCATTTTATGAAGCTTTTTGTAGCTCTCCATCTTCAGCAGCTTTGGCATGTAAGAAATTTAATTTACCAAACTCATCTGCCTACGGTATCACCTCCAGCACCCTGACTACACTTTCAGAGTGTTTGCTTCCAAAACAGTGAGATATTTACTTACTTTTTAGCAACTCTTTGAAAATGGTCATTATCAGAATGTATCATTATGGGTGAAGTATCCTGGTGTTAATCTGCCTGTTGATATTTACTTCGTGCAACGACAGCATGTGCCCCGTAAATAACACACTGCATCTCAGGGAACGAAAGATGTTTTGAATAAATAAATAATGGCTTGCTGACTACGGAGTCTCCTGCCTTTGGTAATGTACTGTGTGAGAGAAAGTAAATAGAAATCTCCTTCTGGGCATTTCCAAACATCAAAATGCCGTCCGCATTTTGTTGCGGTTGAATATACAACCCCATCAGAAGCCTTGAGACCCCTGTTTAGGTGGTCTTGCAAACGAACATCACAGATATTGCAGTGATCACAGCTACTGCGAGGAAACAGAAATTGTTGTTGGAGGTAGGGGACTTTTTAATGAAAAATTCCGGCAATGCAAGGGATGTGTTTAAAACCTAGTGATGTCTACTTGCTTAAAGGTAATTTGTATTACTGGGAGCATCAGAAGGATGTGCATATTTGGGGGCTGTGGGTGACTTTTGACAAACGTTATCTTTTTGGCTTGAATTTTAAATGATGTGATGTGCAATGACCACATCATGTTAGAATCATAGGATTGTTTTGATTGGAAGAGATTTTTAAGATCACTGAGTCCAGTTAACCTAGTACTGCCAAGTCCACCACTGAACCATGTCCCTCAGCACCACGTCTCCATGGCTTTGAAACCCCTTCAGGGATCATGGGGGGACTCCACCACTGCCCTGGGAAGCCTGTTGTGTTGAACCATGCGACATGATGAAGCTGGCCTGGCTTCTATTACCAACTGATGCACATGCTGTGCTACATGAGGACCCCAGAAAACTGGGCAGACCTCATGAGAGGGCAAGTGTGAACTGGTGCTAGATTGAGATCATTGCCCATCTTTGGAAAATCCTCTCTGACTCCATAGTTAGCCTAAGCTTTAGCTGAAAAGTTACATTTGTGGAAGGAAAAGACTGGAAACCTTGAATCCCAGTGGTTTGGGGACGGTATTTAGTTTAGCTTGATGTGGCCAGCTTGGGTGGAGATCAGCATTACACATGAAGAAATATAACGCCTCCCACTGAGACTGAACACAGTGACACGACCGGTTTGCAAATCCCGTCGCTGAATCATTTTCACAAACTATGGCTTAGGTAAAAGACAGAAATCTATCAAATGTTGTACAGATTAACTTATCACCTAGTTAAATGGGCTGTCAGTCTGGGCTGCCTGTGCTTGGCAGGGTGAATTCAAATGCATGTAAATTTCCCTGGTGGCTGACGAGCGACGATGGTGGAGCTGTCAACTGATGACATGTGAAAATACATTAACATTGTTTAAAATATATTTGAAAGGGATAGCTCATATTTTGATAACGTTTTCACAGGCAAATGATTTGTAGGAGACCTGAAATACTGACCACATAATTTATGCTGAGAGAATTTTTTGTTGCTGTTGCTTTCGTTTTTTTTGTTTGATTGGTTTTTGTTTTGTTTTTGTTTGGGTTTTTTGTTTGTTTGTGTTTTGTTTTGTTGTTGTTGTGGTTTTGGGTTTGTTTTTTGGGTTTTTTTTTTAATAGTAACTCTTCAGATACATTTTGCACTTAAAGGAAGCCCCCAAACAATTAACAATTACTACACAACCCAGTTCAAGTCCCATGTGCCACCATTGTACGGAGTCACTGTTCCGGTAGCCTCACTTGTCACTTCCACTTGATCTTACCAAAAGTGATTAGAAACTTCAAAAGAACCAATTACACAGGCCATTGTGTTACAGACCTGGTGCTTTCTTTTAAGCCTCGTGCTCCTCCCTGCATTTGGCCTCTCCATGTTTAATTTCTTCTATTTGCTGGTTGGATTTCTTGGCTTAATGAGAACGTCAGAAAACAGAAGTACTAAATGTTCCACGCTACTTAACTTTCCTTAACTCGTTCTTTCAGGGCTTAGTGACTTCTTAACTGCTCCTTCCATTAATACTCTGGGGAGGCACGTGGATTGTGATGGTCACTTCACGCGTTTCCAGTTACAGCAGCTACCATTTTGATAAGTGGCCTTGAAAAGTAGGAGAAGGATGCAGCTCACTGTAGGAAAAGGTCGTAGGATGTGAACAAGTGTTGACTGAGCTGTGCGATAAGAAAAACATTTGAAGCATGTGATTCAAGATTCATCCTTTAGTCTTGAATCTTCAGGGGTGAAAGGGGAGAACTTAGCACAGTCTAAAAACAGCAGATCTCACAGTTCAGCAGTCAACCATGGCGTCTGATACATGAAAAAAATTACTTATGCTGTCAGCTTCCATTATTTACATGATCTTTCTATGGTTGAGTCGTGGCTGTGGATGTGCAATTCAGCTAGAAAAATTGCATATTTACACAGATGGGTGCTGGCATGTGACCAGGGCTTAAGCAAAATGCATGGTTCGAGGTAGAAATCAAATAGAGAGTGGTGAGTCCCTTTCTGAGGGGTTTGGTTGCAAGGTGCAAATGTTTACAGATGCTTAGAAGTCAGAAGGGCTCTCTTAGAAATGGTGTTTCTTTGGAAAAGGAAGGTATTGCAAACAGCTTTGGGTGTTTGCTCTCCCTGGCTTCCTGGGGTGCCTGCATACTGGGTTTCAGGAGATGCCTCAGGGCATCTCTACCTCTTGTTTTATTAGAAAACTGGAAGCAAGGACAAACATGCTGTAAGTGTAGTCGGAAAAGTCTGACAATAAGACTAAAAAAATCTTTTCATAGAATAGTGGAGGTTGAATGTTCAGGTGTAAATGTGGTGCCTGGGATGTGGGAGACAAGACCTGGTGGATGGAGCTCTTCCACAGCAGTGTCTTATAATGAGGAGGAGAAAACATATCAGGAGAGAGGTCCTTTCTTTTCTTATTCCCTCTCTCCTCTTTGCTGCTGTGGATTGTGAGTTGGAATGAACTGTTTCCACCAAAACCTGGATTACTATATAATTAAGTGGAAATTTATCAGTAAAGGTATTTTCTTTGGTTCATTATAAAGGTGGAAAGGTGGATTTGTGGCATAACCGCTTGCCATAGAAACCCCTCAGAGTGGAAACCTGGAGGTAAGAGATGTAACCCCCTGCATTTCAATGACCATATGACACTCTCATAAATCCCTCCATTCAGTGCTGGCCATTTCTGGGCTTTACCTTTTGAACGCCACCATCTCTATGTGCAGAAGGGATGTAAAACTTTTCAGTAATGTACTGAGTAGGTTCCTGCTGAGGTTTGAGTTGGTTCCTGCTGAGAAGTTTGAGGACAGGGAATCCTCTAGCACTGGCAACCTGAACCTGGAGCAAATGGAGGTGATGGGAAAGCTTGCCAGGTTTCAAACAGAAAATGAACTCCTGTTACAAAATGTGTATAAAGCTTGGTGTTTTACTGTGATTATCTTGATACAGAATAATAAGGTGAGGTTTTTGTTATTATGTCAGTATTGTTGAATGACATCCTCTCTACCAGATGTAAGTAGAAATCTATGCTCTATAAAGTTCAAACACTGGTCATCTGTCAGGAGCATGGGCCTTGGTGCCGCAGTACACAGGTCATGGAGAAAAGGAGAGATGAAGGGATGGAATGAAGGAACAAGGCAGTGGGGCCACACCATCAGAGAGACATCCAAGAAGGGCAACAGGTTCTCTGTGGTTAGCTTGGAACAACATGTATTTCACACTAAAGCACTATAAAATATTTGTAGGCGTGTTTGTGCCTTTCTCTAGGGTGTGTCTCTCCCTCCCTTAAGGAGAAGAATCGCCCTCGTGGGTTGCCAGGTATTTAACACATGGAACAGGTACATAAAATCCATTTAACTTGTTAGTGAATCAATTACATTTCCCTTGGCAGTGGTGTGATGTGCAAACCCTTTCCCTCCAAAAGTGTGTTGTCTCTACAGTTACACACATTTTCCCTCTGCTGCTCATAGCCTTGTTAAACTCCATTTAGGTTTATAAACTGGGGAACAAGAGAGCGTAGAAACTCTTCCCCACGCAGAGGCATTTCCTTATGAAAAAGGAGAATAAAAGGCACGGGTTTTGTACAGCTAAGTAAGGCAAGTGGAGCTATTTTTCCCAAAGAGAATCCATTCAGTAGACCCTCTGGTATTGCGGGAGGAAAACTCACTGCTGACCCATCTGTGACCGCTTCTTTAACGACATTTTGGAAGCTTCTGATCAGAGGTGCCCAAACCTGAAGCAGTTCACAGCAAAGTGGGTGACTCAAGGAAAACTTGGCGCCTCAACTTTAAGCACCCCAGCTCGCAAGGCGCTGTCAGCACATCCCTTTTTCCACAGGTCACCCTTGCCAGAAGCAGTATATAAGCAAGGAAGCTGAGTGACAGCAAGGCTGCAATATAAAGCGAGCCTCCTCCCCCCCTCCCCATACTTCTGCTAATTGCTTTTTCCCCATTACAAGGCCAGATCCACCCCTCGATGTATAAATTACGCTTGTTTTGTGCAGTTGTGAATGTCAAGTCGTTGTGCTACTTTGCTTTATCACTTCTGCTCACTTGCCGCTCGTTCTGGCTGTCTGATGTTCCCTTCACTGCCCAATCTCCTTGGTGTGGTTTGTGCTGCTGCTCAGCACCTGGGAAGAGCTGCTGCATGGGGGGAAGTGTATTTGTCCTCTGGAAAATTGGCTTCTGAACTAAACCTGTCTGTAGAGTGCTTTCTATGTGCTTTGTTCCATTACCTTTTTTCCACTGCCACCCCACCTTCCAGGGAGGAGAAAGTGCTTTCACCAGTGCAGAGAGGAGTGGACAGCATTGTTCAACAAGGGCAAGTGCAGGATCCTGCACCTGGGGAGGAGTAACCCCCTTCACCAGCGCAGGTGAGGAGCTGACCTGCTGGAAAGCAGCTCTGTGGAGAAAGACCTTGGAGTCTTGGTGGACAGGAAGGTCACCGTGAGCCAGAAATGGGCCTTCCTGGCCAAGAAGACCAATGGTCTCCTGAGGTGTATTAACAAGAGTGTGGCCAGTAGGTTGAGGTAGGTTTTCCTGCCCATCTGCCTGGGGAGGCCACCTTTGGAGTATTGTGTTCAGTTCTGGGCTCCCCAGTTCATGAGGGACAGGGAAATAATAGAGAGAGTCCAGCTGAGGAGACTGGAGCATCTCCATGCCCAGGAAAGGCTGAGAGACATGGCGCAGTTAAGCTAGAGAAGACAAAGATGATCTTCTCAATACTTATCAATAGCAAAAGGGTGGGAGTGAAGAGAATGGGCAAGACTCTTTTCAGTGGTGCTGTTACAGGTCAAGGGGCAACAAGCACCAACTGGAACCCAAGAGGTTCCATCTGAACAGAATAAAAAAAACTTCTTTGGTGTGAGGGTGTCAGTGTCTGTCCCAGGCTGCCCAGAGAGGCTGTGGAGTCTCCTTGCCTGGAGAGATTCCAAACCCACGTGGACACTACGATGCTGGGCCCCTGCTCTGGGTGACCCTGTTGGATGGATCAGGGGGGGTGGCACCAGAGCATCTCCAGAGGTCCCTTCCAACCCCCACCATGCTGGGATTCTGATTCTACCGTTGCTCTGCCGTGAGGCTGCTTACAACGGCTACACTGTAGAGATCGTCCCTTTTGCACCCATCCTTGGGAAGGACAAGACATCTCTGTTCATATTCATGTTCACCATGCCTCTCAGTCCTGCTGTGAATACTAAATCACTCGGTCTCTTCTCTTGTTTAAAGCCATTCCCTGACTCAACGTTTTTCAGGACTGGTGCCTGCTAACCCCATCGTGGGAAGGTCTCCACTGAAGTCTTATGACTTTGAGCTCTAGTTGTGTTTTTTTGCTGATCAGGCTGTACAGGTGTGCTCAGTGCTTAGCACAACAAAGCCCAGATGGTGTCTGGGAGATCTCAAATGAACTACTCAGTTTAACTAGATTCTTTGCCCAGGTAAGGAAATTTTGTTGTATTAGAATCTTTTTTTTTTTTTTTTGTTCTTCAAGACAGTTATAGATAATAAAGTAGGATGCAAGAGTCTTCATTAAAAATGCATTTTGTAGAATTGAAACTTAAGTGTCAGGTTTTTCTAGCCGTCTGTCAAATACTTGACAATTAAAATAGCTATTTTTAAAACTTTAATGAGACACAATAAGGACTAAATGCACAAGAAGCTTGCTCATTCTTAGGATGAAGCAGAAACATAACAAGTCCATTATATTTCCTTACAAAAATGCCTCATTTTTAAAATATGCTATAATCTATTTTTAATTTAATTAGTATATACAATTTATTACCTGAGCGATATTTATTAATATTTAATATTTAATTTCCAATTAATTATCTACGTGAAAGAGTGCTCAGCTGTGCCGAAGAGGCTCACTAAACAGCAAGCACCCTGCACCAGCTGAAGGAAATGCTGCTTCGGCAGGTAAACCCGGCGTGTGCAGCTGGTCTCTGCTTTAGGGGAATGATGGCAAAAAAACAAAACAAACAAACAAAAAAATAAATAATAATAATAATAAAAAAATATATATGAAGATTTTAGGTGCAGTCACCTTCCTGGAACTGCTTCATGAGGTGAATGCCTGATGTTTGTATATTCATAGAGTTGGGAAGTATTTTCTGATTATTTCATCTCTAACATCAGGCTGTAGGAGCGTCCCGTGCAGTCAAAATCCAACCTCCCGTGGTTGCATCTTCCATCCCTTTGGTGGGTAGTATGCACTGTATGTGTGCTGTGGGAAATTTGTCTTTAGGCCTCCAGAATAAGAGCTTTCCTCCCTCTCCTACATGCTTTGCTGAGCAGCGAAGCAGGTAGCAACTCTGATGTTTAGAGTATGATTCTTGAGTTAGCACCCAGGCTGTTGCTGTACATTGTTTCGGGATGTTGGCCATCACAAGCAGACATCACCCCATTTGTTACATCTGGATCATCTTTTCAAGGTTTTCTTCATCATTATGACAGCTAGAGAGTAACAGTTCTTTTGTTATTTCTGAGTGAGGTCATTTTAGTATTTGTGAGGTTGGTTTGTTGTTTCAGTGGTGCCCAGTGACAGGTGAAGAGGATGGGGCCAGACTCTTGTCAGTGGTGTCCAGGGACAGGACAAGGGGCAACAGGAGCAAACTAGAACCCAGGAGGCTCTATATGAACAGGAAGAGAAACTTCCGTGGTGTGAGGGTGTGGGAGCCTGTGCCAGGATGCCCAGAGAGGCTGTGGAGTCTCCTTGTCTGGAGAAATTCCCAACCTGCCTGGACACTGTGATCCTGGCCCCCCTGCTCTGGGTGACCCTGCTGGAGCAGAGGGTTGGACCAGATGATCTCCAGAGGTCCTTTCCAACCCCTACCATTCTGTGATTGCCTGGAGATCCCAAAGTTTCCTCCTCCTCTCCTGAATACACCAGCAGCTTTGCCCTGACTCCACGTATCATGGTACACAACCATTTTTTTTCCCCTTATTCCCTGTTTCTTGACTTGGGCAATCTCTGAACACAACTACCTTCTCATCTGGGGCCACGTTGGTCTCTTGGGTAAATCTCTTGAAGAGTCTTTTTTTTTTTTTTAAAACTTTTGCATTTATCATTTTCCAGTAGTGTTCTCTTTGCAAATGTGACTAAATGGATATCTTGCTTTCAGACATATATAACTCGACAAGAGCTGCACCAGTGGGGAGATGTGGAAGTATAATGGAATACTTTCTAATTTACACAGATAATTTACAGAGACTGCTAGTCCTCTGTTGGTTTAAGCCAAACTTCTGTGTGGGTTGTCTGTTTGTTGGATTTTTTTGATTGTTTGCCTTCTTGATTTGTTTTGCTTTGTTTTTGTTTTGGGGTTTGTTTTTTTTTTTTTTGTTTGGTTGTGGGTTTTTCATTTTCTTTTTTGTTGTTTTTTCCTCAAGAATATAATTTTCTATTAATTAAACAGGGATTGTCCAAAGGTGTGTGCAAATTCTATATGATTAGCTGAAAAAGGCACCTTTCTGGGGAGCAAAAAAAGAAATCCACTGTGACAGAGCTCAGGCAGTTGCAGTATTTTAATCAGCATGGGCGTGCTACCCATTAGTATAAAAACAAAATAAAAATCCTAGGAACGGTGAGTTTCTGCTCATGGTCTGTTTAGTTTGGGAAAACAAATGAAAGAAAGAAATAATTTAATGCTCGGTTTAATAATTGAACACCCTCCCTTCCCAGGATGCACAAGGTGGTTGTACAAAAAAACATTTGTTAAACAAAAGTGACCATTAATAATCCAAACCCGTTCCCTTTTTGGCTGATTTTCATGCAGACCCATCCCCGTCATAAAAGAGCTGTAAGAGGAAGCTTGTCTTTATTTATTAATTCAGACTGACTTCAGAAAGCGCTCCCCAAACCGCCAGTGATGCCTCCTGACAGGCTCCTAATCTTTGCCCGCTGCTGCAGGAGCAGCATTACAACAGCTTGTCATTAGTCCTGGCAGCGGGTATCGCTACCTGCCATCGCCCGGAGCGTGGCCACGCAGCCGCAGGTACAGCTTCTTCCTCACTGGCATCTGGGGTTCCTGAGCATCACCTTTTGTCATGGCGCGGTGTCAGCAGCTCAGCTACGTCCTGGTGTCACGCACGGTGACTTCCAAAGTGTTTCACGTTTTACAGAATCACAGGATGGTGGGGGGGGGGGTGGAAAGGCCCTCTGGAGATGCTGCCACCCCCCTGCTCCATCCAGCAGGGTCACCCAGAGCAGGGGGCCCAGCATCATAGTGTCCAGGCAGGTTTGGAATCTCTCCAGAGAAGGAGACTCCACAGCCTCTCTGGGTATCCTGGGCCAGGTTCTGACACCCTCACACCAAAGAAGTTTTTCCTTATGCTCAGGTGGAAACAGTGTCACTAGGTCTATGCCAAAACAAGCTATAGACACCATGCACTGATTGCCCAAAGAAGGATGTGGAGGAGAAACAGGGTGTCCCCTTGCCAGGGGCAAGCACAGTTCTGTCTCTGCATGGTGTAAGGGCCAGAAAGTTGAGCCAAGCAGAATATAGGCTAGAAAATGGAATAGAAAGGATATAGCATATAGAGTGTTTCATTCAGAAGGGATGTGCAACCACCACCCAATCCAACTGCCTGCCCAGTTCAGGGCTGACCAGTTATGGCACAACCCTCACCATCATCTGGTACAGCTGTATGATCAGGAACCAGAGCACTAAGCAGGCACCTAGAGTTCAACTTTGGTACTAAGTCAAAGTTTTAGGTGTCATATCTACAGCAAGAGTTGTTTCTGTGTAATGTCCATTCAGGGTGGACTATGTCAGCCATGTGATTGAAGCTGCAGACAGATTTTGCCTTATTCACAGTGGCTGTGCGGTCCCTTCTCTTCCCTGGGTAGATACCCATGCCTGGCATGTTGCTGGGATCCCAATATATGATGGGCATGGCTTTTTGTTATCTTTTTCTCTGCCTTTTTTTTCCTTGTCCTCTGGCCTTTTTTTTCCTTGTCCTCTGCCCTTTCTTTTTCCTCATCCTCTTCCTTTTTTTTTTTTTTTTACTCTGCTCTTTTTTCTCCCTTTGCTTTTGTCTCTCCTTCCCTGTTCTTTTTTTCTTTTTCCTTTTTCTCTCTTTCCCTTTCCCTTTTTTATATTGCCTTCTCCCTCTCTCCCTTTGCCTCTCTCTTTTTCTTTCCCTCCCCTCCCCGTATGGGGTTCAGTTATCTGAATCCCACTGACTGAAGGAGTGGTGGATGGTGGTTGTACAGTGGAGCCTATGCCTGTATCATAACCCTGCTCGCCTTTCCTCAAAAGCTAACAGCCGTGCCAACAAAACTTTATTGGAAATGATGTTACTGGCCTTGGGTTACAATTCCGTCACTTTATTTGCAATACTTTACATAACTATAATTAACTCCCTATTTAACACAGACGATAAAATGGCATTTTGTACATGCTGCCTGCTCTCTGCCTTTTGCCTCCTGGTAATGGGAATTACCAACAGACAGATACAGTGTAATGTTTTCTTTGCATTTGTCCTCTAACTCTGTACTACTTTCTGTTCATCATTCTTTAATTGTTTGGCATTTCCCAG